>JALPVH010000615.1:0-13796 GCA_023242295.1 Diaporthe ilicicola | reverse complement strand
ATTAAAAAAAATAATATAAAGCTTTTACTTATTACTTATATTATTAAAATCTTTTATATTTTTAAAACTATATTATATTATAAAATAAATTAATAACGCTTATATAAAGAATTATATATTAATATATATAAACTTAATTAAATTAAAAAGAAAATACTTATTTAATATATTATTAAATAAAATATTTAAAGATTTTTAATATAACTTTTTAATATAAAAAATATAGCTAGCCTTTTATTAATATTATATAATAATAAGCTAATTAATAAAAATTAAATATAACGTTTTATAAGGATATAATTAAGTTTAAAAATTAGGTTTAATTAGCTATATAATTATTAAAAGGCTTTTTATAAAAGTTTAAAAATTATTAAAATTTAATTCCAGTTATTTTATAATATAATAGTTAAATATAAAGTTTTAAATAATAACTTTTATAATTTTAATAAAATTAGCTTTATAATAAGCTAAATAATTTTAACTTTAATTATTATATATTTTAATTAATATAAAAAGGCTAAATTTATATAACTTAAAAACTAAAAATAAATAATAACTATTAAATATATTAATATAAAGAATTAATATATCTTATTATTTATAATTATTTAAGGCGCTTATTATTTTATTAATTAAATAATAAAGTTAGGCCTTCTATTAAATTAAATAATTAAGCTTATTTTAAATAGATAAGTAAATAATAAAACTAATTTAAAATAGATTTAATATTTTAATAAATATATAATTAAGCGGATTAAAGGTAAATATTAAATATTTATTTTAAATAAATATAAAAGCTATATTAACTAAGTTTAAATAATATTATAAAAAGAATAATATTATTATTATTAATATATTATTATATTTATCTTATTTACTTTAATTATTAAATATTATATTATTCTTATTATTAAAATATATATATAATAATAAAATTAACCTTTTTATTTAAGTATTAATTAACTATATTATTAAATTAAAGTTTTTTATTATATTTAAGATAGCCTATAATAAGGTCTTTATAAAAGAAAATATAAGGGCTAAGTTTAAAAAAGCTAGAATTTCTTTATAAAATTTAAATTTTATTATTTTTAAATTAAATATCTATCTATAAACTTTAATATAATCCCTTTTTATATTACTATTTAAATAGGAATTATAAATACTATTTAATACTTATTAAACTATTTAATAATTAAGTTTTATTAAAGATAAAATATTTATTTATTAAGGAAGCTTTCTTATATTAATTATCTAAATAGTTAAAAAGTTTATAAAGGGTATATAATATATAATAAAACGCTTAAAGCCTTAAGCATTAAGCTTTTATAGCTATACCGAGCTTTTATAGCTATGCCGGGCTTTTATAGCTATATTTAGCTATATTTTACTATATAGGGTACCCGCTATACTTAAAAAAAGCTACTTTATATTTATTTTCTATAAATTTAATCTTTTTAAATTTATCTCTTTTACTTTTAAAATATTTTCTATTAAATAATAGCTATAATTATATACTTTTATTATATAATTACTTATATAAACCGGGCTATTATTTAAGAAAAGTTGCTATTATTATATAATTATAGTTATTATAAATTAAGCTATAATTATAATTATTAGCTATTAAGCTATAATTATAGTTATTAGCTATCTTATTATACCTTTCTTTTATTATCGGGTTAATTTTATTAAGATATTATCGCTATTATTATAGCTATTAGCTATAAAATAGGCTTTATAGCTAAGGGTATTTTAGCACCCCCCTTATAATCTTTACCGCTAACTATTATTAGCTACCTGCTATCTGCCGCTAGCTATTACTAATCCTTACCGCTAGCTAGCTACTTATTAGCCCGCTATTGCTAGCTACCTATTAGCTGCCTTTTAGCTTACCGCTTATTAACCTGCTGCCTATTAGCCTATTATTACTAGCTATTTGCTAGCTACCGTTAACTATTAATTAGCTATTAAACTATAAATTTCGCAGGGCTACCTATAGCTTTTTTTATAGGGCTATTTATAGCTAAAATTAAAAATAAGAAAATAATAAAAATAAAATAAAAAATAAAAGTAATAATATTAAAAATTAAACTTATAGCCTTTAAAATAAAAAGAAAAAACTATTTTACTATACTATATATATTATAAATAATGCTTTTATTTTTATATAAGCGATAATTAATATATAATAAAACGCTTAAAGCTTTAAATGCTAAGCTTTTATAGCTACGCTAGGCTTTTATAGCTATATTTAGCTATATTTTATTATATAAGGTACCCGCTATATTTAAAAGAAGCCGCTTTATACCTATTTTCTATAGATTTAATTTTTTCGAATTTATCCCCTTTACTTTTAAAATATTTCCTATTAATATATAAATAATAGTATATTAAATTACTTTTTTAAATAATTAAATTTAGACTTTTAAAAAAGTTAATATTAAGCTTATTAAGCGCTAAAGGGTTAAAAGAAATTAAATATAACTTAAAAAAGTATTTACTATTAAAAAAATTTAAATAATAATTAAGAAAAAATAAAAAATAAAAGCGGTTAACTAATAAAATAGCTAATAATAATAAAAAGGCAGTTTATAATAAATTATTAAAATAATAATATAATAATTATAGTAAAATAAAATATAATATAAAAGCTTATAAAAAAAATATAAAATAATTAAATTAATTAAATTTTAAGTAAATAAAAATATTTTTTTAAGCGGTTTATAATAAATTATATAAATAATTAGTTTAATTAATATAAGTTAAGGTTAATTTTATATAGCTAAAATATTTTATTTTAATAAAAAATTAAACTTTTTTATTAAAAGTTATTTATTTTAAATTAGCATTATAACCTTATTAATTATTATAAATTAATTAAATTAATTAAAAATAAATAATTAAAATTAATTAATATTTATTAATCTAATTTTAATTAATTTCTTTACTTTATATAAATATTAAAGTTATTAAAGTTAAAGTTATAAAATCTATTATTTATTATGCTATTTATTAATTAACTATATTATTATATTATTATTATATTATATAAGTAAATTATATAAAATTGTTTTTATAAAAAGTATTAAAATTAAATATTAATTATTTTATTTTTTAAGTTTTTTTATTAAATAATAATAAATATTTAAAAATATAAAATAAATATATCTTTTTAAAATTAATATAATAAGTTTATTATATAAAACTTTTTATAATAACTTATTAATTTATTTTTATAAGCTTATTTATAATTAAAAGTTATTATTTTATATTAATAGCTATAATATTAAGCTATATTAAATTTATTTACGCTAATGCTATTAATAAACTTTAATTTTATTATTAGCTTATAATTATATAAATATTATTATAATAAATAAAAAAAATATTATTAAAGTTAAAGCTATTATAAGCTATAAACTAATTTAATATTATTAAGCACTATATAAAAAAGCTATTACTATATAACTTAAGTAAATTATTTAAAATAAGTAATATTAAAAAGCTGCTATTACTTTAATTTTATAATATATATATAAATTTTAGCTTTATTTAAATATATATTTATTTACTATAACTTTATTTTATATAGCATTATAGCGTATTAGTAAAGCGCTAAATAGCTTTATATAATATTAAATATAAAGGCTATAAGTTTAATTCTTATTAATATTACTTTTTCTCTTATTTATAAAAGAAAAGTTACGCCCCCTTTAAAGCTTAATAGCTTTTAATTTATAACGTATTATACTTATTAATATAGCGGGTTTCTTTATAAATAATTAAATATATTAAGAAAACTAGTTTTAACTTCTTTATTAAATATTTTTTAACTTTTAGCTTAGCTAGTTTTTCCTTAATAAATAATTAAATATAAATATTATTAGTTATATAAAACTATAAAATAATAATAAATATTAAAGTCTAATTTTTTATATAATATAAATAGCACTTAGTTTTTTTATAAAATTATACTTTAAAGTATACTTTAAAGATTTAAACTTATAATTATTAATTATATTAAAAAGTAAAGCTTAATAAATTATTTAATAAAGGCTTAATAATTTATAACTTTATCTTATAAAACTATTTTATAATAATTGTTTAACCTACTATATAAAATTAAAATAATAATTAAGCTTAAACTAGTATATATATTTATTAAGCGAGTTTATAGCTATAGTTAAAATAAATAAATAAAGTTATTATATTTCTTTATTTCAATATATAGATTTAATAGCTTTATTATAAATAGCTATAAAAATAAACTTTAATTATAATAAATAAATTTTTATTTAAATAAAAGGTTCTTTTATTAAAATAAAGAAATATAAAGATAAAACCCTTTTTTATTTAAATAAATCGATATATTTATTATTCTTTTAAAAATATATAAAGTTTATTTAATAAAAAAATAAAAAAGTTTATTACTTATAAAGTAAAGATTAATAATAAGCTAAAAAGAGAATAAAAGGTTAAATATTTAATATATTTTTTTTTAAAAAGGTTTACCTTTTATTTAAATAAATTAAAAAGATAAAGCTTAATTATAAAAATAGAATTATAAGTCTTTTAACCTTATATTTAAAAGGGTTAAAATTAAATATAATTTTATAAATTTTAGTTTTATTAAATTTAAAATAAATAACTTTATATATATTATAAGTAAAATAAAGTTTAAAAGTAATTAAAAAGTGTTTATTAATATTAAAATATAAATATTTTTTTAATTTTAACTTTTTTAATAATAAATGAAAAAGTATAATAATAATTAAGTTTTAAAAGATTATTTATTTAATTAATTAATAAATAGTTTAAATTAAAGTTAAATAAAGCTTATAATATTAGCTATTTTATTTTTTTAAGTTTTTTTCTTAAAGTAAAATAATAATAAGTATTTTTTTTAAAAAAAAAGTATAATATATCTTTTAAAATTAATATAATAAGCTTTATTATATAAAACCTTTTATAATAATTTATTAATCTTTTATAAGCTTATTTATAATTAAATACTATTATTTTATATTAATAATTATAATATTAAGCTATACTTAATTTAATTATACTATTATTATTAAAGTTAAAGCTATTATAAGCTATAAGTAACTTAATTTAATACTATTAAATATTTATAAAAGTGTTATTATTATATAACTTAAGCCTTTAAATATAAGTTATTTAAAATAAGCGATATTAAAAAGTTATTATTATTTTAATTATTTTATAAAATATATATAGAATTTAACTCTATATATATATATATATATAATAGAATTAAGTAATATAACTTTATTTTATAAAAGTTATTTAAAAATAATTATTTAGCTTATTAAAATTAAAATAACTATTAATTAAACTTAAATTAATATATATATTTAAAACTTAAGTAAAGTTATTATATTTTATTATTTAAATATATAGATTTAATAGCTTATAAATAGCTATAGAAATAAACTTTATTTATAATAAGTAAATCTTTATATAAATAAAAGATTTTTTATTAAAATAAAGAAATATAAAAATAAAAGCCTTTTTTAAATTTAAATAAATCGATATATTTATTATTATTTTAAAGATATATAAGGTTTATTTTAAAGAAATAAAGAAGTTTATTACTTATAAAATAAAACTTAATAAAAAGTTAAAAAAATAAAAAAAGAATTAATTATTTAATACGCTTTTTTATAAAGTTTACCTTTTATTTAAATATTTTTAAGTAAATTAAAGTAATAAAGCTTAATTATAAAAATATAATATAGTTAAATAAAATTTAGTTTTAAAAAAATAATTATAGGTTTTTTAACCTTATATTTAAAAAGGAAAGCTTATAATATACTTTTTATAATTTATTAAAATATTATTAATAAGTATATATTTTAATAGCATTAAAAAAAACTTTATATATTTACTTTTAAAATAAGGGATAATGTGGCTTATATTTAACCTTTATATTTAATACGCGAGACTATAAGTTGCTATAGCTAAGACATTAGCGCAGTTTGCGCTATAACTGATAGATAGAATTTAAACGGTACCCCTGTGCCTTCTTTTGCTATTTGCGGGTATAAGACTAGAGTTTTAGCTAGAATTGGGGTACCCTAGGGTAGTTGTTTTCAGAACATGATGTGCTCAAGTCGCCCTGCAGAGTTGGACAAAAGAAGCAATGGTATTTAGAAAACCTGAGCTTGCCGGATTAAGAATTTTGGGATTGCCATATCATTAATGTACTCGTTTGTTTTGTTCCTGCTTCCTTCGCAAAATTGATAGAGATCATGCTTTGGACAAAAGAAACAAGCCTAGAGCACGAAAACGGTTTCGCACAAAGAGGCCCCGTCTACTTGCAAATGCCGGGAATCGAGGCGCCTGCCGCCTCAAAGGAATGGGTATTAATCATAACATATTCAGAAGGAAACAGAAATTACCTGTTTTTATCTGTTCATGTAGCACACGCCGCTCGTGTTCGTGCCCGGCTTACCGAGATTCAACTCGAAGACATGAGCACATGAGCAGATCTTTCACTGGAGCATTTGCCCATTTCCAATTTAATCGCCTCAAGAGTGTGGTTTAGCACGGACACCTCTTCTTTACAATGTCGTCTGCATCGGAGACAAATGAACCGCCGAGAAGGCTGGAGCATTCGGCTGAAATAGTGGCTGGATGGGGGAGATTCCGAGCTTCCTATAACAACAATCAGTCTATTATCGAGAATCGATTCATGAACATGAACAACACAGCCAAGATACAGTTCTTAGACAGAAACTGGCGAGCCGCTGGATCAAATTTGCCTATGCCTAGAAACCATCGTCCAGATCTAGAGTGAGTACATTTGCAAAAATGGAGATTTCCATTGTGTGACGCACTGGTTCCCTGCATGTGCTTATATTCCCAGACCCTCACGTTTTTGAAGAAAAAAATGAAAAATATTCACTTACCATGGAATGGGTATGCCTCAGGATCTTGGTATCCAATCATTATGGTCACCTGATTCCTTTCGCAGTTCCTTATGTTGACGATTCTTTCTTGGTCTTGGTTTTTATCTTCACTACGACAGGCTGACTGTAAGATTTCAGTGGTCCAGCACCCTGGAGAAGGAAAGACAAGGATTCTGAGTTCATGCCGATATCTAACGGGAACGAAACCCACACCAAATGGCCACACTTTAACACAGACGACTTCACAAGGCGCCCTGAGACATTTTTGCAGCTTTTGAATTCCAGAGCGACATACCATCCCAGGGATTTTGCCTATCAGGATTTCTTCGAGATCAATGCGGAAATCGCGGCTTCTTTAGGCCTCTATAGCAACCTAAGACTCGATTTTACACCCGGGTGCGCCGTGGCAACAGTAATGGACAGTGGCGATGATGACGAAGATTACTATGGCTATCTTTATTTCCCAGAGAGCGAGCAGGACTTGAATACCCTATTACTATCCCACGGGACAGAGCACGATGGCAGGATGATTATGGAGATCCAGCACAGAATATATAGCTTCCTGGAGAATGTGACCACCAATATAATGGCCACAGGATCGTACCGTCGAAATAACGAAGAAAATCCACGAAATTGGAAGCCGGCCGCTCCAACGGGTTTGCCGCAGGATCCCAATCAGGAAGCGGCTCTCGAGCAGTACCTTAGCAGTGCCCGCAATCGTCTTCCATACACTTCGGTTCTAGAGAAGGCTTACGAGCATATAGTTGCTATCTGCGGTTACAGAATGCGACTTTCTGAGAACCTGCTACAGGGTCTCAAAGAGAACCCAAACACATTCCTCGAGTTTCTCACCGACATACGGGAACATTCAGGACAAATGATTCTGAGTTCTCAAAGTCATCAAAGGCATCCGTGGGTACGTCTAATTGTCCTTCGCAGTCTTTTCTTAAGATACGCAAAGCGAGACCTTTTGAAGCGGCGTCCTCTGTACTAACCTGATTGGAAGTCCCTTGACGACTCAAATCCACGGATGTGGGCTTCCTATCTTCAAAAGGCTCTAGTGAGAGTGACGAACCTTTGCGACACCTGGCACTACATGTACACACTTGCTACGGGAATGCAGAATGACGTGCCCGAATCGAACGGATGGTACGCCAACTTTCTTTCCCTTTTGTTGGTTACGATGGAGTCCGAGGGAAATCTGGCAGAACTGAGTTTTGCAATATCTGTGTCTGGTCCCCTGAGGAAATATTTCCGAAACACTGCAAATGCCACCCAGGTGCCAGAAATAAGGTATGGTGGGCAAGGGGCAACAAGAATATCCACAAAAGACAAAGACACCAGATCATCATCGATGGTATCCCTGAGCTTGGCAATGGCCAAGATTAAGTCCCGGAAAATGGGCGATAATGCTGCAGACCGCCCCAATCCTTACACCGTTTCGGAGGAAGTTGTAGGCCTCATCCGCCAAGGACAGCCTTGGATAACGAACTATGCGACTAGAATGGCAGAGGAAGCCTTGGACATGTCAACTCTATGGATACTGCTAAGTCGAATCGAGACAACCATGGGGCGTGGCCCATCGCCCGCCGACGTGCGGGGTTGGGATAATTACCTACAGTGGTGCCTGAGACTTCGTGAGATTGGGACAACACCCAATATCCGTAAGCAGCTTCTGGATACGATTTCAAACTTACCATGGACGAACATCTGCTATATTCGTAGTTTTTATCACAAGTCACCTTGAGGCTCTGTGGTAAGCTGCAAGTTTTTGAGACAGGCTATGGGCATGCAGTGTTCTGATCCACCCCCTTTTCGTTAAAATTTTCTTCCTCGGTGGTTTAGAGGCTGACTTCAAATGCTGCAGTGCAAATCGTGAAAGCCCATCTCGTTCCCACCCTCTTTCCCACTCCCCTGCAGCAGTTCCAATACGTAGGTCACAGGAGATCTCCCTTTCCTTGATGAATTCTACTATGTAGGGCCTGTGGCTTTTTATGCGAGGAAACATTGTGAATCAAGCTTTTTTCGCAGCCAACCCTGTCATCATCCTCTCCTTCACCGACACCCCAGAGGACAACTTTTTACTGACCATGTTCCAGCCGGCGCGCAATGATAATTTGACTGGCCGCAGACTTAGAGAATATACGGACGCAAGGAGACACGCAGAGGGCAATTTGGCAAATTTCTGGGCCGAAATGCAACCGTACCTGACCAGCAAGGGCGCACTCTCTAACTATGTCATCAGTCTCCTTAATAATGCTCAGCCGATCGTGACCCCAGCATTGCCTGGGACGGTTGCCACTGGGACGGCTGCCACTGGGACGGCTGCCACTGGGACGGCTGCTGCTGGGCCTGCTGCGACTGGCACGGCTGCGACTGGCACGGCTGCGACTGGCACGGCTGCTGCTGGGACGGCTGCCCCTAGTACGCCCGGGGCACCAGGCCCGTCTGGGCCGCCTGGCGCGCTGGCTGGAGCGCTGGGTGGTCTTTCTGTCTCAGGTGCGCCTTCAACGTTTGGTCCAAAAAAAGTACCACCACAGGCGCCTAAGACTCCGACGAAAAAGACAGCGAGAAGTGGTAAGCAGCCTCCGGTTACCTACAAACACAATGTTTTGAATAATTCTTTTTTGGTGATTCCGTGGCTGACTACAAATACTATAGGCATTCAGAAGGTCTCACCTATTCGCGGAGCTAGACCAGACGAGGGCCAACCGCGACGACCACAAATCGACCGAAGGCAGCAAAACGCGTTACTGCAAGCAGCTGCGCAGCCTGTCCTCCCTCCTCCTGCACCTGTGGCTGCCCCAGCCCCTGAGAGGGAATGGCCACCAATTACGTTGCCCGCCAGGAGCTACGCAACTGCCAGGCTTCTCATGACGACGAGTAGAGAGGCCAGGCCAGCCGACGTCCCATGGGTTGATATATTGAACCTCTTCCGAGATATTGGTTTTGATGGCGAGCAGCGAAATGCACGTGGTGGACTACAGGTGTGGGCACCAAGTCCTGCACTCCAAGAGGCTCAAGTAAGTCATTCGCTGAGTGTTGCTAATTCTTCATCTGATGCAAACACCTTCTATGATCAATCCTTGCGAGGTGGCCACGCCAGCCCAATCACAATTGAAATCCTTCAAAGCTGACAACAATGCATTAGGGTATCACGGAAACTATATCAAAAGATCGGCCTCATGGAGCAAGACTCAACTTGCACATCGCAAGTCGCTTCATTACTGGGCGACATGGATTCGGCAAGTATGGCTGGGACTTCAATAAATTTCGGGAAGCCGATACTTGAGACAGATTTAACCCAGTGATATTGCAGTTGTTGGATTAAATAATATAGCTAAATTTAGAAAAGAAGAAAATGAGATAGTAGTTATTATAGAAGGCAGAGTGAAGCCTGTGCTACTTTTTCAATTCCGATTCCAAATTTTATGGGCTTGTGCTGAATTTACTGATCAAATCTAGCATGTCTAACTATCACATCTCTTTGGCGATCAATGCGTTGTTCCTCATGCAATCAGTAGCATACCATATGTTCACTTTCTTGGCCAAGTGAAGCAAAGGCTGTATAGCCTTCAACATCACTTGTACTACTGTACACGAAGAGACTTTACTTCTGGTCTCACTTAATTCCAACTTGACTTCCTCTTTGGTTCTTGTCTGTAGAAATATTCATAAATCCACTAATCTGCACTCTACCAGCATTTTTGGTTTCCTACATTGTCAGGATCATCATTTTCATGTATACGGACTTGAGTATATGATGCATGGTCTACTCCTGTAAAATTCTCGAGGCCCACGAGCCCATTGACCCGCAGTGGGAACCTATTTTTAAGGCTTTGTGAGTCATCTGGATAGGTTGGTGTATAGCGCCGCATTTGAGATTGTTCTCTAGCTACAAGCTCGAGTTCATCGATTGTAGCAAGCTTCCTACTCAGGAGCAGGGCTGCAACTCACTACATTACATCCACTAAACCTCTCAATGTAATGGAATGTAAAATTTTCGGGCGCCAGTGGAAATGTAATGTAATTAAAAGGCCTTTAGTGTAATTTAATATAATGTAATGTAATTCCGTGGGTTTTCCCTAAGGGGTTTGGGGCGAAGCCCTAAACGAAAAAATCCTTATCTAATCTAATCTTATTGTAATAAAATAAGAGGGGAGGGAGCTTATCTAATCTTGATAAGATAGGGAGGGAGGAAGGGAGGGAGGAAGGAAGGGAGGGAGGGAAATACCTACCCCCCCTATTATATTACACTCAAATCCATTACATTACATCTACTGAATACTCTAGTGGAATGGAATGGACTTATTTTATTCGTTAGTGGAATGGATGTAATGGGTTTATTTATATCTATTACATTATACTGAGTGGATTCGGTGTAATGAGTTGCAGCCCTGCTCAGGAGCATACTATGGGAAATGATTAGTGACGCGGGCCTTGTCCAAGAGGGCTGAAAGATTGAGGTAGTCTTCGTGGGTACTCACCTACGGGATCGCATCGATATTGGCCGGTGAATGTGGCAGTGCGGAGCGTCCCTCTTGGATCATGGCTCTTACGGTGCCATGTAAACCAAAAATAGTAATAATCATCTGGGAAGCCATACTTTCTTACGAATTCGGTGCAGAGCTGGATATTCTCGCGCCGCGCCGGATTTGTTGTTTCATTTTGGGCCATCCGGTCCAATAGTTGCAAGCCACCTTCAAACAATCTCACAGTGGCCTTAGTCGTCTTTGCACGGCATGCTTCCCACCTATAGAGGTGGCATCGCTGGTCAGTTCGATGTGTTTGCTGGGGCTAGAACCCTGTTTCTGAGTACCGTAGCATGTGGCGTCCTGGTGTTTCTGCTGAAGTCGAAAAGGCCACACAGACTTACGCCACGTGTCCAAATATTTGAAACGAATTAGAACTAGAATTTTGTGTTAACAACATGCTGGAAACATGCTTTGGGGCTTCAGAGAAGAAGTTGATCAGGCAACAGCCAAGGTGAGAATTAGGCTGCGGTTGCTATCACAAGGCAGAAAGCGCCAAACGGTGCCTCCCACCTCCAACACATATGTACACACCCAGCCTGTGACGAAAATCCTCTCCTTAACAACAAACAAGCCATCCGAGTGAGACTGAACTTTGCGAATATCCTTATTTATAAAGTCAGACTTACCGATGTTGGAATATTCTAGACGGCTATACTTAGTATAAATATAAGATATCTTATTTCCTATTATTTCCTTATAATAAAGTAGATATATCTATATATAAGGGGTATTACCTTTATAATCTAAATTACCGTTAATTTAATAAATTAAGCGTTTAATTTAATAGATTATAATCCCGGAAGCTTTACCTTATTTTTCTCTTAAATTAAATTAATTAAAATTAATACTAATTATATAATACCCCTTAAAGCCATCTTTTTAAAATCTTTAATAATTATATAATATCCCTTAAAGCCACCTTAATTAAAACTTTTAATTAAATTAATACCTTTATTAAAAGCCGAGTATTTTATCGAATTACTTAATTAAGCTAATTAATAAACCCTTAATTAATTATAGCCCTTAATTTAATATTACTCTATTAATTAAGTTTCCTTAAGCCGGTAATTATATAATTATTTTATTTAACTTTATTTAAATACTTTTTAATATCTCGATAATTATTTAATTAATTTATCCGAAATCTATATTATTTAAAAGCCTTTTTCTTACTTTATATTATTATTAACTCGGATTTTAAAATTTTCTATTATATTAGCTTATAAGTAATAAATAACCTTAAATTTCTTATATCGATTTATTTTTTTAATTTAATATAACCTTTCCTTTATTATTATTTCTATAATTTTTTATTTATTTTAATAATAGCTTTTTTAAATAAATATAATATCTTAATATTTAATAATATAAAAAATTATATTTATTAAAATATAAAAATTAAGGCTTAATTAAAAAGAAAGAATATTATCGAAAATAAACTTAATTTATTTTTTAAAGCTTAATTATAGCTTAAAATAGAAAAATACTTATAAATATTAAGCTAATATATAAATAAGCGCTTATTATATTTATTAAAGATATAAATAATATATAAAAGGTATAAAATATTTTAAAATCCTATTATAAGCCTTTTAGCTTTATAAGCTAATATATACTTTATAAAAAGTTTTTTAATATTATTTTTAATAATTTCGAAAGTATAAAGTAATATATTAATAAAATAAAGCTTTTTTTTAAAGATTTAAAGGTAAATAATATAGAATTATTTAAATAAGTTATTATAAGCTAAATTCTTTATAGCCTTAATAATAAATATTTTAAATTTATTTAAAATATAACTTAAAGTTTTTATTAAGATTTTAAAGCTTATTTTATAAATATACTTTTTTTTAGCCTATTAAATAAAAGCTAAAAGAAAATATTATAAAGTTTTTTTAGAAAAAGCTTTATATATTAAAGGAAATAAATTAAAATCTTTAATTATATATAATAATTATAAGCTAAAGGGCTATATTTAGGAAAATTATTATTATTCTTTTTTAAAAAAGGTATTTTAAAGCTAAAAAATAAAAAAAGCTATTTAAAAAAAAGAAAAAATAAAAATATTTACCCTTTTAAAAAAAAGTTTTAATAAAAAGAAATATAAAAAAGCTATAAAGATACTTTTTACTATATTTATTAAAAATAATACTTTTAAAGCTATAAAAAAGTTTTTTAAAGGTAAGAATATAGCTATAGCTATAATTAATTTAAATAATAGCTATAGTTAAAATCTTATAAATCTTTTAAATTTATTATTCGATAATTTAATAAAAATAAAGGTAAATAACCTATATACCCTATATATATATATTATAATAGCTAA
>JALPVH010000614.1:0-13854 GCA_023242295.1 Diaporthe ilicicola | reverse complement strand
ATTTTTAAAGATATATAAATATAGGCGTATCTATATTAAAATTTTATTAAATTTGAAAGGCTATATAGGTATTTATTCTAAACTTTAATTGGCTAATTTGTATGGGGCAGTTTCCATTTGGCTGTCCGAAATGGTGGGGTATCCGAAATGGTGTCCACCTATGGTATCATCTACACACACCACAACTCCATAACTACAGCAACGGACCTGGCCTATCCCTCGAATGAGAAGTCAGTGGATGAATACCTCTCCTTCAGGACCAGCTCGGCGGCGCCGAAAGAAGCATCGGATATTCCGCTCGCCCCAGGGACCAGCAGCGGCGCGCAGAAGACCCAGCCTTGGATCTCCGAGCTTCCGGTCGGGTTTTGACATCGGCACCGGGAAAGCTTGCTGCCAACAGTCCCGCCAGTCCAGACGGTGCTCAGGCCTGTGGAAGACATCCAGCACGATCTCCACGCCCCGGTCGCCGTGTAAATGCTTGGTCACTTCCCAGGTCGCCCCGCAGCTGGAACACACGAACCAACCACCCTGTTCCACGCGCCCAGACGGGACGGCGCGGTTGTTCTCGGCGTCCAAGGGCAGCACCCAGCCGCGGCTGGTGTTGATGCGGCTGCCTCGGCTCTCTAAGTCGCCATGGAGAGCCGAGTAGAGATTCGTTATTAGCATATTCGTCGTATTCATCACTTATATCGCAAGGTGGCTGCAGATAACAAAGAGGCAAGTCTATAGCGAGAGAATAACATTCTCTATTACCGCCGGCAGGGCTAAAACGATAAAGGGGGATAGTTGGTGAACTCAATACCGCCCTGAACATTGGAGCCATTTGTAGTTGTGCTTTGTGCTGCTTGACGTAGTCCTCAACCGCGGCAGCAACCTTGTCCTTGCCAAGTTATTGAGCTGACGGGGATCTGACGATGTAAGCCTTTGGCACCTCTCCAGCTCGGTCATCAAGGACTTGGATGACCGTGCACTCTTCCACAGCCGGATGAGTTAGCAGATGCGCCTCTAGTTCCGCTGGTGCAACCTGATGTCCCTATCGGCATCAACAGCATGTTAGATGCAGTAAGCGAGTAACGAAACACGCGATAATGGCTGACCTTGACTTTGATTAGCTCCTTTATCCGGTCTAGAATCATGAGGTGCTCGTGCCCGGAGGGGCCCTTCTGGACGCCCACCTCATCGCCGGTTCGAATCCAATGTCCCTCTTCATCGTAAACGAAAGTTTCGCTGGTAGCCAATTCATTATTCAGATATCCCAAAGTAACAGAAGGCGACTGAACTACCAACTCGCCGGGCCTCCCTAACTCGGTGATTTCGTTGCCGTTTGTGTCTATGATCTTGCTTGGCCTTGGTGCCGGGGAGTAAGGATCCTGCCGACCCGGGAAAGACGTCATTGTCTCCTGTCGAGGATACAACAGGGCTCGTCTCCGTTAACCCATAGCCCTGGAGGACTCTCCAGCTTGGGAACATTTGGAGCAACTCGGTGATGGTCTCTTCTCCCAAGGGGGCAGCAGCTGAGTAGACGCAGCGCACACTGCTGAAGTCATACTTGCTGATCTCCTTTCGATTGCGCGTCATCTGAATGATAATAGGTGGCACCTATGAAGTATTAGCCGAATCAAAAGACCTTTCTAGGCTGCATAAACCTACCAACAGAAGCTGCTCGATCCTCAACGTTTCGATTGACTTCAGAAATGTCCCAAAATCGAACTTGGGCAGCACTACAACCTCATCCCCTCGGTATAGTGCGGCATGTGTGATGAAAACACGACCGCAAATGTGGCTGAAAGGTAGCAGTCCAAGATTGACTTGGGTCCTGATGTTAAATTGCTTTTCTCCCAACGCTGTCAGTTTGCAATGATGTTATAATGTGAAATCATGACACCTTTCTTTATTAATGTATTAGTATCTCCGATTCTTCTTGAGGGTTTTGCGAGTAGGTACTAACTAGCAGCCCGGATGTGCCGCTCGAATAACAGAGGAAAGCAGTCTGCCGCCGGCCTTAACCCTTTGACCATCTGATATTTTCTAAACCAGGAGGTTTAGCCCCTAAGTTTGCCATGTCATCATCAATGGACGTGAATGAGGACAGTGGCGAGGATTGTCCTGGAATCGCCATCAGGAAAATTTGATGATCAGAGAACGGAAGACCTCTTGTAGCTTGCAAGGTAATGCCAAGCAAGGATGGGCAAGTCATGACAACCTTTGCACTTGATCACCTTGACTGCTGCTCAATGGCACCTGGGGTTTACGATTTCAGGGAGCCGATGAATAGCATAAGCAACAGGCACGTAATCGATCTTTTGAAAATTTAGTTCCATGCCCTTACATTTTTGAGGAACGACCTACTGCATTCAGAGAGAAGATGCAAACAACTTTCTCCCAAGGAGAGCCTTCATTGGGTTTCCATTGCAGTCGCTCGGCGAAAGCACGTGCAAGGTGGCCGACACGCTCGCATAATTCCGCCCTCGTGTACGTGCTACCTGTGAGTCAACAGGTGAAAGGATTCCGAGCTGCCTTGTTGGTTCCACTCCCATAATCCTCGCATTCCAGAAACTCGGCAACTGTCACGGAGTCTGGGAGATCTATCAGGCACGATCAGCGGAGAAAGCCCTGTGAGTCGTGCAACGTACCGTTGGGCAATTGCGGTACCCACGTGGGGGGTAAGAACACCCTCACCATTGCAGGGCCGGTGATGGTTTGTAAGTCCACTAAGGTCTTGAATAAGCACCGTGGTGACCGGTTGCAAACAGCGCGATCGTTCGCGGTTGATCCCCAATTCGTTTTTCCCCTTGGCCTCGCGATTACTTCGACGCGATCTAAGAAAATGATATTTTCCCGAAATGGCAACTGCCCCAGGGTGGACAGCTTGGTTGGTGAAATGATTGGACCCGGCAAGTTGATCGTTCTGCGTAACCTGGGCGATCTTTTTCAGCATTTCGAGTGAGAAACCACTGAAAATCTTGCAGGGCCAAATGTATCATATTTCATTGGCGGAAGAGGTTCTCCCCGTCTCAGTCCCCTGCGTCCAAGGTAGCACAGAAGTGCATCAGATCAAGTCACCTGAATCGCGGGTGACCAAGACGGCAATCCAATACAGTATATAGACTAGGATGAGTGCGGTCAGAGTGTGGACTTGCCCCCATATGAAAGTAGACTGGACGATGCCAATAACATTGAGGAGCCGGCACATTTGGGCAAATATTGTGGTTGCGGGGAGAGTGCTTGCGGCTGGTGGTTACTGCATCGACCCCGCCATAAGATTTCGTCCATGCCATGCATTGCTGAAAATCCCCTTGCTCACGCTGCTTGTAAAATGGGGGGCTTTCACGCCATGTCAGTAAGCACTTGAGGCTGCATGGCATCTCCAAGTTGAAAGCAAAAGTTTGTGACTCGTGGTATTATATCCCGGGACGAGTACATGTTGAATGCCGCCAATATTGCCTTTTCCGTCTAACGTACATTGGACAGCGAAGATTGTTGACTCGACAATCAAATTGTTGCATGTAGACAGGTTCTGAAAATGCACTCCCACATCGCTTCAGAGTCATTCAATGGTGCTATCTCGAAGGCTACAGCTTCTGACGTTGGTGATGCATCGCATTAGCTAGTCTACCTAGGTTACTCTTGATCAATTCACTCACGTTTTACTTAGTCAATCCACTTCCTGTGCCAGTGATGCTTGGATAATCTAGTTATTTTTTTCATACTTGGTGGTGTTTGCTCTTCTCAATTGAATCAATTGTTGATCCGGATGCTTTCAAGCACTCGGCCCTGAGGTTAATTGCCCAACAGTGGGATCATGGGGGATTCGGGGGGGGGGGGCTTCCAGTCAGTGACCGGCTAAACCCTGCTCGAGCACAAGGGTCTGTCCATTGGGGGTGTAGATAGATACGGCGTTCCTGGGACGCAATCGGTTGGCTGGCTACTCCAACAATGACGGTTGAACCACAATCAGCCATTCACCATTAAATTTGCTCAAAATCCTCCCCGATACGATGCTTCGCCGTGCCGATACAATGTCTCGGCCGAAAAAGGGAAGCACCTTGGTGTTGCCGGGTCCCCCCTTACCAGACAGCGGACGCCAGCCAGCCCTATGCCCCGCCCAATCACCCCGGATTTCCTCCCCAAAATCACCCGCAGCACAGGCGGGTCACCACACTCGGGCGGCCCTAGCCTGTCGGCCGACGACCCCCTGGCGGACATGGGACGAGGGGCAAGCCTGGCTCCACACATGCAGAGCGAGAAAGTTTAAAGACCTCATCTTTGCTTTTTTTTCCCTCTCCCGGCATGTTGCTGACGACATGTGCTGCACACACACACACACACACACACACACACATGTCGAAAAACAATGGAGACCTGACTGGGCAAATAGGGGCTCAAGCCAATCATCCAGCGCACGCCCTCCTCCCGCCCCGAACATGTTCGCAATGGGGAACGACTTTTGTGCCCGGGGTTTTTTTTTTCTTCCTTTTTTCTTCCCTTTTCTTTTCTGCACCTGAGGCTGCATGCAGCGCGCCGATCGCCGTTGTGACGCCCTGGGTAACACGTCACTCGCCCTCTCTTCTCCATGCTCCCACTGCAACGCTTCGTATGTGTGTGTGTGTGTGGATGTATGACTGAGCATCGCTGCCTCACAAAAGCGTAGTCAATGTCAACGCCCCAGGCAGCCTAGAAGGTTGACAGGGCGGACCCACAGGGCTGATTAGGCCTTTTGCGTCTTTGTCTGCTCGTGTCTGTATATAGTTATACATTCCCTCCCCCTCCCCCTCCCCCCCTGTTTAGCGCGTCGTTGGTGTCGTTGCCTTGTCCGTTGTGCGTGCGTGCCAGGCGGCGGCGGCCCCCCATCCCGGGCAACCAGCCCAGCCCGCATCCTTTCCAGGGGTTTTCCCGCGGCCCCGCCTCCCCTTGGCCTCAAGCCTGGCCGGCAAACGAAAAAACCGTCGAAACCAAGTGGAATATGGCGCCGGGTTGCTTGGCCCAATTCGCCTGGGAATCAACCTGGGCGGCGCTCAAGTGCTGTGCCGCGGGGCCAAAACATCGCCTCGTTGTTGCTCGCCGGGGGCCTTGGAAACACACAGGGTGCGGTGGTGCGCGCACCCCATTCACCGCCGTTTGTCTCGTTCCCTAGACCTGCAAGGTGCCACACTGCCCTCGAGGCCGATTTGGTTCCAGCATGTAGTTACCTATGTTGCCTAGGGGAGCAGCCTAGGGAGCCGGGTGCGATCGCAAGGGTGGTTGAGGGGTGAGGAGGCCTCATGATGACGGGCGTTGAGGCCCAATTGGTGTGTCCATGAACCGGGAGGACTTTGGTGACAGCGCCCACGAGTTGGACTCCCTTGTCGCTGACTCCGGAAGGACGCAGCACCAGCAAGGTGTCGCCGGTTTGGGGATGTTGCGATTGATGACGACAGCAGCAGTCGAAGAGTCAGCTGCTGCTTCTCGCAGGGTTCTAGGTGTGCGCGGGGTAGTGAATAAACGGCGAGGTGCGAAGAGTAAGCAGGAGTGTTGGTGCGGGACCGAGCCGGCTCTTTTGGTTCAGAAGATATGGAGATTGAGGACTCTCTTATAGATGGCAGAACAACACAGGAACTTCTGTAGCTCACACTTGGGAACTTCTGCTGTCACATTTCCGATCTCAGATTTGCCCACGATAAAGGGGGGATGAGATCTGCAGAATGGGAAAGGCTGAATGCATAGTGGTACTCCGTGATGGAGTGCCCATATGGAGGGGTCAAGCATAGAGGCTGCATGTGGTATGCGTGAAGAGGGGTACATAACCACATCTTTGAAACAGCTGCACGTAAGGTAAGGCCGTGAAACATCAAAGAAGGATTTCGGGAGAATAAAAAGTAAGGGGGGTTAAATGAGTCTGCAGATTGACTGTTTGGCCATCAATCTGGGCCAAACAAATCGACGGGTCGCATTCATGGGCCCGCTCGGAAGATGTTGGTTCAAGACTTTATTCTAACGACTATCCTAAGATCCCCCAGGAATCCAGAACCTTGAGACGCGTATACTATAATGAAATGAGACAGAACAACGCCTATAATGTGCAGTGGGGTATCAATTTGCGTCCGACTCTCAACGCCACGCCAATGTATTTTCCCTTGACAAGAGGCCGATTGTGGATGATGTCGCGGAGGATGGGCGAGGTGAGGAGAGTCGGATGGGAGGTCGTGGACGCCAAGGAAGCAGATGATTGCCCACGGAAGGTGAGCTACCACCTAAAACTCATGTCAGTTTAAGTCGACGCGGCCACTGCTCGAAGAAGAATCGAGCTCACCATCCTCGGTATACCATCACGCTTCCCGAAGGAGTCTTCCGAGGGCCTCCATGCTATAAACAACGACTTCACCAGCTCCGGTCTGGTGAAAAGGCGAGACGAAACCAAGGAGCGAAAAACCAGGAGTATTGATTCGAAAGAGGCAGGCACGTCGACCTTGTGTTGCATCGTGTTTGATGATCAGACCGCACACCTAGGTGACGCGGACCTTGCGCGTCTGGTACTCGACACGGCAGTAATCATCGCGCGGGCGCAAGCACTCGAGGCAGTGGCTGTCGTAGATCCAGTCCAGCGGGCCAAAATGGCACCACGCACAGAACCATTTCTTCTCCTGGACGTATTTTGACCGGCGCGATGAGCCGCTGCCGCTGCCGTTGCTAAGGTAGACATCATTTCTGCTCGAGGAGCGGGAGCTGTGGGAGTGGCGCGGAGAAGAAGAAGCGTGAGACGAGTGGGAGGGCATGCTGGGCGATGGTGACTAGACGGAACTTGAGAGACTTCGGGCGCTAGCGAGGAGGTTAAGTGACTGATGGGAAACTATTGTTCAAGAAGACCTATTCGAATTGTGAGTTCAGATAGTGGCATGCTGGACCAACCTTGAAAACGAGGGAAAATCTTTTAATTTATGTCCCGCCGATGCGGCAGTGTATGCGACCGCAAGCTCTGTGGTTTGTTGAGAACGCCTAGGGAGTCAACAGGGACGATAGGGCGAAAGAAGCCCTGGGCTCATCATTGTGGCATGGCTCAGCAAGAACAGGTATCAGCACCCTTCGATGTAGAGCAATAAACGGGGCTGCAAAGTCAAGGGTCGATGTATCATAGCAAGGGCCCATAGGGGTCATCTGGCGACCTCGCCACAGCCAAGGAGCAAGTGGTCGTTGCTGAAACTCAGAAAGCTGTGTATGAAGACAGCAAGTATCCGGGACTCTGGTCTAGCGCCGACAGGATCTGTGGGACGCCGTGCGGCTGGCAAGACGAGCTTGAGGGCACCGTTCCCCTGAGGGCACCGGAGCGAGGGCTGAATAGCACACGTCACCGCTTGCCTCATTCCTAGGACTTCGACTGTAGTTGGTGACGGTGAGGGTCGAGGCCAAAGGAGGACTCGAGAAGGGACATGGTCTTTGTAGCTTGGCCAAAGGGGGTCGGCACGGAGGGATAATCCACTAATGCAGGTACAATAGCCGTGGCCACGTTCGACATTGGCGAAAGAGAGGCAGCAATTGGAATGAAAGTCCTCAAGACATGACAGTAAAGTCACGGGTCGCCCTTGGACGGTCAGGCGTCGGTCGAGGTGACGGAGTGTCCCTGTCGGTGGGCCATGTAGCGCGAAGGGTGCAAAGTGCCCATCATAACTAGCAGAAGCCCTCTCATCCACTCGATGGACAGTGTGTCTCGGCATGGCAACGTTCTCTGCCCGTCCGCATCCGCGATCAGGGTGACTGAGGCAGGGGGCTCGGAGTGTTGTCTGTTTCCTCGTGACTGTTTCGGCCTGGGCCAGCTCGAATTTTGCCACCTTAGCGCGATTGGACCGTTGAGAAGCTAGAAGTCACTATTGGACATGTGAGTCAATTCTCGAGATTGATCTTGCCGGGCTGAAAGCAGCAGTGGTAAGGCCAGGAATCAAGAAACGCAACTGTGGGGGAGGAGGGTCTGAGATGTGGAAAAAGGACGGTGGGTTTCAGCTCAGGGCCCGGATGTAGGCATCCCATGGGATGGCTCGGTGTTAATATCAGCTGAGCCTGTGCAGATAACATTGACAGGCTGGCAGAACATCCGCATCAAGGACTCTTTGAGATTCAAAACGACGAGAAGAAAGCAACCGACTTGTTGCTTGCCTGGCATGCTGTGTTCCGCCCTCTGAAAGGTCCCAACGGGCCCATCGTCCATGGTTCACCGACTCCATTGCAAATGGTCCGCGACCTACGCAAGGCAACCAACCAGCCACGCACCTCGGCAGGAAACCCCAAAAAGAGTCATTCGGAGCACAGGGCTTTCCAAAATCTCGCAACTTGCGAACCTGTCAGGCACTCGCCTTCACTGCCGTCTCCAGGCTTGACCGATTCTCGGCCGAGTGGGATCCGGGTAAGATTCGCCCGATTCGACACAGAAAGTGCAGTGACGCGCAAGATGAAGTATGCGAATCCGCGCACTCCCGATTCTTCGCCACCGCTTGCGTCCCGTGCTTGTCTCTTCTCGCGGCAATATCAGGGCGGCCATATTTTCGAGACGCCACGTGGCTGCTGATCATGGCCAACGGGCAACGGGCAACGGGGGAGCTAGACGCATCGGTCATCGACTCCGATGGAACGGACACCGCTGCAGGCGAGGCTGCACTGCATACCGACACGTTGCCGCGAAGTTCACGGGGTGGCAAGCCTCAAGACTAGGCTCGCTGCCGCCCGGGCGAAAAGACGCGCCCGCATCCTCTCGCACTCTCGTGAGTCGCCTGCCCTGCTTCTGGACTTGGACCTGCCACATCGAGACTCTCGCCAGCCACTGCTGAGCCTCCCGACAACGCTTAAGGTCGAAATTGACACCGAAAATCGAGGCTGCTAAATGTGTCACACTCAATCCAGCCATGGCACGGCATAGCCTGAAGAGTCTAGGATGAGACACGGCCCGAAGCGAGACAGCCTGCGGTCAGAACCATAACCAGTGCCCAGGATCGTTGTGAGGCCATGCTAATCTCTTCCGTGCGAGGGCGGGAGGCACTGGGTGGCAACCTTGGAAGTCCTGCGAGCGGCTTATGAGATCGTCCGAGGATGCCTAGGTCAGCGGGGAGGGTGAAGGCGTGGCTGTGGTGTGCCTTCGACTTCAGCTCGCCCTCCATTGCTGTAGCTGAGGCGCCGACAACCGCAACCGTGGATGGATCACCGACTCGCCGCCGATTGGCACCGCGACGCCAGGCAATTGAACAGCTCGGATCTTTTGGTGGCAGTGAAGGCTCAGGAGCCACGACAAGATGACCTGCTGAGCAATTCGCGACAGCATTGAATGAATGCATGTTGAGTCGGGCGCAGACGAGAGAGGAACAGCTCCCGAGGTCGTCAGCTCGATAAAAGTTCCCCTCATTTTTGGGTGCCGGATTAATATCGGTGCCAAGGTCACCCGGCCCCTTGCCTGAGTGCTTAGTCAGTCACTTCCAACGACCAGCATCAACGTCGCCAATATGATGTATCTACAAGACATGCCACTGCTGGGATTACAACTTGTCACGTCGGGAATAAATTTCCAAGTTATCCTTTGTCACTCAATATTCATCATGGCGGCACTTCATTCTAAGCACTGACTAGCTAGTGAGACCCATGAAACCTTGAAGCACTGCGGGCTGTTGTTCTCGAAGATGCACTGCCAGTGTGGCCAATCTGACGAGACTTGTCACATAACCGTGTGACTTGCCCCCATTGACATAGGATCTGTAGCCTCAAGCCATGTCGGATTCGTTGTTAGCGCTGGAACCCCGCCCACGGAGTCAATGGCTGGAAAGTCGTGTGTCCGGCAGTCGAGATGGGCCGAAGACAACCTTGGAAGAGAGGAGGCAGGCACGCATTTGGGGCGCACGGCTCCAGCCTCCTGGCTCCGTGGTCGCATATCCGCGGCCACCGCTGGCCACTCTGAACGGCCCTCCATACCGGCCCTTATGGCTGATTACATATGCCAGGAGATCTTTGATCAAGGAACTGTCGTCATTGGCGTATGCTGTGCCCACTCTGACAGATTTAAACTGGCATCTGTCATCTCGCTTTCGCGTCGCCTCCTGAGGCCCTTTCCTCCACAAGGCTCTCGGCATCGCCGCGTGTGCCTTGTTGCGTGTATTGAGAGCCAAGCAAGTGACTCTTGTGCAGGGGACCACCTGGGCCCAGTTCTGCTCAGGCCCTCCACGACTTGGTAGACCAGGGGCCGTTTTCTGACAGCATACCTAATTGAGGGCTAAGGAGGGCAGCTTCTGGATTTGCGTGGTTCAATGATGGCGAGGCGGTCTAGACCTTTTTGCGACCAAGTTCAGGGAGGAGGCCTCGTGGCTCATCACCGCCGCCCAGCGCGGAAAGCTCGATCCCCAAGGGCGGAATCATCGAAAAAGCCTAGAGGCACGATATCACTACCGCGTGCCCTGCCGCAGCAGATTGACAAGGGCTCAGCAATACGAGTTGGCGGTGGGACAGCTACGAAGCCCCGGCTACTGGGCCTTTGCTGACTTACTCCCGGGCGCCTTCTCAAGAGGAGCCGTGCTGTGCTTTCCTGCGCCCGGTTTCTGACCGAGTGTCAGTGTCAGGCAGTCGGTGCTGTGATATCACCCCGTTACATCCATCACCCAGCCTGCCGACTATCGTCGGCGGGGTTGGTCTGCTCGACAGGCCGCATCGACTTTCCCTCCAATGGCAGAGGATAGACAAACAGACACACAGATAGTGCAGTCCTTTTGGGGATGATTTGAATTCATGCGGTACGTGATTGGCGGCCGGGCATCGGTCTGCAGATCTAGGTGACGCCTCTGGCCCACTTGCGGAAAAGATCCCGAGCAAAACGGGCCGAACCCGGGGGTGGGGGAGGGGGGATTGTTTCGTCAGAACATCAACAGAGCCCCATCTCAAGCTTAAGGACCCTATTTTCCCATTCATATGAAGAGTTGCCCTCTGCTTACCTGTGTTCTCTCGACAGACCAACAAGGGGGGGAAAGCGGCCGCAAACTAAGGGCACAAGCTGTAGGCCAGTCAGCAGGACTACTCGTCTTCTTTTCTATTCTAATAGTGATGAGAGATCCTACCTTGTGTCTGGTGGTGAGCTGCTCGGCTCTTGAGGGGGACTGGACACAATCAGGGCCGCGGCAAACTGGTGCTCTCAAGACGCGCCTTCATAAAATCTGAATAGTCTTCTGTCCATCAAAATTGAACATGTCCTCCCGGTCGTACCCTCTTTGATTCTCCAAAACCAGCTTGCCTGTTGTCTCATCGATGAATTCACAGTTGTAAGTGCGGCAGCAGCAAGTTGCTGTGTGGTGGATCGCTGTGGTCTGCTGTAAATGTGAATAAGCACACGCTGCGGGCAACCCGCTCGTTACATATACTGAAATGCCCTACGGGCGCCCTGCAACTGCAATCTAGATGGCTCCGAAGACAATTCCACTGTATGCTTTCCCTGGACTTGCACCCACAAGGGCAATGAACCAACATATTCTTCTCTTTGGTTCCCGCAGTGCTAAGAAATCCGACCTCGGGAGTTTCCCTCTAGTGGTGAGCAGCAGCCCTGAAGGGGGCGCATACGGCAAAGCAGTCCTGTCAGCGTCAGGACAAACGCACTTGATAGCCCCTGGGAGTCTAGTCTACTGTTGATTGTGCGAACCCCCGCACGTGTAACCATCCATAGATACTGGTGTGACCGAACCATTCATTATCCAATCTATTATCTGCGACATTGACACGTCATGATCTCGATAGACCAGTCTAGATTATTTAGCAACCAATGAACGCTGGTCCTACCATACTCGAGCACAGCAGAGCCGCATGCCAGCCTGAGTTCCACCTTCAACGTCCCGATTCTTGCTCCTTCACTTTGAATCACGGTGTCGTGCTTGACTGTCGCTCTCTCTCACCGGTGCGGCTGGCCATGGGCACCATTTGATGCACACCGATGAATTTAGATTAGCCACGTTGTTAGAATATTCTAGACGGCTATACTTATTACAAATACAGGATATCTTATTTCCTACTATTTCCCTATAGTAAAGTAGATACGTCTATATATAAGGGGTATTACCCCTATAATTTAAACTACTGCTAGCCTAATAGATTAAGCGTTTAATTTAACAGGTTATAACCCCGGAAGCTTTACCCTACTTTTCTCTTAATTAAATTAATTAAAATAAATATTAATTATATAATACCCCCTAAAGCTACCTTTCTAAAATCTTTAATAATTATATAATACCCCTTAAGGCTATCTTAACTAAAACCTTTAATTAGGCTAATTAATAAGCCTTTAACTAATTATAGCCCTTAACTTAATATTACTTTATTAATTAAATCTCCTTAAGCCGGTAATTATATAGTTACCTTATTTAACTTTATTTAAATACTTCTTAATATCTTAATAACTACTTAATTAATCTATCCGAAACCTATATTATTTAAAAGCCCTTTTCTCGCTTTATATCGCTATTAACTCGGATCTTAAGATTTTTTATTATATTAGTTTATAAATAATAAATAACCTTAAATCCCTTATATCGATCTATCCCTTTAATCTAATATAACCTTTCCTTTACTACTATTTTTATAATCCTTTATTTACTTTAATAATAGCTTCCTTAAATAAATATAATATCTTAATATTTAATAATATAAAAAACTATATTTATTAAAATATAAAAATTAAAGCTTAGCTAAAAAGAAAAAATATTATTAAAAATAATCCTAATTTACTTTTTTAGGGCTTATTTATAATTTAAAATAAAAAAGCCCTTATAAATATTAAGCTAATATATAGGTAAGCGCTTATTATATTTATTAAAGATATAAATAATATATAAAGGGTATAAGATATTTTAAAATCTTATTATAAGCCTTCCGGCTTTATAAGCTAATATATACTTTATAAAAAGTTTTTTAATATTATTTTTAATAATTTCGAAAATATAAAGTAATATATTAATAAAATAAAGCTTCTTTTTAAAGATTAAAAGGTAAATAATATAAAATTACTTAAGTAAATTATTATAAGCTAGATTTTCTATAGCCTTAATAATAAATATTTTAAATTTATTTAAAATATAACTTAAAATCTTTATTAAAATTTTAAAGCTTATTTTATAAATATACTCTTTTTTAACTTATTAGATAAAAGTTAAAGAAAAATACTATAAAATTTCTTAAAAAAGGCCCTATATATTAAAGAAATTAAATTAAAATCTTTAATTATATATAATAATTATAAGCTAAAAGGCTATATTCGGAAAAACTATTATTTTCTCTTTTTAAAAAAGATATCTTAAAGCTAAAAAATAAAAAAGGCTATTTAAAAAAAAGAAAAAATAAAAATATTTACCCTTTTAAAAAAAGATCTTAATAAGAAAAAATATAAAAAAGTTATAAAAATACTTTTTACTATATTTATTAATAATAATACTCTTAAAGCTATAAAAAAGTTTTTAAAAAATAAGAATATAGCTATAGCTATAAATAATTTAAATAATAGCTATAATTAAAATTTTATAAATCTTTTAAATCTATTATTCGATAATTTAATAGAAATAAAGATAAATAACTTATATACCCTATATATATATATTATAATAGCTAATAGCTTTATAAGAAATTTAAAATATATAAATTTTATAGAAATAGCTATAAATAATAATATAAATATAATTAATTTTAAAAATATAAATTTATTTAATACTATAAAGCTTATTAATAAAATTATAAAATAAGGTAATATTAATATATTATATATAAATTAAATAGAAAATATAATAATAAATTTCCTAAAAAATAATATTATAAAATAAATAAATAATATATATTATATTCTATTATTAAGCCTTAATATTATAAGCTATAAGATTATAT
>JALPVH010000613.1:3631-13926 GCA_023242295.1 Diaporthe ilicicola | reverse complement strand
ACTATATATATAAAAAGATAAATTTCTATTATTAAGCTTATATAAATAGTAATCTAGTATTTATTAATTATAATATATTATTAAAAATAATAATAATTATATCTTTAATAGCTATAAATAATATAGTAAATAGTAATAAAGATTTTAAGTAAAGAAAGAATATATATTTAAATTATTAAATTATTATTTAAATTATTATAATAGAAAAGTAAAATAAAAAGTAAAATAAATATATTAAATATAATTATATTATATTAAATTAGGCTTTATTAAAAAAAGAAATATTTAACTTTTTATATATATACCTTAAAAGCTTAATATCCTAGCTAGTTATCAACTATTTTATTTATTTAAGTTTCTCTATTAAGCTGGAATAATAGTAAGTATTTAAGAAGGATAAAGTATAATATATCTTTTAAATTAATATAGTAGGTTTTGCTATATAGGACTTTTTATAATAACTTATTAATCTTTTATAAGCCTATCTATAGTTAGAAGCCGCTATTTTGCGCTAATAGCCGTAATATTAAGCTGCGCCTATTTACACCGGTGCTTTTAATAAGCTATTAGCCCGTCGAGGTTAAAGCTATTACGGGCCGCAAGCTAGTCTAACGCTGTTAAGCACTATACGAAAGTATTATTACCGTGTAACTTAAGTAAGTTGCTCGAAATAAGCGATGTTAAAAAGCCGCTATTGCCCTAATCTTATAGGATACGTATAGGTTCTAGCTTTACTTAAATATATACCTATTATAACCTTTTCTACTGTGTTGTAAGATTACTCGAAAGCAATTATTTAGCCGAAACTAAAATAACTGCTAGTTAAGCTTAAATTACTATTTATACGCGCCAGGTAAGGCCACTATATTTTATTGTCTAGATGCGTGGATCTGACAGCTCTGCTATAAATAGCTATAGAAATAAACTTTAAATATAATAAGTAAATCTTTGCCCAGGTAAAAAGTTTTTTTACTAGGGTAAAGGAGCGTAAAAACGAGAAACCTTTCCTTTTTAAGTAAATAAATATATTTATTATTACCTTAGAGATATATAACTCGGAAATCTATTTTAAAGAAATAAAGGAATTTATTGCTTATAAAGTAATAATAAATAATAAGCCGAAGAAAGAACCGAAGGTTATAAATTTAATATACTTTTTTAAAAAGGTTTACCTTTTATTTAAATAGATTAAAGAGATAAAGCTTAATTATAAAAATATAATATAATTAAATAAAATTTAGTTTAAAAAATATATAATTATAAGTCTTTTAACCTTATACCTAAAAGGGATCCTAGCTAATTATTATTACTTATTTTATATAAATAATATAGTAAATAAAAGTTAAGCTTATATAAGTAAAAAAGTAATATAATTAAATATAGATATTTATCTATAAATATTTTAATAATATATTACTTTATAGCTTTTTAAAATACTTTAAAAGCTATTTTCTATTATTAAAAAGATTATTTCTTATTATTTTTCTTAATAATCTCTTAAATAAGCCGATTAAATATTATAAATAGTAAAATTAAATCTATTATATATTAAAAATATTTAATCTTTTTTAATATTTAATTTAAGTTAATTATTAATATTTATTTTATTTCTTATTTTATTTTAATTAATATTTATATTTATCAACTATTTTATTTATTTAAGTTTCTTTATTAAGCTAAAACAATAGTAAGTGTCCGAAAAGAATAAAGTATAATATATCTTTTAAATTAATATAATAGGTTTTACTATATAGAACTTTTTATAATAACTTATTAATCTGCTTTTATAAGCCTATTTATAATTAAAAGCCGCTATTCTGCGCTAATAGCTATAGCATTAGGCTACGCCTAGTTTATTTGCGCCGGTACTTTTAATAAGCCATCGAGGTTAAAGCTATTGCAGGCCATAAGCAACCTAGTTTAACACTATTAAGCACTATATAAAAGTGCCATTGCTATATGACTTAGGCCTTTAAGTTGCTCGAAATAGGCAATATTAAAAAGCCGCTATTGCCTTAAAGGTTTTAGCTCTACTTAAATATATACTTATCTAATAAAACTAAACAATATAACCTTTTCCGCAAGACTACTCAAAAGCAATCATTTAGCCTACTAAAACTAAGATAATAGTTAAGCTTAAACCACCACTTATACGCGCTTAAGACCCAGGTAAGGCTACTATATTCCATTATCTAGATATATAGATTTAATAGCTTTATAGCTATAGAAATAGATTTTAAATATAATAAGTAAATCTTTACTTAAGTAAAAAGTTTTCTTATTAAGGTAAAGGAGTATAAAGATAAGAAACCTTCCCTTTCTAAGTAAATAGATATATTTATTATTATCTTAGAAATATATAACTCGGAAATCTATTTTAAAGAAATAAAGAAATTTATTGCCTATAAAGCAATAATAAATAATAAGCCGAAGAAAAAACCGAAGGTTATAAATTTAGTACGCTTTTTTAAGAAGGTTTATGATAGGAAAAGTATAAGATTGATGGCCTGTGAATTCCTAGTGAATTCACAGGGCTTTCCTATCTATATACCTATGGTGAATTTACGGTGAATTTACCGTAAATTCACCATAAATTCACTATATGCACTAGTATACATAAGACATGGTGAATTCACCGTGAATTCACGGCGAATTCACCATTCACAGCGAATTCCCTTCTTTGTTGTGCATCAATTGCCCCCCCCATATATGTTCTGTCTCCGGATAGAACCGGCTAGCCTGGGCCTTATGAATTCACTGGGAATTCACCGGCCAGGCCTAGGAAGGGCATCAAAACCAATCGAGTCATGAGAATATAACGAGTGGACGGTATGTGCAGTGATTAAACACGCAAGCAGTGGTGAAGGCAAGTGCAGGAATGATTGTGGAGGTGATGGAGCATAAAAGGAATACAAAAGAAAGACGTTGGCAAGCGACAGTTATGTTTTCCACAGGAATTCACCGCACTAAGCAAGAGCAAAGAGAACCGTCATTGTCTATCTGATCCAGCTAACTGCTGGAGGGTCGCCCGCAGGCTTGAAAAGGTGGTGGTACAGGTGATGTGGTGGTTGGCGGCTTTACTCATAGGAGCTTGCGTCGAAGTTGGCTGGGCCGGCGACCGCTCCCCAGAGAGACTGGATGCTCTCCTGAGACGCGGCATCAGCGACTTGGTTGACCTCAGTAGAGGACAGCGCGAAAGTCTTGACGATGCCGTGCACTGCGGCGTAGTCGAGCAGACCCGCAACGCGGCGCTTGAGTCGGTCCTCGAAATCCTCGCGGATGCTGCCCATGTACTTGGCGATCCACGCGTCCCTGGTGGCGGGGTCATTGACTGAGTTGTCGTCGTTGTGACGGCGCCTGACGACACCGAAGTCGGCCTTGCAGCGCAGAATGTCGTGCAGAACGAAGCACGCGGGGAGATAGGCGGTGCCGTTGGTGTTGTCAACGGATTTCATGGTCGCTACGGCCTTGACTAGGCCGTGAATGATGGAGACGGGCACCAGGGCGGCGAGCTCTTCACCGTCGGTAAGGAAGGCAAACGCGACGCGAGCCTCGCCAATGGATAGATAGCAGTCGGCGGCCACGTCGGTCTTGTTGTTGATGGCGATCATGACAGGGCTGGCCGCGTCGAAGTCCTTGGCGCCGATTTTGCCAAACTTGCCCATGTAGGTAAATGCTGCCTGGAAATACTGTCGCTCCTCGGTCAAGGTTGGAAGAGCGGCAGCGTCGGCCTTGGCCGAGGAGGTGGGAGCAGCCTTGGTGGCGCCGGGCGAAAGAAAGGGGTTGTTCATAGTGAACTTAGGCGCCTTCGGGTATGTGGGCTTGTTCTCCTCGTCGTCGTCGCTGATAACGTAGGCGCGCTTGTTGGTGGACTTGGACGGGGTTTCGATATTGAGGCGGCGCATCACCGTCTCGGGGGTCTCGTGCTGGTCGTCCTGTTCTAGGACGGCCTTGGCTTTCTGGGCCAGTGACATGATGTTGGGGCGATTGGTCTTGGCCCCGGCGTGCCACTGCGGCGGGTAGCTATCCGGGTTCTCGCTCATATGAGTGAGCGTGGCCGCGGCGAAGGCAACGGCCGTGGCCTCTTTGGCCGTCATATCGACGGTCTTGCTGCTGCTGGAGAATTGGCCCCTGTGGTTGCGGCTCTTAGATGGGGGAGCCATGGCGAAGGCCTGGTTCCTCGGGGTTCCGCGAGCGTGATTGTTGGCAGGGGGGCCGTACGGAAAGGGGCTTGGGGGACTCGACGGGGTCTCGCTGGGCATATAGTTCTGGACGTCGCCAAGTGTTAGCTCCAAGTCAGACAGTGTTTGCTGACCGGTCCAGCCCTCCTTGTGAAGTTCCCAGCCTCTGTACAGGGCACATTCCCGATCTACCCAGATGGGGATGGGGAATTGTTGTAGCCACGCCTGGGCTTGTTCTTGCGAGATGGCGTGGCCGATAGGATAGTTGGGTAGCAAGTCGTGTGGCACGTAAACATTGTACTCGACCTCGCGGTCGGGCAGCCCGTTGTATCCCTCCTCATGGAGGGCTGCGCGGAAGGCCACGCAGTCCCCTTCGCGGCGTGACAAAAGCGCGTCGTATCGAGACGGCGTGGTGTATGTTTTGAGCGCCACGGCGGTTTCGCCTCCGTAGAGGTATGCTGCCCAGCGGTATCCCTCGAGCGAGAGTTTTCCCGCCTTGCAGGGTTCGGCTACCATGTGGCGATACTCCGCGGTGCGGCTTCGCCGTGGGTGGGCCACGCCAGGGTCCTGGCCCGTCGGGTATGGTACAGCACAGAAGTCCGGCATGGTTGTGGACTCACTCAGTAATGGGGCAGATTGTTCTGTCTGGGCAGCTCGTGGAAGGTGAGCGTGGTTGCGTGGGCGAGAAGGGTGTGCGACGCGACGGCGGCGTGGTCTGTAAAGATTGGCGAGGCGGCGAACAGTAGGTTGCGCAAGATGCGTGATGAAGGAGCAAGGTAGGTGGGCAATTGGGTGGAGAGGTTTGTGTTTGCGTGGTCGGGTTGGTGAGTTTGCAGTGAATTCACTGTGAATTCGCAGGGCGCGTGCCTTTGTTTACTTGGGCGCGCGTGTTTGGCCTTTGAGCTGGCGAGGCTGCAGCCTGGCTTAGCCTACCTGGTGGCCTGCCTCGCTGGCGTGTGGCTACAGTGGGCAGCTCGCCTGGCTCTAAGCTTGTGGCCTCGCCATTATCTCTCTCACGGGCCATCGCGCGAAGTCTGTCCATACGGGACCGTCTGGCTTCGAACTCTTGGACCAGGTCGTCCGCGCGAAGATGGCTTGCTGGCATCCACACGTTGTAGTGGTTCGGGTAGTTGGCCCATTTGACGAGGTACTCCGTGATCAGTTTTCCCCGTCCCACCTTGCGGTCTCTTCTTTGGATAATGCGGCTGACTTCGTAATGCTTGAAGGCTTCTAGGTCATCGGCATTGTCCTCGACGTCCACGGCTTCACCTTGAGGGTGTTCTCGACCATGCGGATCTGATAAGGGCGGTTGGGCTGGCGTAAGCTGTGCTATGGAGATCACAGGGTGGATGTTCATATGTGGCGCCAGCTTGAGCCGGTAAGCCAGCTTGCCTATCTTCTCAGAGATCTCGAACGGGCCCATACGTTGTTCCGACAGCTTTCCCGGGGGCTTGCCTGGCAGCGAGTATCCGGCGCCCAAGTCGACGTACACCCAGTCGCCGGGGTGGAGCTGTACTTGGCGATGTTTTGAATCATAGTGGTGTTTCGCAAACATCTGGGCCTCGGCGAGTGAAAGTTGTGCTTCCTCCTGGTACACCTCTCTCAACACTGGCGGGGCCGTCTCTCCCATTGAGGTGGCACTGGCCGGGTTGAATCCGTACAAGATTTGGTTTGCCGAGCATTTTGTGGCTCGGTTGTGGGCGTTGTTCAGATTGAACTGCAGGGCAGGGAGTATGCTTGTCCATTCATGGTTTGGGTGTGTAGTCACCCACATCCGTATTGCTATTTCCACTGTCCGGTTCTTCACTTCGGACTGTCCATCAGTTTGTGGGTGCCATGCGGTGGAGAAGAGTAGCTTTGATTCTAGGGCGTCCCACAAACCGCGCCAGAATTCGGAGATGAACTTCCTGTCCCTATCCGAGATGATCCTTTTAGGGATGCCCCAGTTGCTGAGGTACAGCGTGCGAAGCAACATGGAAGCCCAGTCCCGGGCAGTATAGATGGCATTGCCGGGGATAATAAGGGTAGCCTTGGAGAACTTGTCCGTGACGGTCATGAAGGAGTCAAAGAAAGAGGCTGCGGGCAGTTCCCATGGTGTCTGCGCGGCAGGGACTTCGGGCATGTTTGTAACGAAGTCCATGGCTATGGTATGGAATGGGGTCGGCGGCGAAAGTATGGGTTGCATTTCGCCGAGAGGTTTTTGGTTGTCGTTTCGGTTTAGGGCACACACGCGGCAATGCTTGATGTACGTGGCAACCTTGCGTCTGCAATGGCGAATGACATACTGGTCTATCAGATCACGGTAGACCCTGTCCTCTCCGAAGTGGTGCTTAGAATCATGGGCTTCGGCTATGAGTTGGTCCGCGGTGTCTGGCGGCACGCATAGTCGGCGCTTGCCAGAGTGCTCCACGAGGTATAGCAAGCCGTGTGGTCCAAGTTCGAATGGCATGGTTGCCTGGAGGTCAGGATTCTGTAGTTGCTGGATGATTCTGGCCCATCCTTTCACCTTGGGGTATTCGCGAGCCATCGATTTCCTGAGTGAATCGTCAATGCGTACTTCGGAGATGATGTGGATGGCTTCTTCCAGGAGCTTATCCAGCACGCCCTCGTCCTCTTCGGGCTTCTGGTAAGTGGGTAGACGGGACAGCGCGTCGGCAATGACATTGGTGATTCCGGGGATGTGATGAACATCAAGTTGATACTGGCTTAGGTATTCTGAAGCCAATATAAGTTTCATATTCATCTTGGTTTTATCCACGGTCTCCAATGATGTTTGTTTCACTATGCCAACGGTGGCTGCGTGGTCTGTCAGTATGTGGACTGGTTGGACTCTGCTTGACCCTATGACGGTACGGAGCTTTTTAACCAGCCACACCAAGCAGGCGACTTCGAGTTCGGTTGGCCAATACTTTCTCTCGGCAGCGTTGATGGTCTTGCTGAGGTAGAGTACTGGGCGTATCCACGCTCGTGGAATCGGGGATGCTTTATCCCAAGATGTGCCGTCGGCCAGCTGGAAGGCTATACCTGAGAAGCCTACTTCTTTGGAGGCGTCCAGCTGTATAAACAGGGCCTTGTCTGGATCCTGGTGAAACAGGGCGTTTGGCCCGATGAGGGCGGCCTGCAGATCCGTGAATGCCTTCCGCTCCAGCTCTGTGGGGTCGAAGTTGGCCCTCCTGGTATATTGTTTCCGGGAGTTTCCCTTGGGTAGTTTCCCTTCCGATCGGGCAGCTGCTAGCATTTGCGTCTTCCTGCGTTGCAGGGGATCGACTCTTTGGCTGTATCTTGGAATCAGATGTCGTAGGTACCCGGTCAGTCCTATAAACTTCTCTAGTTGCTGTAGTGTGTCGGGAAACTGGAGTTCAGTCAGGGTCCGGACCCTGTCATCCGTGTTGTATAGTCCAAGCCCGTCCACGCGGAAGCCAAGCAGGTCTACGGACGGGTATCCGAGGAAGGACTTCTTAGGCGAGAGTGATATGTTCTTCTCGGAGAAGAGTTTGAAGATCTGGCGAAGGTGCCGAATGTGCTCTCCGGCTGTGTTGGAAAAGATGATCATATCATCTATGAAGGCAGTCGCAAACGACTGGTATGGTCTAAGCAGGTGGTCCATGTATCTTTGGACGTGGGCAGGGGAGTTCCGGAAGCCCATAATGGCTACTTTGAATCTCTCCTGGCCACGATGGCTCACCACTGTGAATCTGTCGCGGTGTGGTGGGTAAACCATGAACTGGTAGAAGAAGAGGCTTGCGTCTACCACCGACAGGAACGCCTTGCCGCGAATCTTGCGGATGACCTCGGACTGGAGAGGAAGGGGATAGGCGTCCGGCACCGTGACTTTGTTGAGGGACCGCAGATCGACAACCAGTCTTCCTTTTCGCTGGTTGTTCACTACTCGCCAGACCACAAAGACAGGGGCTCCGAAGGGAGTTGGAGTGGTTACCCATTCCGCTCGGCCCTTATTATGCAGGTTGGTCATGACGTCGTCGATGATTTTGCGGTCCTCTTCACTCGAGTAGTAGGGTCTTTTGCCGACTTTCTGGTTCTGCCAGCCTTCTACTAGTGGAATCCTCATCTGGTGGGACTCTGGTATATCAACTGGTCCGGAGTCCTCAAACACATGGCTGAATTCGTCCACTAGTTGGGAAGCGTCGGTGACGAACTGAGGAGACGCGTTGTAGACGTGGACTCCGTTGGGCAACTTGGTCTCCGGCAAGTCCTTAGTCTTAGATATCCCTAGCTTTCCGTCCGCGCGGAGCTGGTCTCGGAAGTCCGTAGGGATTGGCTCATCGGACTCCTCTGCGTCTGGTGGATCTGGTGGAGGGCGCGTCTGGGCCATGGGCGATTCAAGCTCATCTAGCGTATTGAGCAGGGTGGTTGGGTCAAAGGATGCGGACAACGGGAAGAATTCCCCGTCCCTGGGGAATGGGCAGGCGTCCGCAATTGCCTGGATGCTGTGCTTCCATGGGGACTGTTTCATGGAATCGGATATAAAAGGAGAGAGCGTTCCCAGTCGGCTGTTTCTGGGGATCCGTAATGGGTACGGAGATTGATTCACAGCCATAATCCCGTGTGTGTCGTGGCCCACTAGGCAATTGACCCAGCCTTCTTGCTCGGGCCGGAACAAGAAGGCGATTGTTTTTCCCGTGGAGCCGTTGCAATAGGTATTAGCCGGTGTGAACGTGGTGGAACGGTAACGTTCACGGCGGCTTTCACCGCGTAGTTGCGCTTCGGCGCCTTAGCGTATATTGCAGCAGGCACGGCTGCTCCGCCGAAGCATCCGAAAACAATCTCGCCGGTGGAGTTCAAGACATCCACTTGGTGCGGTACCATGAATTCTTGTCCAACAAGGAGGCCCGCCTGTAGGTTTTTCAGTACCCAGGCGCCTATCCTTGCTGTGATGATCATGGGTCGGTCTTTCACGGTGGCCATATGGTAGATATTGAACTCTGCCCAGCCAAGCGCCTTGGTATGGCCGACGCCACGGATGTTTGCTGTCGCTTTCCAATTGACGTCGGCATCTGGCAGCATATCCAGGACGTCTATGGATACGGCGCACCGCGATGCGCCCGTGTCGTAGCAGGCGGTAAACATTGGTCCGTCCGGCGATCCTCGAGTTTGGACACGCGCATATGTGTATCCGCTCCCTTTGATGGGAGAAATCTCCGGTGGTTTGTTCATCCGGAGTACAGGGCCGGTCCACTGGGCGTCTTGTGTCTGAATGCGCTGGGCAACTGGCTTGCAGGCTGGGAGATGTTTGTTATAGATCTTCTCTGTGGGCAGCGTTGCTCCGCAGCCATAGCAGGTGAGGTGCTGGGACTGGTAATGGTACTTGTCCGCGTACAGTCCTTTGTCCACGGCAGCAGATTCTTGTCGTGGAGGATCCAAAACGTAGAGAGAGATCTCGTCCGTGAGCTGGTAGCCAGTTTCTTCCTCCATTCGCTGGGGTTCCTCGTTCTCTGTTTGGTCCGATTCATGGTCTTCCATGGATAGCTCGGCGTCTTCGTCCTCGTACCCGACTTCTAAGTCGTCGTCGGCAGGATAGTAGCCTTGAGAGTGAAGTTCTTCCTCGCGGGACGTACTATACTGGAACTCGCCATTATCAACGTCAAACGTTTGAATGGTGTCGGTCAGGAGGTTTCCTTGGTCATCACGCATGCCAAATCGGCGACGCAAACGCAGAGGTCTACGGTCATTCGGGGATTTGCGTTGGTACGTTGACCTGTCCTGCGCGGCGACATTTGCTATGAGCTTTTGTCGAGGCGGGGCTTGGATGGCCCTGGCATTTCCTTGATTCTGGAGGGCTCTTCTGGCATCCATGAGCTTCTGACGTTGTTCCGCCGTCATACTGCGGAAGACGGATTCAGGGACATAGTCGTTGGGACGAGTCTGGCGGGCACTCTGCGGGCGAGGCCCGTAGCTTTGGTTCCCGCCGTATGGGTTGGTTGGCATGTGGATGTGGATAGGCGGCAGGGCAGCAGCGGCTCTTGATGATGCGCCTGAGGTCTGTTGACGGGCAGTTGTGGCTGGCGGTGGTCGTATCTTCATGCGGTCCTTTTGCCAAAGATGCCATGTCTCCTGCTTGTCTCTCAGGCGGTTCTCGAGGTCTCGAGAGCTGGC
>JALPVH010000612.1:0-13957 GCA_023242295.1 Diaporthe ilicicola | reverse complement strand
TATTTTTTATATTTATATTTATATTTATATTTTCGAAATTTTTTATATTTATATTTATATTTATATTTTATATTTTATATTATTTATATTTTTAATACTCTACTTATAAACTACTAAATAGCTTACTTAGCGGTATAATTAGTAAAGTGCCTATATATTATTATAGATATAATACGATTAAATATTAATTATTTCCTTTAAAAAAAATAATAGTTTTTAATATTATTAAAATATTATAAAATAGCTAGATTAATCTTATCTTTATTTATATTTATAGCTTTACTAATAATATTTAATAAAGGCTTTTAACCTTTATTATTTATTAAGGGCGGGTTAGGATTAAAGAAAGGGATTAAAGATTATATTAGCTTATTATTAATATTTATAATAGTATTATCTTTTTCCTTTTTATTTTCCTTTATATTAAATACCCTTTAATTAAAAATAGGATATTAGGCGGGCTATATAAATTAAGGTACCGAAATTATTACTTTCGGCTATAATATAATTTTATATATACTTGCTTAACCGTTATATATATAGTTTTTATAAATATATTTTATTATTAGGGGTATATTTCTAATAGCTAAAGCCTTTATATAACCTTATTAAAGATTATTCTACTTATAATATTTATTATAAGTATTACCGGTATTATTAATTATCTAAGTAAGAATTATAATTAGGTTTTTATTAATAAGTAATATATTAAAGGTATTACTTAATATAAAAGGTACGCTATTTACTTAGTAGTAAAAATTATTAATAAGCTTATTATATATAGATAAATCTAATAGCTTTTTAATCTACTAGTTTTTTAGCCTTAATATAAGATAGTATGCTATAATAGCGGGAATATATGCTTTAATATAGTTTTATATAAGTATTATAAATAAGGTTAAAGTAGGCTAATAATAAAAAGAGGATTAATATAATATATATTATTAAATTAATCGGTAAACTTTTTATAAAAAATATATAAAGAGTTTATAAATTCTTTTAATACCTTATATATTAGTAAACTATAGGGTAAATATACTTTAGCCGCTATTAACCGCTTTATTACTAACTTTTCTTATAACTTTAAAATTAATAGATATTGCTTTAATTTATTAAATTTATATTTAAAGATTTAATTATAAAAAGAAATAGCGTTATAAGCTTATTATATTATTATAGTTATTACTATTGCTATTATTATTACTATTATTACTATTAGCCCTTTAAAAAAAATATATATATATAAGTATTTATTTTAGGTTATAGCTTTATAATAATATAGACTTCTTATCCTATTAAGGTGGGGAATTTATATATTTTTAAAAATTAATACTATTAGATAAATAACTAAACTTTATTTTTTATTTATTTATATTATACGCTTTATAATATTTAAGCCCTTTAATTTATCTAATATATATTATTTATTTACTTTTTTTATTATAAGGGTATTAACCTTTTCTTAAACTATTAAGATCTAGGCTTATAGCAAATTTATTAGTTTATTATCTTTCTCGCTTAAGAACTTTTATTATTATAATGCTTAAATTTTATCTATTAATTGCTTAAGGCTATTTATAGTTAACTTAACCTTTTTAAGCTAGCCTTTTTTCCCTTTTATCTTAATATATAAGCGATTAATATTTTATTAAATCTTATTCCTTATAAATATTTTACTAATAAGTATAAAGCGATAAATAAATACCGGGATTAGATTTTAAGCTTTTTTATTATATTACGCTAAAAGAAGCTTAAATATAAAGCTGCTTATATTACCCTTTTTTAGCTTTTTAGGTTTAGAAAACTAGGTAATGTTAAATAGCGAGATTTTTAATATTTTACTATACTTTTAATATACTTTGCTATTATAATAATATTTTAGGTTTATAGGTTACTTATATTCGAGATTAAAAGATTTAGGTTTTTAAAGGTATTTTATAATATATATATAGAAATAATCGGTATTTAAAAATCCTTTATATTTATAATTTAGCTTTTATTATATATTAAGATCGGATTAAATTTATTTTTAAGTTTTAAGCTTTTAAATATTTTATAATATTAAGGGTTAATCCTAACTTTCTTTTAGCTAATTTAAAAGGTTTATAATATTTTTAAATATACTGCTTATTTATAAGGCTATATTTATAATACTTTTTATATTATCTATTTTATAGCCTTTTTATTTAGCTGCTATATTATTAATAAATAGTATTATTATATAAAGAGAATTAAGCTTTATAGGTTAATATATCTTTTAGTAATAAATAAGTTTAATATATTATAATATTAATAGTTATTAAAGCTATTTTTTTTTAAGCTTAAGTAATTAAATTAGTAATAAGGGGTAAATATAATAAATTACCCTTATCCCGATAGCTTTTTTATATTATATTTATTATATTACTATAAGTTTAATATATTTAGCTTCTTAAATAGGTTAAATTATATTATAATATATATATCGGGGATATTAAGCTTAATATTAAAAGAAGTAATTAATAGTATAATATAATATTTCGAGTTTAACTTTTTAAACTTTTTAAAAATATAATCCTAATCCGGCTTATAAATATCTATATTATATTACCTTATAAAGTTTATAGCTTATTTACTTTAAAAGCTATACTTATTTTAAAGATATTTAATTAATATTATTTAAGCTTAAAAAAGCTAGGTTTTATTATTAATATAAATAAGAGCTTTTAATATAAATATAAAATCTATAAGGTTTATCTTATTAAATAGAAAAAATAAATAGCTAAAATAGGATAAATATTTATAAAAAAAAGGCTATATAATAATAAATAGCTTAAGCTAATCGATTAATATATAAATTATTTCTATATTATTAATTTTTAGCTTTATATATTTAAAGATATAGTTTTAATTAATATAGTTAAGTATAGCTATATAGGTAAATAAGGGTATATATTATAATATTAATACTTTAAGCTAATAGATTAGAGAAAAGGTAGGCCGGAATTTCTTTTCTTATATAGCTATTATATATACCTTATTAATAATTATAATATTAACCTTATTATAAAATACTTTATTATAATAAATCTTAAGGAAGTAGGAATTTTAGCTTTATTTAGGACCTATTATAATATAAATATAATTTCTATTTTATATTTCTTTTTATATTTTTAGATTTTATTTTTTATATAAATAATATATTTATTTATAAACTTTTTATTTTAATTTAATAGGGAGTTTATTATATTAAGTTAAATATTATATATATATATCTTTAAATAAGTATTAATATTAACTTAAATAGGGTAAGCGCTAAATATATTAAATATAATATCTTTAACCTATTTTTTCTTAAGCTTAATAAGGGATATAAAATAAATAGTAATTTTATTTTATAAGCTTATAAATATATATTAGGATATGCTTTTATTATATTTAATAATAATAATTAATATTATATCTTTATTACTAGCTAATATAAATATAGTTTTAATTTACCTATTATAGGCTAGAAAATATTTAATTATACTTTTTATAGTATTTATAGCCTATTTATATATAATTTTAATAAGGTTTATTTAAAAATATATTAGATAAAAGCTTAAATTTATAGCTATATTAAGCTATATTATAATACTATATTAAAAAATTAGTTAGCTTTTAAGTTTCTTTATTTATTAATATATATTTTAATAAACTTTTAGAATTATAGGGCTTATTATTAAGGATTTTAATATAGGTAATTAATAATAATAGGTTTACCTTTTAATATTATTTTTTAAATAGGTATATTTAATTTTTCCGATATTATTATAATTAATTTATAAAAAAAAGCTTAATTTTTAAGTTAAAAGTATAATTTAGATAGCTATTTTAATAGATATAGATTAGTTAATTATAGTATTATTTATAAGTAACGGTTAAATATTATTTTAATTTATATATAATTTTATTTTTTAATATTAATTTTTTTATATTTTAATTTTAAATATCTTTTATATATATTTAAATATAGCTTAATTATTAATTTAGCTATAAAATTTCTATAAGGTATAAAGTTTTTATTTATTTTAAATAGGGAGTTTATATAAAATTGCGTATATCTTTAGCTTAATATAATAGATATATAAATATAATTTATATATACAGACTTCCTATCTTATAAGGGTGGGGAGTTTGCGCCTATATATTATACGTGCGACGGCCAGGCTGTAGGCCTGGCCGGGATATCTGAACTTTTAAGATAATTCGATAGCAATATATCGGGCTTATTGCGATCTACTTGGTCGTGATATCACCATGTCAGGTCAAAGCTTCAAGCTCCATTCTTCAGTCTTCATCCAGTTCCCAGCTTCTCTGCGCCTATTGAGGGCAGGCACACTGGGGAAGTACGTTCGGCCCGCATGCCCGAAGCCACCACCACCTCATGGAGCTCGCGAGTGCCGTTCGCTCTCTTTTCAGAATGATCGGCCCTGGCTCGGCGCAGGCCGCGACCCATCTCCACTGCGCAAAAGCCCTCGAGGGCTCAAATGTCGGCCGCATATCGCAGCGTGCCGTATCTGCAGGAGCGGGGTATGCAACGAGGCTAATGCGTGTTTCTCGCTGATTCTGCCGGGAGTCTCACTGCATCTCATCCACTGCTCAGGTTCACCTAGGTATGCTGTACATAGCAGACTACAGTCCTGAGACCAGACGAGAGACAGCACAGATCTGTAATGTACCGTAGATGCCGGCCAGCTGGTTTTCCGGCAGGGGTTACCGACCGTGGTAGCCTCATCTACGCGAGGATACGTAGATTCGTACCTTGGGCATACCTGCGCCGGCAAGATCAACATTGGCCCTCCCTCCAGAAATGCCGTGCTCGGCTCGCCGTAGGACCGGGCTGTGCCCAGTCGGCGCGCATGCCAGGTGTTCACGAGAGAACATGTCGCCGGAGAGCCCGGACAACCCATCTTTGTCTTCATTCGAGCCGTTGACGACACCGATACAGCCTTGATGCTCCTGGCCGTAGACATTTCATGGGGCGCGTTGGATCTGCGCTGCTGATGCCCAGCTGTCGGATCAATATCGCCAAGTGGACCTCATATGCGAGATCTTGGGGTCGCCCCCCCTCCCGGCCCGCCAGGACATTTGCGTTTTCCGACACAGGCACACAGAAGATGGCAATGGTCAAATATGCACTGAACTCCTCCGCGGGCCACCTTGCGAGGATAATGAAGTATGGAGGGCCGCTCCCTTTACTCTTCGTGGGATGCAGGCTCTACGGAGACGGGTAATGGGAGGAGCGCAGGGGTTTGGACAATCAGAGAGAGAGAGAGAGGGGAGGGCTGTACGGAAATCAACGACGGGGAAACAAAAGATGAAGGCCGGAAGGCTCAAGGGGTCAGGACAAGGGCAACAACGTGCGCACGAGATTGGAGAGCTGGGTCTGACTCGTCTGGGCCAGGCGACCAGGCGACCAGGCGACCAGGCGGCCAGGCGACCAGGCGACCAGGGGGAGGGAGATTGATGGGAGCTCGCCAATCTCCAAGCTCCCTGCTCTTGCTTTCGCGAAGCAGAGCCACTGCGTTGAACCCAGATGCAATGTCAAGGCTGTGCGATGGAGATGGAGGGAGGGATTGTTCACAGAGCTGACTGCAGCTCTTGCAGCGATGAGCATGAACGAGACCATGTAGACTCGGTGAACTTCTACCACGGGAGGCCGCACTATACCCACAAGGTTGAGTCCGGCGAGGAGAACCAGACGAGTAAATCAATAATTGACCTACAATAAAGGTAGTGCAGGCAACCCCTTTGGAATTTCCTACCAGGGGTTTTAGCCCACAACCCCCAAGAGACGCCACCAAAGCGCCAGCAACTAGCGCCCACAGCATCTAGACTGTAGCCTGCCTACTTGAGTACCCAGGAAGACATCCAGTCTATTTCCCCCGTGCCTAGACACAACGGCTCTGTACGGTCTACAGCGTAGCCACCAGGAGCTGATGGGTTGGAAAGGCGGTAGCACCTGCTTACCTGTGACTGGTGGCACTGAGCGAGTCGAGGAAGAACACATACTGCCATGCAGTCATGATGGCTTGGTGGCCATGGAGAATTGTGGGAATTGCCCGGATAGTGGTACGGTGGTACCGGCTGGTGGGGATGGAGTGTTCCGCCGGATCTGCACGAAGCCCGTTCAAGTCAGGGGCAGAGCGCCCAGCGACCGAGAGGTGGCTGGACTGGGAGAAACATAAACCGACCGGTCAAGCATCCAGGGCATTTCAGGCAATCCGTACAGATATGCATAAATTTTTCAGTAGTGTACAATACATCCACGCGTAGACTACATGAAAGAAACACACACACACACACACACACACACACACACACACACACACGTACGTACGTAGACAGCATGTACCAACGCGCACGCGCACACGCACATTTGTTGTACACATGCACACGAAGATAAAGTGTGTATAAAAATGGTAGGTATATGAGGTGGCCTGATTCAGGGGCAGGCTTTGGGGCATTGTAGTCACGCCCAACCGCCCACTCACTCGCTTGCTCACTCACTTCAGCAGAGTGGTAGGGGTGTCTGTCTACGTTGTACGTAGGTAGAGTAGTCCAGACGGGGTCAAGGTCTCGGTCTCCCGAGCGTCGAAGCTTGAATTAAGCTCCCGCTAGGGCAGGTCTAACGGGCTCGCGTATCTTTGTCAGGAGGCGAACCGTGGCCCCAGGGCCCTTGGTTCCCCCTCGTCCCAACGGGCAGAAGCGAGACAGCAAGCGAGGCAAGCCGAGACGCCAGCCTCCAGCCGTGCCCACGCCCGTACTATGATGTACTGCGTGCTGTGTGTGTCCTGGTGTCCCGCGTGCTCATGTCCTGCGCGTGTACGGAGTACTGTAGGATGGAGGTGCGGATCAAGGCTCCCTAGGCTAATGGTCCCTGTTCCCTGGGCCTGCTTGATCCTTACCTCGGTCGTGGTTAATATGCCCAGACAACATTAATAATAAAACACCCAAATCGTTATGATGGTCCGGTACATCAGAGTACCTGACTGGCATACGGAGCTGTCACCCAAGTTGGTCCCCATTGCCCATCCCCCCATGCCACGCCGTTTCCATGCCATGCCATCCCATCCATCCCATCTCACCCCATCCCGTCCCATCCACGGTCGGCAATCTGTCAGTACACTACACTAGTGCTGTCCAAGACGAAGACGAGAAGCGGGAAATGCAACCTCTGCTCTGCCATAGGCTGCGCCGATGGGCTGCGCCGCTGCTGGGCGAGATCCTCTGGCAGTCAGCAAGTTCAGTCCCTTTTTCCAAAAGCCACCTTCTACTCGGCCGAGTCCTGATCCTGCAACCCCTGTGCCTGCGACCCCTGTGCAGCACCCATGGGCCTGGACACATACCCTTTCCCCCGCGCTGCCGTCGTTGACTGCTGTCGTTGACTGCATGCACTAATTATGCCCGGAGAGCGACGCACCAGCAGCTTGATCAAATCCACCAGCATCGTCCGGTGCGAGCGCCAGTGTCCATCCTGGCAACTACGTTTCCCGAGCCTCGACGGGCAGATTTCCTCATTTCAAGCAGCAGACGGCCACGTTTGATTGTCGACCTGGAGCCCGAGCCGTTCGAGGTTCAAGGCTTGGGGCGCCTACCCCCTTGCCCCTCGGGCCCCCTGGAAAAGAGAGGGAGCAAGGGAAAATACACATCCTGGCACCCCACAAGCCCATCATCATCCATCCCCTGAACCATAGCATTGTACACGCAGGTCAGGCGCAGTATGTACTGAGTAGACGGTAGATACAGCAGAACACGGACCCGTACATGTACACGTGCACACACGGTCACCGTGCTGTTGTTGGATTGCGTCCGGAGGTACGCCGACACTGTAGGATAACTTCCAGTGGGATAATTTACCATCTCGGAATAGATGACAGCATCTAGGTCGCAGCAGAGTCAGGCCCTGGCGGAGGTGGGCTTCACAATCCTGCCTGCCGTTGGGGACAACGCAATCTGAGTCTCCGCAGCTGCATATTGTTGCCTCCTTTTCCCCGCCCCTCACTCAGGCCTCGCAGAAGGCCAAGAAGCCATACAGCCATGGCCCGAAGCAGGGACCGTACAATACTATATCCTCTACTGTGCCATGTACGCGGTAGCGCAGGGGATATATGACAGGTCGTGGCACCAAATTTCCACCTAGGTACGGTGCAGTTACGTACAGTGGGCGCGACGCGACATGAGCAAAGCGAAGCAAGGACGGGCACCGGCACACACAGTACCGTACGCTCCTGCACCGCGGTACCGTGAGGTACAGGCACGTACCTGCCCAGGTGCCCATGTGCCTTCCTCCTCCTCCTGGGTGCCCGGTGCCACTTGCCAGGCCAGCCTGGTAGCTCCTGCCCGACACCCTGCCTGGCCCGCCCGTCCTGCTGGCCCCTGTCACCTCACCTCACTCCACCCCACACCACCTCTCCACCTGCATCCAACGCGAATTTTCCCTCCCTCTCTCTTTTTGGCTTCATTGCCCACCCTCGTCCACCGGGCACGGGGCACAGTCCAGTCGGTCCAATTCAATTCACCTTGGGGCCCCATAAAAATTTGGATGTGCCCCTAGGTAATAATAAAAGCACGCCTAAAATGGACCACCCTCCTTCATCATCGCCGCCGCCGCCGCCGCCGCCGACCCAGGACCAGACGCAGACGCAGTCACAGACTCACGCCCAGAGCCTTCAACCGCACCGATTGGGATCTGGTCTGGGGCTGGGATCGGGATTGGGCAAGGCACTGCGACAGGGACTGGAACTGGAACTGGACGTCGACCTCAAGCTGGTACACCATCAGGACTCGGCCCTGCCGCTCCCAGCACTGTCTCTCCCAAGCCCACGAGCACCACGCTCTCCACGCGCTCCACCTACGGGCACGGCCTTGTCTTCTTCTGGCGCGTCTGGTCCTGCACCACCACCACCACCACCACCGCCACCACCACTCCCCTCCACTGCCCCTACTTCCACTTCTGTTCGCGCCCGGGAACCGCCCTGCTGCGACCGGCAACCTCCTCTTTCTTCCTCATGGTCCAGTGCCCTCCAGCAGATAATTGACAAAGAGCCCACGCGTACGCACACTCACGCGCCGAACGCCAACTCTGCATTGCACATCCACAGCCGGGGACAGAGTTTGGTCCACACCCAGGGCCAAGGTCAAGCTCAGGGCCGATTTCTCAGCCCAAGCATTCCGCAGCCTGCCACCAGCAGCACTGCTAGTGCTACCAGCAGCTGCAGCGACTCGAGCAGCACCAACAGCTACACCGACAGCATCTCCGGTGCCAGCGCCAGTGCCAGTGCCAGTGCCGCTGCCGCTGCCGCTGCCGCTGCCAGTTCCAGTTCCAGTTCCAGTTCCAGTTCCGGTTCCAGTGATACCGGCAAGGAACACGGCGCCAGAGAAAGGGGCAGCCATCAACTCCACACCGGGACCTTGTGCCTTTCACAGCCTTCGAGCTCAGCTGCCTGGACGACGACCTCGCATGCCACGGCACCTGCGCGAGGCACTCACCCTCCTCACCCTCCTATCCTCCAACCGTTCCCACACGGCGTGCCTTCACCCGCGCCCTCTCCGTCGCCGTCCATGTCCCATCCTCCGCCCCCCACTGGCCCTCCTCGCCAACCTCAGCAGCAACAGCAGCAGCAACAGCAACAACAGCAAGCTCAACACGCCGCCCCGCCGACACTTCAGCCGGTGAGCTATCCTGCCCCAGGGGCTCACTACCATCCTCACGGCACGCCAACAGGCCACGCTCCTGCTCCGCCTCTCCCTCAGTATGGCTATCCACCTCCCGGAGGCCAGCCCGTCGACCAGTATCGACAGAGCCCGACCGGCCCGCCGCCTCATTCTCTTGCTCTTCCCAGTATGCGCAGCTTCGACCAGCAGCAGCAAGCACAGGGACAGCCGCAACACCCTGGGCCCCATCAGCAGCACCACCAACAGCACCACCAACACCCACAACAACAGCACCAGCACCAGCACCAGCACCAGCCGCAGACGCCTCAGTATGCCCCGGTACAACACCACCCACAACATCATCATCCGCACCAGTACCAGCCCCAACCTCAGCTGCAGCCAGGCGCACATATGGGCTCCACGATGGCTCCAGGGCCGCATATGGGCTACTTCACAATAAACCAGCAGCCATACGGTATGCACGACCCGATGACAATGCGATACGGATTGTCGACGGGGCTCTACGATCCGCGCATGCAATTGAGTGGAGGAAGGCACAAAAAGGTACGTGAGAGAGCGGCGGGGACGCACGCTCGGTTTTCTTGCTATTTCGGAAAGCCCTCCTGTTGCGGTGCGAGCAAATACGCCTCCCAAGCGCGGTCGTGATGGGCTCGTCGAACTGCGTCGCCATCACCATCATGCAACGGTGGAGCGGAGTCTGTCAAGTCATGTCTTTCGCTCTTTCCCTGGGTGTTGCTGACGGTGGGGCTCGGTTGCTAATAGGAGATCAAGCGTCGGACCAAGACTGGGTGTTTAACGTGCCGGAAACGACGGATAAAGGTGCGTTCCAGCAGTTTCTTGAAATCCTCGCCCCCCCCCCCAAACAAAAGCATGCCGGGAGAGATTGTTTGCCATGGACAAGAGTCACTCCCGCCCGCTCGTTGAATCGTCTTTCAGCAGCACCTCGGCGGGAAAAGATGACGGGCTTGCATCAGTCAGCCAATCAGTCACTCCGTCAGTCCAGTGCCTTGCCAACTCGAAATGCCAGTTTTTGAGACAAAGAGGAAGGGCGCGGTGGGCGGTGGGCGGTGAGCGGCAGGAGGCGAGGGCGCTTTGGGAATGAAGAGGAGCCATCGAGCCAAGACAGTCGTAGCCCCTGCTTGCTAATCGGTTAAATGTGATGTGATGTGCGCCGGTCGACAGGCCTCGTCCGAGCCTGACCCGCCCGCATTGCACTGGGTTCACATCTTCTGGCTTGCTTGAACTGGTGCCAACTTCCAGTCTTCGACCTTGCTTCTCTATCTGTCCTCCATCTTCTGCGAGCCCAGAGCCTTGTCCCCCGTTCATTCTTATCCCTCTGTCTCTTCATTTCTTACCTCCTTGACGGTGTGGGGGGCGGGGGCCGCGTTCCGGCTAGGAACCGTTCTGCAAGCGAGAATGGTGTCAACTCGGAACTGCTATCATCCTTGTCGCGGGCGCGAGTGGGCACGCGAGTGGGCAAGCAGGAGTGCGCACTCGCCCAAAACTTCGTCCCGTCCCGTCGCGTCCTCGGCCAACCGAGACACCCCATCTTTCTGCCATTCACGTTGCTCTCCCCCATCAGCATTCATCAATCAGTCGTCTCTCATCGCCGCCACCATCATTATCGTCGCAGCCGTCCAAGTCACGACGTCCATGGGTCGCCGATCCGTCTAAGCTGACTTGGGCTGCCTTTTGATGCTCCTAGTGTGACGAGACACACCCCACCTGCAACAACTGCAAGAAGTCGAAGCGCGAGTGTCTGGGCTACGATCCCATTTTCAAGCAGCAGCAGACGCCTTCGGCGCTCCAGCCTGCTCCCAGTGGCGGACCCTCGCCGTCCGCATCCACGACATCTACAGCCGCCCCGACTGCTCCTTCAGGCGCTCAAGCCCCCTACACAACCCACCCGACGCCTGTGCTCACGCCAAGTGATCCGCCCGCCGCCCGTGAATCATCCGACGACAGCGCCACCGTCAAGAACGAACCCTTGGAGCCTGCGAGGCCATCCATCAACATCGACCCGGCCTTGGACAAGGCTGGACCTGTTGCATTTGCTGCCTCCGCTGCTGTGACCGCCGCCCTCACAGCTGCCCGGTCCCCCACCACGGACTTCACCGTGCTGCAGCCCGGAGAGGCACCGCAGCTAAGAGGTGGCCGCTCCCCTTTCTCAACTTGTCCCACTCACCCACAAGCACACACGCTTACTCAAGTCGCTCAGTAAAGATGCTCAAGGTCGATGAGATTATCGACCATTCTGGGGCCGCGCCTCGAATCGAGACGAGCCTGAGGCCGACGCCGCAGTCTGTCGAGGAGCTCACCAAGATCTACTATGAGATCTACGTTCCTGGCCTCTGCCAATTCTTCGAATCGCAATGGTTCAACTTCCAGAGCCAGGGCCATAATTCTATTTCTGTCTTTCTTCACAACGACCCACTCATCTCGCTCTTGGGCAGTTTCCTCGTCTCACTGCACACCGTCAATGCCGATCCCAACCACTTCTCGTATTGCGGGCATCTCGAAACCCGGGTCGTTTGGGCTTTGGCCAAGCTGGCATACACGATCCCTTCCGGAGTAAACATGCCGCGTGATGATCCTTTGCCAGAAAACAACCCGAGCGAGACGCGTGTAAGCAAACACTTCCGGAGACCTTTTCGCACCTCGGTCAAGATGTGCATCTACCGCCCTCGTGTTTTAGGCTGTCACTGCTTGCCCACCACAAGCCATTCACCCGGCTGCGGGTCCTAGACAGGCCGTGGGTAGATGATGTCTTCACCCACCCCCTTTCCCAAACGAACCTCCTTTCCTTGGTACCTGGAGGGCTGATCATGAATGCTGTAGAATCGCGTCCATGTGTTTGAGGCACTTCTGAACGGCGAGACCCTGGCGACAAACCCTCTCATCCCACCTCCCAGAAACGCGGATCAGCATCGACGCAAGGAGTATGAGTTCTGGTACTCACTGGCCGAGTTCCTGCGGCTACAGGACCATGTCGGGCGGGAGCACCACCTTCAGAGGCTTCGAAGCCTGCTGGACGGTCGCGAAAACCGCGACGTGCTCTACTCGCTGGCCATTATACGGGATCTTGGCCCGCGGTTCGGGCCTGGCTATGAGAACAAGATCCCAGACCACCTCGACGAGAGCGAGCCGCGCAACAAACTCCACGTGGCCACGCAGTTTATCAAGGCAGAGGCCTCTGCTACGGGGGGCACAACTAACGTTGTTCGCCAGCTGGCCTTTGTAGCGTGCCGGGCGCTCGTAAACCCCGGGTTCAATATTGTTCGCAAACACTAAGTTACCATGCTGGCGTCTACCATCTGTCCTCTAGAGGGAAATGTATTCCGTCCCTTGAGACCACCACGCAGGCCGCCCTGATGTCGATGAGTGAAGAAGGGGGGGGGAGGGTTGCATTCCTCTGGGGACCAGTGGTGGATCAAAATTTGACGATACTGGCCAAAAACCATGTCTGACGCGTCATTTTTCGGGCTGGTAACATGGCAGCCACGGCGTATAAGTGAGCGGTGATTTATGGTTGCTCTTTTTCCTTGGGTCTTGGGAAGGCGTTTGCACATCTTGGAAGGCGGTGATTCGTGAAGGCAGGTAAGCGCACACTTGTATCATATACAGCATGGATCACCAGTCAGGAGAGAATAGGTTCGCTCGATAGATGACGGAGCATCTGGGTTATGGGTTGGCCAACAAAAGGGGAGACAGGTCCAGCATCGACCTTGAACCAGATTACGGCGAGGGTCGGCCGGCGCTGTATTGCTAGTCTTAATCTACCACAACACGAGCCTCTTCAGAGGTATCTTATCTTTAAGCGCCCCGCCCCCCCCCCCCCCCAAAAAAAAAAAGAAGAAAAAAAGGGTTGCTTCTCACCGGTCTGCCTACCCAGGTAGGCCCTGCCTGGTGACAGCAGCCGATATAGACTACCAGGGCTGGGTCATCGTCGTAGGGCTGATTCTCCTGGAGAATGCAACCGAGATCATTCTCCAAGGGGTCATCCTGGCTTTCCAGCGGTGGCTTGATGGGCGGGTACCGAATTAAGGGTCTCTGCGAACAGTGCTCAGGCCTGCGCTCGCGATGAATACTATTGCTCGACGTATGGCAAGACCCGGTGGTTGGGGGGAGGGGGGCCGGCGGCTGGTTTGTTCGTCCTGTGAGTGAGGTGATGAACAATGTGGTGTGGACGAAGACGCGGGGGGGGGGGGGGGCGTCCAATGTCGTGCCCCAGCGGCGCATATGCGAACCGGTAAAA
>JALPVH010000611.1:0-13985 GCA_023242295.1 Diaporthe ilicicola | reverse complement strand
TAAAAATAACTTTTTATAATAATATTATTAATAGCTTTATTTTTAAATAAAAAATTCGCCGTTAAAACGTAATATATAATAATAAAAAAAACTATTAATTAATTATTATAAATAAATCTTATAGTTAAAAACGTTAATAATAAAAATAAAAATTAAAATAATAAGAATAATAAAATTTAAAATATTATTATAATATATAAAAATTAAATAAGTAAAATATTATAAACTAATATATAAATATATAATAAAGCGATAAAAACTTTTATTATATTAGCTATAAAAGTTAAATTAATATTATATATATAAATTAAGTGGTGGGTATAAATAAATATATTAAGGGCTACACTTATATTAATATACCCTTTAATTTAGCCGGTATAAATCTTCGATTTTTATTACTATTATAGCGCTTAAAAAGTATAGATATAAATATATTACACTTTTAAGTAACCTTTTAAAAAAATAAACCGTTATTAATAATATTAAATATAATATTAATAATAGCTTCTTTAAAATAGGCCTTTAAGGCTATTATAATAATAGTTAATTAGCTAGCTATTTAAAGAGGTTAAGGGCTAAATATTAATTTTTTTTTATATTTAATATTATAAGGTAAATTAAAGTATAGTAAAATTAAGCGGTAAAAATAAAATTATTATCTTAAATTATATTATAATAAGTTATTATCCCTTTTAAGTATAAGGTTAAAAGACCTATAATTATATTTTTTTTAAAATTAAATTTTATTTAACTATATTATATTTCTATAATTAGGCTTTATCTTTTTAATCGATTTAAATAAAAGGTAAACCTTTTTAAAAAAGCGTAATAAATAATTAACCTTTCTTTTTCTATTTAACTTATTATTTATTCTTATTTTATAGGCGATAAACTTATCTATTTCTTTAAAATAAACCTTATATATCTTTAAAGTAATAATAAATATATTAATTTACTTAAATAAAGAAAGGTTTTTATTTTTATACTTCTTTACTTTAATAAGAAAACCTTTTACCTAAGTAAAAATTTACTTATTATAAATAAAGTTTATTTTTATAGCTATAAAGCTATTAAATTTATATATCTAGATACTATACTTAATAATAGAATATAATGGCCTTACTTATCTATTTTAACTATAGCTATAAACTCGCTTAATAGGCGTATATAAGTGCTAGTTTAAGCTTAACTATTATTTCGGTTTCGGCTAAATAATTGCTTTCGAGTAGTCTTATAGAAAAGGTTATAATAGGTATATATTTAAGCAGAGCTAGAACCTTTAAGGCAATAGCGGCTTTTTAACATCGCCCATTTCGAGCAACTTATATTTATAAAGGCCTAAGTTACACAGCAATAGCACTTTCGCATACTAGTAGTGCTTAACGGCGTCAGACTAGGTTGCTTGCGGCCCGCAATAGCTTTAACCTCGACGGGCTAATAGCTTATCAAAAGCACCGGCGTAAACAGACTAGGCATAGCCTAACGCTACAGCTACTAGCGCAGAATGGCGGCTTTTAATTATAGACGGGCTTATAGAAGCAGATTAATAAGTTATTATAAAAAGTTCTATATAGCAAAACCTATTATATTAATTTAAAAGATATATTATACCTTATTCTTCTCAGATACTTACTATTATTCCAGCTTAATAGGGGAACTTAAATAAATAAAATAGTTAATAATAAGTTACTATTAATTCTTTATAAATAATTATAAATTGTTTATAAATAGCTTTAATGGGTATTAAGATATATGTAAGTAAAGTTATAGCGTTTATATAGGTGCGCTAATAATTTAGCTGTATGAGATTATGGGGTGTGCGAGATTGTGGTGCCGCATGGTATAACTTATAAGTTGAAGACTCCAAGGATAATGAGACGGGCAAGGGTGCTGTCGTGGTCATGAAGCCCCAGAAGGAGGCATACAGGGACAGTCCCCTCTGCTCCCGCGGCTGGTGCTTCCAGGAGCGGGAGATCTCCCAGCACGTCGTCCACTACACCGAGACCCAGGTCCTGTGGGAGTGCGGAGTGCCGCACGCTCCGGGCCTTCGAGAGCCTTCCGGGCCGCGTGCCCCCACAGGAAAAAGACTGGGCGCCACGGATGCTGGACGCGGAGCTCAGCGGCTACGGCGTCCTCGAGGCCTGGCAGCTGGCCGTGGAGGACTACTCGGCGAGGGACCTGACCGTGCCCACCGACAAGCTCCCGGCGCTGTCGGGCCTGGCCGCGGCCGTACGAGAGTTCAAGCCCGCCGGCTGCAGGTACCTGGCCGGCCTGTGGGAGGACAAGCTCATGCTGGACCTGTGCTGGTACTCGCGGAGCCTGGACTGCGTCTCCGTCACCAACGCGCGGTACCCGGAGTACGTTGCCCCGACGTGGTCGTGGGCCTCGGTAAAGGGCCCCGTCGTGTACACCCCCATACCCAGCTCGCAAGAGCTATTCCTCAAGAGCTCCGGGCACCGTCCCAACTCCTATGACCTGAGGGTCCTGGATATCTCTCTCCAGACAGCCACCAGCGACCCCTTCGGCGCGATCACGCAGGCTGTCCTCACCTGCACCGCGGGGGTCCTGCCCGGTGTGTTGGGGAAGAGGACCGAATTCCGGGATGGTGCTCACAGCGAGGTGAAGTCCCCCGATGGAAAGGGCATTGGATATATTCACCTCGATGCGGATGGGGAGAGGAACTACGATGGCGCAGACCTGGAGGTCGTGTTTTGTGTTCAGTTTGGCCCGTCAGCCCTGACCCTGGTGCCCACTGGCAACAAGGACAACGAGTACAAAAGGGTCGGTATTATACCGTTTGTGAATGAGCGTGATGCATTCCAAGGTACCACAGTTAAGGAGATCACCATTATTTGAAACGAGCGAGGTCGCTATTTATACATCAATGATCCCGCCCAGTGCATCACGCCGACTGGATTTGCGAAGTATCGAAGCTTTGCACGCCCATAATCGAGGGCCGAACGTTCACTTGTCACGCCTCGGAAAACTACCTTGCTGACATCGCAAAGGTTTGCTGAGGGCAGTCATCAGATAAGGGTGGCTGCTACGAATTGCCAACTGTTTATAAGGAATGACTAGTACGGCCTCCACTATATAGCCCGGCTCCGTGGTCACACCGCCGCTTACCCCCTTCGACACCTGATATCGACGTAAAAGGGTCTCCAGAACAAAGGAACCCTTGAAGATGTCGGAACACCCACCTCATGGCCCCTTTAAGTGACTGTGTAATAACTTTGGCGCAGCGAACACTCGCCGACTCAGCTTCGGTCTATTAACCCCTTAACAGGCCAATCAAGTTAAGGACCCGCGATTCCGTCCGCCGACCCATGTATTCCGACAGTCCCCCCTCACCAATATCTGGATCTACTTCCTGGGATCCGTCTTTGCGGGGGGCTTGCTCGACTTTGCAGCAGGAGGAGCCTTAGCCCCCGTCGCCGTCTGCTGGGGCTTGCGCGCCGTCTGCGCGGCCGGCCGCGCGGGGAGGGTGGTCGTCGTGGTCGTCGTGGTGCCCCCGCGGACCGGCGCGTCGATGCCGGGAGCCTCGGCCTCACGTATCCTGCGGAAGGCAATGTCCGGGCTGACACCTGGGGTTTTGGGGAACTTTGCTGGAGCACGAGCAGGAAACATTAGCGACGAGGGCACCTCCGCGGGTAGAAAACGGACGCGGCTTTATGGGTGGGCGGGAAGCTGTTGGCGCCGTGCAGGAGCGTCCACGTACCCTTGAACTGGGTGCTCACGGGCTTTGCCAGTGCCTTTCTCATAATCGCGTCCATTTTTATTTGCCTTTTTGCGCTGTGACTGATGTGGGGCCGGGGTGAGTGTAGTAATTTGTGAGAAAGATGAAAAGTAAGAGATGTGGTGAAGTAGCTCGTGATGGTTTGGTCTATCTAGAGAATAGGTTTGGAATTTCAAGCCTGTAGTCGTGGGTTATATATCTAGATTGACGTGGAGTTCTTTGCCAAATATAGTGCACCGCCCCCTAGGTGTCAGGTTCCCAGAGGCTCACCAGGTCCTTCAGCCAGCGGCCATCGGCCCAACCCCCCGTTACATGGCTCCTTCGCCCCACCGACGCTATCCTAAACTGCATTGTTTTCGTGAACTTCAAGGCTCATGATACTATTCTCAGGGTGGTTGTTCTGAAACAGGCCAGTTTCCATCCCAAGCCATTCAGGTCATCTGGGTCTATGTGGATATCTCCCTCGGATTGAAGCCGCGACTCCGTCGTTGGAAACAGATCTATAAATCTGTGTCGTCGCCAACTGAGTCCGTTCCAAACTTTTAATTATCACTCACTCAATTTTCTATATCTCTACACCAGTCATTTCAGATTCCAACTTTGAGAATCCGAGTCTTCGCACTAAACCTTGTACAACTGTTCTCCTTCTGTTCGGTCGCTTCGTTTTTGTTTCTGTCTATTATATACACTGCTTCATTTGCCAGAGAAACATCTTATTAAATCACCTTCATCCCTTTCTATCCAGCAACTATGCCGGCCCAAACCCCGACTCAACTGGCTGATGCCCACTGGAAGGCCGTCTTCGATGAAGGCCCGTACACGGGGGTCATAATGCTTGACTACCTACGCGTTCAAGCCGGCGTGCGTGACTGGGCTGACGTCTTGAGGGGTGGATTCACCAACAAGAAAGGCCTGCTCGCTCTTGCGCCGGCGGTGGCGAGGAGGGCAGCCATCATGCGGGACCCGGGCCTGGCCAGGATCTGGGCCGAGCAGACGGGGAGGTGCACCTCCTTTGCCGTCAAGATCATCACGGCGCTCGAGAAAGCGGCGCCAAAGACCTACAGCTTCAATATCTATGATATTGGCAACCACCGCGTGGCGAGATGCGACAAGACGGGGATCTTGATTGACTCGAGCGCGAAGAACGGGGCGTTCCAGCTCCCCGAGGGCGAGTGGGTTCGTATTGAGGGGAGTGATGCCAGCTGGAAGTGGATCAAGGGGAAGAGCAAGTTTGAGAGGGCTGCGGGCTCATCGGGTGTCGTAAGTTGTTCTCTCTTTTTTCCTCCTTGCCGAGACTCTCGGGCTTTATTACACTGCTTGACTTCAACATGAGTTCTAATGTACTGACCTTCCTGCAGAAAGAGTCAAGGACAATTATCAGCAAGGCAGAAGCCTTGGCAACCTGTCTCTTTGAACTGATTGAGGCGAGCTCGATCCCTACAGTCCTTCGGTAAGCTGCACATGTGAACTTTCGCGTATTCAACCCCAGTAACTTTGCAGACCAGCGCGGCTGCCATGCTCCTCAATACCAACGCTCCACATGATTCTGCTATGGGCCTGACTGACAGCTGCGCAGATCTATCGACCGACAGACGAATCAGGCATCGTTCCACTGCTTGATCAAGTGGTCGTGGAAGACAAAGTCGCTGGATATATTCCCGAGCATGGCCGAGAAGCGGAAGATTGCCATTGTGTTTGGAGCCGGCACGGACCAAACCAACACACAATGCATCGAATTCTTGGCTGATGTTGTCAAGAATAACGGTGGTCCTTTTGGCGTGCAGCAGTGGGCAACCGTACACTCCGTCCAGTCGGCCATTTGGGACGCTGCTGTTCTGGTTTGGGGCAAGCCTACCATGGTAGAGACTATGTGATGAGCCTTCGCTGTTGTAGAACATTTACAGTGCGCTTGTGGCTTCTCAGAACTACTTTGATATTCGTTCTTTCGATTTATAGATGGATATAAATGGAGCTAGATCTGGGGAGTCTAAATACTAGCCATAATTCGCCAGCCGCGGAGATCAAAGGTGCCATGTTGGTCGCAGTGGGCAGCCGCCGTTTGTGCCCCATTCCACAAGACCAAACCGACTGGAGATCTGGTCGAGAGGGCCAGCCCCCTCGGGTGGGGCTTTGGTGAATGATTCCCAAGGGTTCCTTGGGGCGATGCTTAGCAGCCTGAATTCTGGAGGCTGAAAAGGTCTCAGGATGGGCCTCGCGGCCCTCGCGACCCAGAACCCCCTGCGCCGCGAGGCAGCCGTCCTGCTTACCTCAGCGTTCTGCCAAGGGCGCTAGGCTTATTTAAACCCTCCAACGCCCTCCTCCGGTTCTCCACCCTGGGCCTCAGCCTCACCACTTCCCACCGCGCTCAGCGCCGTCATACACAATTACCTTGCCAGTTCAATCAAAGTCTCATAGTCCCAGAACCAACTCATATCCGCCTTAATGTCTGCCGATACCCCATCCGTCAAGTCCAAGGCGGCCTCAAATGGTCCTAGCGAGGCTCCTGCCGCACCGGCACAACCAGATGCTCAGAACCCGCCTCAGAAGAAGGACACACCAACTCTGTTCCAAGAGGCGTTTGACCGAGCGATGAAAAGCACCCATGAGGAGATCCTGGCGCGCCACCCTTCCTGGAGTAAGTTGACAGACACGAAGATAGCGCCACCCTGATTCAAGACTTCGTACGCCATGTTTGCTGACTGTTGCGGGTTTCAACTTGTACAGAGGACAAGCCTCACCGTGGGGTAAGCCCAGACACGGCTCTGCGCTTCATGGAGGAGATGGAGAAGGAGGATCGAGAGCTGCCCGATGGAACGGAAGGCGATGGACCTCAAAATGGCCTTGTACCCTAGGTAATGGTAAACGAGCATGATCCATTCCCTTGTATTCTTATACTTCTCTACCATTTTACTACAACCAGACGAGATTAATGGCAAGCCTTAAAGTAGACACCAAGATGAGCCGGTTCTCACGTTTAATAGCAAAGAAGGGGCCATGTGACTGAAGAATTGTTCATTCTAATAAAAAGAAAGAAAAGGATAGCTAAAATGGGCTTGGAGATTAGTTGGGCTGATAAGATAAGCTTATGCACGGACCCGCTGGCCCTTGGCATTGATGTCCCGACGCTAGCGCGGCACAACAGCGTCGTCGCCAGTCAGTGGTGTGAGCCCAGTCCTCAACTTTCCCACAACACAGCCTTGGGAGTATCGTCGCGTGGAAATGGCGCGTGGAAATGGCGCGTCATCAGCAACTGCTAACAGACAAGACTACATGCCACAAGCAGCAGTATCCCTCCCCCGACACGTCCTTTTTGGACGACGCAGCGGCCCCTACGACTCCTGCACCGCCGTCCCCGCCGCCCTCGTCTTCCTGCTCCACGACGTCACCTGCCGCCCTCCCCCCCTCGGTCGTCCCGGCGTTCCAGTGCCTGCAAGACTCTAGCCACGGGATCTACACCGGTCCATCTTCGGCCGAATTCCCAGGCGTCCGTGCGGACGACGTTGAGGCCCTTGTCTTTGCCGCCGAGAGTAGAGGCGTCTCAAGCTGCAAGATCCGCTACGACTACGACCCTTCCAGCGAACTGCTCATATTACGAATGCCAGAGGGCAAGCCGCATAACTTCACCAAAAACAGACTGGCCTCGTCTATCTGGAAACACTTGACTGAGCGTTTAGACTTAGCAGCAACACAGATCCGAGAAGGACAAGAAATAGAAACACGGTGGCAGTCGAAGATACAAGCGCTCCAGGATCTAAAGCTATCAGTTGAACCCACCACGGAGGCCTCGGTCACCTTACCAACGGGCGAGCAAAAATCACCCGACATCTCTTACTACTATGCTGATTTTATTTACCCGCCTCTGGTAGTCGAAGTAGGCCATAGCCAGAAGGGCACCCAGCTCCCACTCCTGGCTCGACGCTATGTCGAGAAGACTGGCGGAGATATACACACGGTGATCACAGTGGACATCGCACATAATGACCCGCGGAATCGGGCCGGCGAGCGGCGGCGGCGGCGGCGGCGACTAGAAGAGCAGGGGCGCGAGACCAGATCCAGGTCACGACTCAGGCGGGAGAGCGCGGCTGATTCGTTTAGACTCTCAGCCTCGGTGTCTCTATTTAGGCTTGGCAAGCGCGTGGTGCATGACCAGCCGTTCCGTGATGCCGACGGTGGCCGGGTAGATGGCGGGCTTGAGCTCAATGTGGCAGATTTTGTCCCCCTGTATGCCGAGACCGCGATCTCGCGTGAGGACCTAGAAGGGCTCACCTTCGCTGTTCCATTTAGCGACTTATTCGACGCGCTGGCCCGAGGCGAGCGCCGTCAGGTCCTCGAGGAGGAGACTTCACCGCCACAGGCCGCGGGGCGGTCTGGCAAGAAGCGGGTGCATTTAGAGTTTGATTGGGAGCTCCCCGACGCCGCTGGCACGCGGCGGCCGCCGGGCTTTGTCGCAGGAGCTGGAGGAGAGGGAGGCATCATCACTCGCGGTCTACGCTCATCGTCTAAGAGACGCAAGACCAGCCCGGAAATGGGGTCCCGCAGCTCTCGCTCTCTTTCCAGCTCGGGCTCCCTCAGGGAACGGCGTGGATCCGACACCGTAGGTTCAACCTGTTTGCCGTATGTGCGACGGAGGTCAACAATACCGCCTGAATATGGTTGCGCTAAGCGGTAAATTTGCCGCACACCTCAACCACCAGCTCCTTCCTTCTTAACCGCCCAACTACCGTTTAAGATCCGCTCTTTCCTTTATTTGCAGTTGAATTTCTTAAACCGCTTGTTATTTCAAGCGGCTTATTGAATTTGAACTGTTTCTAAGCAGTGGTGAAGCTGTTTATTCGAAAGAAGCTGCTCCTCCTCCTTTAACGGCAAATTTACCGATTCCCCTTTAACAAGCCGCCCACCAGCTGTATATTACTAGTTTGATTTACCTAGCCGTTGACGGTACTGGTCCAGCTCGCGCCTGAGGGGGCGTCTTGACAGTTGACAGCCGAGGGCGCGGCAGCGCAGCACGGGGCGGTCCACGATTATGCTCAGTTTCTTTATTATCTAGTATGTATGGTCCAGACGTGTGTTTGTTGCACAGTAGCAGCACATTAATCTATAACTCCAAGAGAAGGATGTTTTGTAATGACAGGTCTCTGGCTCCGTCGCTTGCAAATACTAGTGTGAATTAAATTCAGTCAAATTTGATCGCAGATATAGTATCGTATTTTGAAAGAGCGAATACAGTTCTCGTAATTTGACAAGCAATACTACAAAGAAGCCGCGTGACATTTGGCAAGGACAACTTCGTTTGAAAAGGTATGATCTTCGCCGAAAGGATCAAGGAGGTAATACCTGAACGGCAAGCCACATTTTGAGACCATTCGGACTCTTTTGGAAATGATTCTTCATAGGTCAGCTTGAAATCGATCTCGTCTCGAAAATGGCGGTAATTATTCATTTTACGGCCCATGTCTCTCATGAGCTCGGGTCTCTGCTTATAGCGCTGGCTGCGCATATTGCTGGGTGAGATCCCCCCCGTCAAAAAAGCACCATAAGTAATACATTCTTTCTCCATACTTATGTACTATAGAGATCTTGGATAGTAAACCTGGACAGTAGAAATCCTCCAAAACGACTATTAGCTTGAATGGTAGGTCAAGCAAACTCACACGGAATTGACATTGAAACACATTGTCCGCAAATGGGAGACCAAGCTGCAGGGAACATGAGTAGGAAGAAATGAAAGTCGACCAAAGACGCGCAGCATGTTACATTGAAGATAACGGCATGAACCGGTGAGCGTCAAAGGGAGGGGAAGCTGCAAGCAGCAATGCAGTTGGATGCACCGTAGTCACATGGATCCGAATATGGCGAATAATCTCCTTACCCGACCAAAACAGCCCACCTCCTATGATCCACCCGGTCTTTTACGGCGAAATTACTGTCTCCAGCAAGTATAGACCGGACAGCGCTTAAATCGCCTACCAGGATGGAATTTGGTAATGCGATTGAAACGAATATTTGGGAAAATACTTGCTGAGAGAATGCGAGTATCTAAGTATCGAGCACAGCCGTAACTTTGACAACGTATCATCTGAGATACGGTCACTTGCAGACATTTGCATGTCCACAATTATGCTCATGCGACGGCGAGAGAGGGGATACCAACAAGCAGCACAGCACGGCGATAAACGTAGGACTGGGCAGCACAGCTTGAGAAGTGACCCAGACTGCCTTCCGCCGCGATTCTGGGATAATCTATCCCATATACCCCTTTGCAAAAGTGCGCTTCGCGAGCTTGATCGACGCAACGATACCAACAACCCACGAGAACAGAGCTCGGAGGCTCTGCGTCCATCTCATCCTGATCTTCGTCAGCTTGAGGCTGAGATCACATATCAAGATCTCAGACGTTTCTCGCGGACGGGCGGTCCTGACCTGAGCCATTTACGAGGGGTATGTCGCTGCACTTTATGTCTTACCCGTAGCCTTGCTCGTCTCGTACAGTCCTTCAATGTTGTCCTTCCAGCTTCAGGTATCCCCTTCTGACCTCGCCAAAGTATACTAATAACCCCAAACAATCAATGCCGTCAAGCAAGCACCGGGGCCGGCGTCCAAGTCGATCAGATACGCCCGGACGCGGCCATTTTTCCATCTCCGCCCTTGGAAAACGGAGGCGTAATGCCGAAGAGGGAGCTGCAGAGTCAGGAGGTGAGCCCAGGGCAAGAGGTCGTGGCCGCGGCCGACCACACAGGGCCAGAGGACGCCCTAGGGGTGGTGGCATGATCCGAGAGTCGGTGGCGGCGGCACACAAGTCGTCGACAACGAGCAACACTGGCAAGACTGGTCCGCACCATCCGGGTTTCAGCCAACACCTCTTCGACCACAACATATTGCCATTGGTCCATTTCTGGCGCGATGGAGAGAGACCGAGCCCTCCGGAAAATATGCGAGAGATCGAGACTTACTTGAGCACCGCGCGTACCTCCGAACCCGCCGAGAACTTTCAGCGGTTCCAAAGCCTCTACGAGCAGGTTTCAGGCGAAGACGATGCTGTGAACTTGCTGGATACCTTGCAGGGTGACAGACTGGCCTTGGCGCAGTCTCAAGTCATCCTGCAGAAGAAGCAATTGAACAATCTGGAGCCCTTGACGGATGGAAGCATCCCGTCGGGTTGCCCAGACCGTGCTTACGGGGCACGCAGCAAAGAGCTTGACAAGGACGTCCGCAAGGAACTGGAGGGCACGATTGTTCCTACTCGCGAGAAGGACGTTATCTGCCCTAATTTCGTGGTCCATGTCAAAAGTGATAAGGGCGACGTTCTAGTGGCAAGAATACAGGCTGCTTACGATGGTGCGCTTGCAGCCCGAGGTATGCAATCCTTATGGAATTTTGGCAACCAGCCTGATTCTTCCCCCGAAGGTCAAAGGCAAGAGAGTGATGGAGGCCGCAGCACGGGTGACGTCGGAGCGCCCCTGGATACGTCGTTAGGCCCTGCTCGAGTTGCTCGCACTATCACATGTACCTGGGCTGTCGGTGTTTTGAAAATGTACGCTACTTATTGTGAAGACACAGGGAGCGATCCGGCGCCCGAGTTCCCAAGATATATCCCGAGCCTTATCGGATCATGGGTCATGACGGACAAGGAGAACCAATTCCGAGAAGGCCTCGCAGCGTATCGGAATGGGCTAGATTGGGCAAAGGCACAGCGTGACGAAGTGATCAGCCGCGCCAACGAAAGGATACGTGCTGAAAAGGCCAATGGACGACACCGAGATAGGAATCAAGGCTCTGAAGAGGGGGACGGTGATCCGGGTCCAAGCTGTGCTGGGCGGGCACCAGTAACGAGGGAGCACGATGAGGGTGAAGGAAATAGCGAAGCAGAGGACGAAGACAATGGTGAAGCAGATGATCAACAAGAGGCCGAAGACAGTGACCCGGGGGATGTGGATATATACAACAGCTTTGACAGTCAGAGGACGATAACGCCTAGAACCCTCAGGCCGCGAATAAAGAATAGGTAGCGCTCATGATGTAGGCTTGAACCGCTCAGCCTACCTCTATGGCTGGACTTCACGATGAATATGTAATTTCTCCTCCTTACATCTAGCACGTTGGAGAGGAGGGACAGTGTACTTCAGCAAATACCACAGCTTTGTTTCTGACTCTTCTCGTGAGCCTGTGGAAATAAAAGACTTTCAGGACTCGTGGCCTTCGATTCATCATCTCGACCTTGAAGTCGAGTGCACTCTCAAGGCGAGAAAGGGTTAATTATCCCTTTTCCATTGGAACCAAATCTTCCCTGATTATCTTTCTTTAGATACCGCGTTTATCATGCTTTACTCTATCGTGATGGCATTCTCTGTGCTTAGTTTGCCCGAGGCTTTCCAGGCTTCGGAGGTTGATTAGTTATTAGCAGCCGCGATGGACTAGCGTGGCATAGCCCTTTAGAGGGCCACCTTACTCGCTTTTCCCGCTACAATAGTTTCTAGATAAAACAATAGCAAAATATAATACTACTTATTTAATAACTATACGTATATACGTGTAAGACCTACCAACATCGGGCGAAGGTTCTATATTCACACCTCCGTCCCATTTCGCCCGGCCATATTAAGGCCTTATATATATACCTACTATAGCGCCCCCCCCCCTAGTTTTTAAAGACGTCACCTTCCAAAAAACCGTCGGGCGATATATATAAATTGTTACGGTTAGATTTTTATTATAGAGTCTTTAAAAGGCAGAAAGGTTTTTAAGTAAACGATTAGGTTTTCGAAAGGGTTAGTCTTTAAATTCCTTATTTTAAGCTTATATTTTAGTACAAAAACTAGCCGATATAGATTTCTTTTTTTAAAGGTAAGCTCCGAATTACTTTCTTATCTAATAAAAGCTATAATCTTTTAGGTATTCTTTTAAATATTCCTATTCTTTCCCTAAAAGAAAGGCGTATTCTAAATAGCTAAGGGAAGGTCTTCGATAAAGTTATAATATATATATATCTATATTATATACCTAATATATAAATATATAAATATATATATATATATTTATATATTATATACCTAGGTATTTTTTATATATTATATATTATATATTATATTTATATATTATATATTTATATATTATATATTTGTATATTATATATTATATATTATATATTATATATTGTATATTAAATGGCTTATATATTTATATATTTATATACTAGATATATAATATACAATATACACTCTAAAAATAGATTTTAAAAATGAAATATATAGCTTTATAGAGCAATTTTAGGCCGTGAGAATAGCGTATTTAGTTTTATTATATCTAAATCCCTTCTAAAGATATAAATACTAATACTTAAGTTAAATAAAATATATAACAATATTAAATTATATATATATAGATTATATATAATCTTAAAATTAAAATAGCTAGCTATATTTCGCAGAATTAGTTTAATTTAATTATATATTTAGTTTTCCCGAATTTAATTCGGAAATAAAGATATAAATACTAATATCTAAGTTAAAAGCTATTAGGCCACCTATCTAAACCGTCTTTAAGCTTAAGAAAATTTACTATTTAACTATTAGTATTTTTATCTTTAGAACGGATTTAGATATAAGGACACTAAATAGGCCATTTTTACGACCTAAATCCACTCTATATAGCCAGCTGTTTTATTTTTAATTTCTATTTTTAGACTATATATTGTATATTGTATATTAGGTATATAAATATATAAATATATATATATATTTATATATTATATATTCTTTTTTTTTATATATTATATATATATATTATATATTATATATTATATATTTATATATTATATATTATATATTATATATTATATATTAAATAGCTTATATATTTATATATTTATATACTAGATATATAATATATAATATACACTCTAAAAATAGATTTTAAAAATAAAATATCTAGCTCTATAAAGCGATTTTAGACCGTAAGAATAGCGTATTTAGTTTTATTATATTTAAATCTTTTCTAAAGATATAAATACTAATACTTAAATTAAATAAAATATATAATAATATTAAATTATATATTTCTAGATTATATATAATCTTAAATTAAAATAGCTAGCTATATTTAAAAAACTTAGTTTAATCTAACTATATATTTAGTTTTCCTAAATTTAATTCTAAAATAAAGATATAAATACTAATATCTAAGTTAAAAGCTATTAGGCCACCTATCTAAACCGTCTTTAAGCTTAAGAAAATTTACTATTTAACTATTAGTA
>JALPVH010000610.1:0-14103 GCA_023242295.1 Diaporthe ilicicola | reverse complement strand
ATTCTTTTACTATAATTTTCCTATTATAAATTAATAGTTATTATTATTAATATTATTATATAAACTTTTTATTATAAGTTAATAATTATTACCGCTTATATTATTATTATCTTTTAGCTTATAAGCTCTTATAAAATATATAGCTTTTATTTTATATTATTTTTATAAATTAAAAAACTTTATTTTTATAGCCGATTAATTTAATTTATAATATTATAAAATAATATATATTATATACTTTTAATATTAATATTTTTTAAAATTTTATATTTTTTATATATTTTTTTTATTATTATTTACCTATATTATAAAATATAGTAGATATATTATATTAAATATATAATTATTTATAGCACCGTAGCGTATTAGTCGAGCATTAGGGTACCTTTCTATACTAGCAATATAAAGGGTATAGGTTTAAATCCTGCTAATACCTTTTTAACCTGCCCTCCCTTTAAAGCGCCCTTTTAGCGATAAAGGGTAAGATTATTTACCCCCTAACTAATTCCCTATAATTATATACCTATTATTATTAGTTACTATATCCCTAGCTAATAAAGTTTTTTTCCTATATTATAGGTTTTTCCTTATTAGACGCCTATAGGGCCTTCCGGAAGGTATTTAACGGCGTAGCAAATACTTCTTACTATATAAAGTTACTTACGGTAGCTTAAGTATAAAGTAAACTAAGGTTTATAAAGAAAGGGGGAGTTATAGCCTAACTAACTATAGCTTTCTTCCCCTTATTTATTATATTCCTAGCTTTAAGAAACAGAATTTAAATAAGCTAAATAGTTTATATAATTATTTATATAAGATAAATAATTATTATTAAATTTTTTTAAAGAAAATATTTCTTTTTAAAAGAAAATATTATTAAAATCTTAACTTATTTTTATTATAATATAATAGTTAAATATATTTAAAAAAGCTATAAAGATTTTCTTATTATAATATAGCAAAATAACTTATTATATTATAATAATACTTTCTTTTTACTTTTTTTTATAAGGATTAAAAGAATTTATTTTATTTTCTTTTTAAAATTATAGCTATATTTAATAATATATAAGTGTTAATTTAAGCTTAACTAATAATTATATCGGTTTTAATAGCGCGGTAAGCTAAATATTTACTTTTAAATAATTTTATAAAATAAGGTTATAATAAATATATATTTATAAAGTAAAGCTAAAACCTATATTTATTTTATAAAAGTATATAGTTAAGGTAATAGCGGTTTTTTAATATTAGCTATTTTAAATAACTTAAAAGCTTAAATTATATAATAATAACACTTTTATATACTAATATTAATAATATTTAATAGTATTAAATTAAATTATTTATAACTTATAATAACTTTAACCTTAATAATACCGGCTTCTCTTTATTTATTATAATAATATATATATAATTATAAGTTAATAATAAAGTTAAAACTTATTAAAAGCATTAGTATAAATAAGCGCGGCTTAACGCTATAGCTATTAATATAAAATAGCGGCTTTTAACTATAAATAAGCTTATAAAAGTAAATTAATAAGTTATTATAAAACGTTTTATATAGTAAAACTAACTATATTAATCTTAAAAGATATATTATACTTTATTCTTTTTAAATAGTTATTATTATTTTAGCTTAATAAAGAAACTTAAAAATAAAATAAAATAATTAATACTTTTAATTTATTATTAATATACCGTTTCTTTTAATTAGTAGTGATTTTTAAATATAATAATGCTTTAATATAACTAATAGTTTAATTACCGGTAATTTAAAATATAAATTTAATATTTTAACTAGTTATTTCTTTAATATATACTTTAAAAAAATATTTTAATAAAGTTAATTTTATTTATTAATACTATATTTATAAAGCATTACTAGCCCTTTAAATACTATAATAATATACTTTAATAACGTTAAATATTTAATTATTAAATAGTTAAGATTTATATAAGTAATATATTAATAAATAGTAAAAGATATATTATATTTAAAATATATTTTATAAAATAGGTTTATATAATCTTTTAAATATATAATACTTTAAATTATAAAAATCTTAATTATTAACTATTTTATTTATTTAAATTCTCTTATTAAACGAGAATAATAATAAATATTTAAAAAGGATAAAGTATAATATATCTTTTAAAATTAATATAATAAGTTTTATTATATAAAACCTTTTATAATAATTTATTAATCTTTTATATATTTATTTATAATTAAAAGCCGCTACTTTATATTAATAACTATAATATTAAGCCGCGCTTAATTTATTTATACCGGTACTTTTTATAAGCTATTACCTTTAATATAAACCTATTTATTAAAGTTAAAGCTATTATAAGCTATAAGCAACCTAATTTAATATTATTAAGCATTATATAAAAATATTATTATTATATAACTTAAGCCTTTTAGTTACTTAAAATAAGTAATATTAAAAAGCTATTATTACTTTAATTAAGGTTTTATTATTACTTAAATATATATTTATTTAATAAAACTAAGTAATATAACTTTATTTCCTTATATTATAAAACTATTTAAAAGTAATTATTTAACTTATTACGCTATTAAAACCGAGATAATAGTTAAGCTTAAACTATCACTTATATATATTTAAAACTTAAGTAAAGCTACTATATTTTATTATTAAATATAGTTTTTAATATATAAATCTAATAGCTTTATAATTATAAAAATAAACTTTAATTATAATAAGTAAATCTTTATTAAAATAAAAAGTTTTCTTATTAAAATAAAGAAATATATAAATAAAAAACCTTTTTTATTTAAATAAATAAATATATTTATTATTATTTTAAAAATATATAAGATTTATTTTAAAAAAATAAAGAAATTTATTACTTATAATTTAAAAATTAATAATAAGCTAAAAAAAGAATAAAATATTATAAATTTAATATACTTTTTTAAAATAATTTATCTTTTATTTAAATATATTAAAAAGATAAAGTTAAATTATAAAAATATAATATAATTATATAAAATTTAATTAAAAGAAAATATAATTATAAATCTTTTAACCTTATATTTAAAAGGGGAAATCTTAATTATATATTTATAAATATATAGCTAAAATAGTTATCGAGAATTAAAAGTATTATATTTAAATTATTTTTTCGCTAATTATTTATTTATAATAAAAAGCTTATTTTAGCTTTATTATACTAATATTATTATTTATTTAGCCTTTAAAAAATATAATTTATTATTAATAAAATATTAATACTTTAAATTTATTAATAAACTATTATTATTATAATTCTTTTCTTTTAAAAATAATACCGAAATTAAAGGCTTTATTAATAGCGGTAATAGCCTTAATTATAATTAATTATTAATATAACTAGTTACTTTTAATTAAGGCCTTATTTATTTTTAATATTTTAATAATTAAAAAGTTAAAACTTATAAATAATTTTTTTTTAAATATAAGGTTAAAAAACTTATAATTATATTTATTTTAAATTAAGTTTTATTTAACTATATTATATTTTTATAATTAAGCTTTATTTTCTTAATTTATTTAAATAAAAGGTAAAACTTTTTAAAAAAGTATATTAAATTTATAACCTTTTATTCTCTTTTTAACTTATTATTTATTTTTATTTAATAATTAATAAATTTCTTTTTTCTTTTAAAATAAATCTTATATATCTTTAAGATAATAATAAATATATTAATTTACTTTAATAAAAAATATTTTTTATCTTTATACTTTTTTATTTTAATAAAAAAACTTTTTATTTAAATAAAGATTTACTTATTATATTTAAATTTTATTTTTATAGCTATAACGCTATTAAATCTATATATTTAAATAATAAAATATAATAGCTTTATTTAAGTTTTAAATATATATAAATAATAGTTTAAGCTTAAATAATAGTTATCTCGGTTTTAATTAAATAATTACTTTTAAATAATTTTATAAAATAAGGTTATAATAAATATATATTTAAATAAAGCTAAAACTTTAATTAAGGTAATAGTAGCTTTTTAATATTATTTATTTCGAATAACTTATATTTACTTAAGTTATATAATAATAATACTTTTATATATTAATACTATTAATATTTAATAATATTAAATTAAATTACTTATAGCTTATAATAGCTTTAACCTTAATAAACTAGTTTATATTAAGGCTAATAGCTTATTAAAAATATTAATATAAATAGGTGTATCTTAATATTATAGCTATTAATATAAAATAACGGCTTTTAATTATAAATAAGCTTATAAAAGATTAATAAGTTATTATAAAAAGTTTTATATAATAAAACCTATTATATTAATTTTAAAAGATATATTATATAGATTATTTAGCTTATTTAAATTCTATCTCTTAAAGCTAGAAATATAGTAAGTAAGGGGAAGAAAGCTATAGTTAATTAGGCTATAACTTCCCCTTTCTTAATAAACCTTAATTTGCTTTATACTTAAGCTTTTATAAGTAACTTTATATAATAAGAAGCATTTACTATATTATTAAATATCTTTCGGAAGGCCTTATAGGCGCTTAATAAGGAAAAACCTATAATATAGGGAAAAAAACCTTATTAGCTAAAGATATAATAACTAATAGTAATAGGTATATAATTATAAGGAATTAGTTAGAGGTAAATAATCTCGCCTTTTATTATTAAAAGAGCGCTTCGGAGAAAGGGCAGGTTAAAAAAGGCATTAGCGGGATTTAAACCTATACCCTTTATATTATTAATATAAAAGGGTATCTTAACGCTCGACTAATACGCTATAGTGCTAAAGATATATTATATCTTATTCTTTTAAGATATTTATTATTATTCTAGCTTAATAAGGAAATTTAAATAAATAAAATAGTTAATAAATAATTTATTAATATATTAATTTCTAAATAAATTAACTATATATTTTATATTAAAGCTTATTATTAAGCTAGCTTTATTAATATTAATAGTTAAATATAGCTTTATTTATAAATAATATATCTTTTAAATATTAAAATATTAATTAATTACCTTTAATATAAACTTATAAAAATATAATACTTTTTATATATTAACTATTTTATTTATTTAAGTTTCTCTATTAAGCTAAAATAAGAATAAGTATTTAAGAAAGATAAAGTATAATATATCTTTTAAATTAATATAGTAGATTTTACTATATAAAACTTTTTATAATAATATATTAATCTTTTATAAGCTTATCTATAATTAAAAGCTGCTATTCTATATTAATAGCTATAGTATTAGGCTGCGCCTATATATATTAGTACTTTTAATAAGCTATTAGCCTTAATATAAACCGGTTTATCGAGGTTAAAGCTATTATAGGCTATAAGTAACCTACTTTAACGCTGTTAAGCACTATATAAAAGTGCTATCGCTATATAACTTAAGCATAAGTTGCTTAAAATAAGTAATATTAAAAAGCCGCTATTGCTTTAATTAAGGTTTTAGCTTTGCTTAAATATATACCCATTATAACCTTATTTCGCTATATTATAAGACCACTTAAAAGTAATTATTTAGCTTGCCGCACCACTAAAACCGAGATAATAGTTAAGCTTAAACTATTACTTATATACGCTAGATAAGGCTACTATATTTTATTATCTGGATATATAGATCTAATAGCTTTATAGCTATAAAAATAAACTTTAAATATAATAAGTAAATTTTTACTTAAATAAAAAGTTTTTTTATTAAGGTAAAGAAGCGTAAAGATAAATAACCTTCCCTTTTTAAATAAATAAATATATTTATTATTACTTTAAAGATATATAATTTAAAAATCTATTTTAAAGAAAAAAAGGAATTTATTGCCTATAAGTTAAGAATTAATAATAAGCTAAGGAAAGAATAAAAGGTTATAAATTTAATACGCTTTTTTAAAAAGGTTTACTTTTTATTTAAATAAATAAAGCTTAATTATAGAAATATAATATAGTTAAATAAAATTTAGTTTAAAAAACATATAATTATAGGTCTTTTAACCTTATACCTAGAAGAGTACTTTTTATATATATATAATCTTAATAGTAATTATAAGGTAATATTTTATAAAGTATTTAATTTACTTTTTATTTATAGCTTTAAAATTACCGGCTTTAATAAAAAGCGTTATTATTATATATCTTATTTTAAAATAGTTAAAAGTATAATTAAGCCTTTTTTACTATAATATTTATTAAATTATATAATTTTCTTAAGAAATAAATAATTAAGTATTTAAAGGTTACGCTTTAAAGTTATATTTTAAAGTATAGCTAATATAGTTAACTAATAAATAGCGGATATTATTAAGTAGCGGAATTTATACCTTTTTATAGGGTAAACTATATAAAAGGTATTTACCCTAATTATTAAGGGAAGCTAATAAATTTTAATTATTTATTAACATTTCTTTAAAACCTTTATAACTTAATAGAAAATTAATATATAAAGCTATAACTTAAAACTTAATTTTATTATATATTAAATTATATATATATAAATTTATATCTATTTTATATTATTAGTAAGTAAAGTATACGGATTAATAAATTTCGAGATTTATATATAAATATATAGAGTTTACTTAAAGTTAATAACTTTAACCCTTATATATAACCTTACCCTTAGCTTTAAATTATAAAAAAAAATTATAAAACTTTAAATAAGTTTTATTCCTATTAGAAAAACTTTTAAAATAATGTTTTATTCTATTAAAAAAAGTAGAAATTAAGCTTAAAGTTAATAAAAGTTATAAAAATCCGCTACTTATTAATATCCGCTACTTACTAGTTAACTATATTATATATATATATATATATATATAAAGTATAAAGATCGAAATATTATATTTTTAAAATAAGTTTTTAAGAAATAAATTATTATTAAAGATATTAAATAAAATATTAATAACGTTTTTTTTAAAATAGGCCTTTAAAGCTATTATAGCAATTAATTAGCAGGCTAGCACTTTAAAAGGTTAAAGGCTAAAATAAAACATTTTCTTCCTATATTTAACACTTTAAGTTTAATTAATATTCGAAAGTATTAAGCTATAAAAGAAATTAATTATATTAAAAATAAATTATAACGTTTAATTAATAGTTACCTATAGATATTTATATATAGCTTTAAAATAGCCTTAGTACTTATTACGAAATATATAAGTAAATATAACTAGATTATATAGGTAGTAGGCAGATTTTGCGTTTCCGCATTGTAGGGGTTTCCGAATGGTAATCCCGCATGGTACTTCCAAGGTCGAACGTTCTTCTCGCTAGCTCCCTTTAAGTGCCTTCCTCGCGATGCTCGTACGTAGGCGTACGACTGTCGCTTCTCCTAAGGTTACTTCTAAACGAGCGGCTCACAGCGGCCTCAAAGAATCCGTGAGCCGTTCAGATTTGTGAGCCTTCTTGCAGCAGCTCCTCATCAAAAGCCGCTCCTGAGAGCCAAGCCAGCCAACAGCCGTTCACAAGGGCTCATGACCCGCTCCCAGATCTAGCGATTTGACGGTAGGGTCGGGACTGGAAGGTACGTAGGCTGTCGACAATTGGCGAATATGCGTCACAACTTCTGCCACCTCGTCCATCCTTGTAGGCAAGTGATGACCAGCTTCTGTTAGAATGACAGTGGCGTATTGAGGCTGATAATGATTCCTAACGAGCTTCCGTGCGCGACCTAGGCAGAAGTCTCTGTTGCCATGTATGTGAAGTGTCGGGACGTTTATATGGGCCTGGGAAAGGCCAAAGGTCTGAGCCCTGGCAGTGAGCCATAAGGAAACCTCATTGGGGAAGAAGCAGCAACTTAGGGCGGCGAAATGTAGTTGAGGTAGCCAAGGGACAAGACCTTCTTGCTGGTACCAAAGCAGCATCGAGAGTGCAAGCGCGCCTTCGGAAAAGCCGATGCCGCCTACAATCTGAACTTCTCGATCGCTATTGCGCGCGTACCATCGATCAACATTGTCTTTGACCATTGAGTTGATTTTCATCATGCTGTCCTCGATGGTATTGCCCGCGCTACTGAACCAGCAGAAATAGGGCTCGTAGCCGGCGAACATAGGCAGAACTCCTGGTCCTGCAGCGCATTGCGTGGGTCCATCAACGAAAATGAACTCAAAGTCTTCTCGCAGATGGTAACAAATTCTTGCCAGTTGAACGCTGAGAATGTCTCCCTTGGAACCAGTGCCATGGAAGCATAAAAGCGCCTTAGAAGGAGACGCCTTGGAAGCAGGCTTAGACATGTCGCTCTTGCTGGTGAAGCGAAGTCAGTGAGTGAACAAGTGTAACTTATGAGGCGGGACACATGACCTACGATTCTTCGTTCACGGACGCTCCCTGTGCAAGGGTGGTGTGCCTTGAGGATGACAGATTGTGATTGCTCGGCTCCAGAGAAGTATGCAAGTGTCACGAGAGACAAACAACAGGCGAAGCTCTCAATTCCTGGTCAATATTGTAGAATTCTACGTAAGACCTTATCTTGCTCAGAAAAGAGAGAGAGAGGGAAGATTGCCTCCCATCGAATCAAGAGCTTAAGAGCTTAGGGCCAGAGATTCGAAGATCAAATGCAGCGATGGTCTTAACGCAAACGGAATCCTAAATTTCTATACTGAACAATTGCTACCGTCGGTTTATCTCTAACACACAGACCTCCTTAAGCCTATATAATTTAATGCAGACTCCCCACTTAATTTTAATAGGAAGTTTACAGATACCTATACTACTACTTATTAAGCCTAATATAAATATAGCTAGAAAGGGAGGGGCATTATATAAATAATAAAGGTTTATCATTAAAACGTAATAATTATTATAATAAAAAGATAATAAGCTATATATAAAAATTATTTTATTAATATTAATATTATTATTAATATTAATTAAATATTAATATTTATTTTAATATTATTTTTATTACTTTTTAAGCTATATATATTAAAAAGCTATAGCTAACCTTTATTTTAATAATTTTAATAATTTTAATAGCTTAATATATATAGTTTTAAAAGTAATATATTAATATTTAATACTTTTATTTAAATTTAACTATTTATATAATAATATATTTAAACTATTTAACTTTTTTAAATATATTAATGTTATTTAAAATACGCTAAGTAATATAATAAAGCTATAAAAGTATTAAATTTAATATTAAAAATATTATATAGCTTAATTTAAACTTTAAACTTATAATATTATAAAGTTTTTTTAAAAGCTTATTTTATAGCGATATAAATCTTATTAATAAAAAGATATTATATAAAATAAATTTTAATAATACTTTTATAAAGATAATAAAACTTTATAAAAGCTATATTATATTATATAAAAAATATAAATAATAGTAAATAAAAAGTATATAATCTTAAATCTTTTTATTAAATAAATATTTAACCGATATAAAATATATTACTTTATTTAAGCTTTAAAAAGCTTTATTATTTATTAATTTCTTTATACCTTTAATATTATAATTTATAGCTTAAAAAAATAAGAAAGATATTAATATTTATAAAAAAAGGTTTATTTTTAACCTTTACTTTATTTAATAATAATAACCTTTTTACTATATTTAAAGCTATAAAGTTAAATATTAAATTAGCTTAAAATAGTAATTATTTATAATATAATATTAATTTAATTTAAATAAATTTAAAACTAAAACGCTTATATTATTATTATTAGTATTATAGCTTTTATAAAACTTAGAAATTAATTATAAAACAATTATTAATTTAGCTTTTAATAAAAGGAAAAGCTTAGAAATTTATATATTATATTTTATTTAATATATACCTTTATACTTTCCTTTTAAGTATAAGGTTAAAAGATTTATAATTATATTCTTTTAAATTAAATCTTATTTAACTATATTACATTTCTGCAATTAAGCTTTATCTCTTTAATTTATCTAAATAAAAGGTAAAGCTATTAAAAATATATATATTTAAATAATGAAATATAATAGCTTTATTTATCTATACTAATTATAGTTATAAACTCGCTTAATAGAGTTTTAAGTGTATATAAATGCTAGTTTAAGCTTAATTAATAATTATCTCGGTTTTAGCTAAATAATTACTTTTAAATAGTTTTATAAAATAAAGTTATATTGCTTAATTTCGCTAAATAAGTATATATTTAAGCAGAGCTAAAACCTTTAAAGTAATAATAGCTTTTTAATATTATTTATTTCGAGCAACTTCTATTTAAAGGCTTAAATTATATAGCGATAGCACTTTTATATACTAATAGTGCTTAATAGCGTTAAATTAGCTTATAGCTTATAATAGCTTTAACCTTAATAAGCTAATAACATTAGCGTAAATAAATTAAGCGCGGCTTAATATTAAAGCTATTAGCGTAGAATAGCGGCTTTTAACTATAGATAGGCTTATAAAAAATTAATAAGTTACTATAAAAAGTTTTATATAGTAATACTTATTATATTAATTTTAAAAGATATATTATATTTTATTCTTTTTAAATATTTATTATTATTTTAGCTTAATAAGAAAACTTAAAAAATAAAATAATCGACCCCTTTATACCTTTATTTTAAATTATTTATATTTTAATATTAAGTATTTTTTATATATATTTAAAATCTGCTTAATAATTATTTTAATTATAATTTCTATATAAAGATATAAATTTTTATTTTATTTAAATAAAAAGGCTATATTATATTATATATATTCTTTATTTAATATTTAAAGCTATAATAATTAATTTATAAATATAGCCTCTTTATCTATTTTAGGTAAAGAGATTGCGCCTCTATATTATATATATTATAGAAATAGTAGTAGTTAGCTATAGCAGGTATAGTTAATTAGTTAGCTATAACCTATTAGCCCGATAAATAATCCGGCTAAAACGCTTCTTATAAACTAGCCTATAGCTATTACCTTTCTAATAATAGCTTTAACCTAATAATAATTAAAAATCTAGTTAATTAAATTATTTCTATTTATTATTTTCTTTTATATATATATACCTTAGCCCGATTAATATTAATTAATAATTATTTAATAATTTTTAATAATAAGGTTAAAAAGGTAAACTTTAATTATTATCGATTATAGGTTTATTATTATTAGCTTTAACTTATATTAATTAAATAATAATTTTTATATTAAAATTATAATATTTTTAATTTTAATAGCTATTACTTATATTTAAAAAATATTAAGATTAGCTATTAATTATTATTTATAATTATTATTAAATTTCCTTATATAAAAAAACTATTAATAAGAATATTTATAACCTTTAATACGCTTTATTATATCTATCCTTTTTATTATCGATTTTCTCTTAATAAGCTTTTTCTTTTAATTAACTTATTAAATAGCTATTATAATTATATATTATAATCCCTCCCTTTCTTAATCTTTCCTTCGGCCTAAGCTAAAAAGAACGCTATAATTAAGAGCGCTTTTTTTCTTAACTCTTCCTTTCTTAAACGCTTCCTTAACCTTCCCTTTTTTAAACGCTTTCTTAACTCTTCCTTTTCTCGGCCTTCTCTTCTTACCTTTATAGCAGGCGTAGATCGAGACCCTTAAAAGCTTAAAATTAAGAAAAAACCTTAATTAGTATAAAAACTTTATTCTTCCCCTATATAAAGTACGCTATAAGTTAGCCGGAAAAGTAACTAATTTAATTCTATTAAATAATTTATAGCACTTAAAATATATTTAAAATAATTTAGCTAATATTATTATTTAATTTATCTTTATTATATTAATATACCCTTAAAACCCGGAATTACTATTTTTATATAAAGTTAACTAAGAATTTTACTATATTCTATATTTTTTTTATAACTTATACCTTCCCTTATTACTATTTACTTTACTTTCTTTTCTTTTTTTTATTATTATTAATATTATAAGTATTAGTATTACTATTATTACCGATAATAATAGTAATAAAAATATTATAGCAAATCTTTTTTTTCTTTAAATAACTGCCCTTTTCTTTAAATAATTAATAATAGCTATTATTAATTACTATTTCCCTTAATTAATTTAAAAAAGAAATAACTTTATTAATTAAATTATATAATAATATTTCTATTTACCGAAAATTACTATTTAAAGATAAATAATTTATTAAACCGGTTATAAGCTATAGTAATAAGTATTATAATATTCCTTAAAAATAAAAAACTTTAAAAATATTTTCTTTTAAAGTATTTATAAATTCCGTTTATAATAAATAGGAAAAGGTATATATATAAAAACTTAAAAGGGCTTACTTAAAGATTAAATTCCTTAAATAAAAGGCTATAAACCTTACCCTTATTAATTTAACTATAAAACTAAAAGAAAGATTTCTTATAAAGCTTATTATATACCTTACCTATAAGATAAATATACTTTAGAAAAGTAAGGCTATTAATAATATCCTTTTTATTTATTTCTAAAATAACTTTAAAAATTAAATTATAAAGATATTCGGTATTATTAAACTATAATAGACTTATAAACTAAAAATAGTTTTTTAAAAAAAAGAAATCTATTTAGAAATTAATAATAAAAGAATTAAAAAATAATTTTATAACTTACTTTTCCTTAAAATAAGCCCTAAATAAAAAGATATAAAACTTTAAGGTATAATAAGAATAAATAAAAATTTATATTCTTTTTAGAAATAATAATAAATATCTTTTAATATAAAAAATAGTTAAGCTTTATATAACCCGGAATAACCTATTATTTTTATTAAAAATTAGCTTTAACCTTAACTAATATTTAGCTCTTTTTATAATATTAATTTAAAGGTATTTTTATTTTAATAGCCGGGAAATAGCCTTTTATTATCTTATTATAAGCAGTAAGAATTATATTAAAAATAGCTTTACCCCCTTTAAGCTTTTCTTTCTTTTTAAGCTTCTTCTTTATCTTAAGCTTTTTCTTTTTTTTAAGCCTTTTTTTTTCTTTTATAAATAAAAGAAAAAGTATATAAAAAAGTAAATTAACTTATATATAATTCTACTATCCTATAAGGATTTTACCTTTAAAAAGAAAATTAAAAAACTTATAATTATTAATAATTATAAATAATAAATACCTTATACTATTAAAAAGAAATATTATACCTAATATCTATAATAGCGGAAATATTATATAACCTTTATTAATACCTTTCTTTTTAGCCTTATTTTAATAAAAGATTTAATTTTAAGAAAATCTTAAGGTTTATAAAAAGTTAAAATAATAATTATAAATAAAGCGAAAAAATATATAACCTTTTTAATAATAAATTATAAATCTTTTTTCTTTATTATAAATATAATAAAATAAAATCTAGCTAATTTTATATAATATTATTAAAAATCTTTAAAGGCTATATAATAAATTATTTTATTTATTATATCGATTATAATAATACCTTTAATATAGCTTATTATAAGCTAAAGATATATTTTAATACTAATATTAATTAATAATAATATTATAATAATTAAATATAAATAATTTTTTAAACCTTTTAAAATAATAAAAATAATATTAGTAAAAGCCTTTATAAGATTCTTTACTTTTTTCTTAAAAAACTATAGCTATATTAATAAGTATTTAAACCTAGCTATAAAAGTAATAAGGTTTTTTATAATTAAGTTATTTATACTTATATTAAAATAATAAAATTTAAAGCGGCTTTTTTTATACCGGCGGAATTATATAAAAAGCTATTTTAAAACCTTAAATTTTACCTTAATATTTATTTTATCCGGAAAACCCGAAATATTTTTATTTAAAACTTAAAAAAGGCCGATAATAAGGTAAAAGTAATATATCTTAATTATTAATATAATAATAATTATTAAAAAGGCTTTAAAGCTTTATTTTAAGAATAATTATTTTAAAAAAGCTATCGCTAATAAATCTTAAATTAATAATTATTAGCTTAAAAAAAGAAATATTTTATTTATAATAAAAAAAATTATTAATTAATAAAATATACCCTTAAAAAAAATAATTATAAAGCTAATTTATTATTTAATATTAATATTATAATTAACCTATAATAAATTAAAATATAGCCGCCTATATTATTAATTATAAAGGCTATA
>JALPVH010000061.1:0-229549 GCA_023242295.1 Diaporthe ilicicola | reverse complement strand
CTATTATATTAATCTTAAAAGATATATTATACTTTATTTTTCTTAAATATTTATTATTATTTTAATTTAATAAAGAAACTTAAATAAATAAAATAGTTAATATATTTATTATTATTATTAAAAAATAATTAATATAATAATTAATATAATAATTAATATAATAACTAATTAATATAATATTTTTTCTTTTTATATTTATTTATTTCTTTTTTTAATTCTTTTTAAAAAATCTTTCTTTTTTTTTTTCTTTTTTTCTTTTTTTTTCTTTCTTTCTTTCTTTCTTTCTTTCTTTCTTTCTTTCTTTCTTTCTTTCTTTCTTTCTTTCTTTCTTTCTTTTTTTCTTTTTTTCTTTCTTTCTTTCTTTCTTTCTTTCTTTCTTTCTTTTTTTTTTCTTTCGTTTTCTTTTTCTTTTTCTTTTTTCTCTTTTTTTCTTTTTTATTTCTAGCTAGGGTTAAGGTTCGAGTTAAAGTTTCTTTTTAAAAAACGTTTAAAATATAAAATAATATATCTTTTTTTTAAAAAAAAAAGTTGCTTAATATAAAGGTATAAGGTTATAAAGGTGTAAAGGTATAGGTAATGCTTAATATAAGGGCGTAATAGTGCTTAATATAAAGGTGTAAATGTGTAATCTTTTTTAAGTGTTACTTAAAAAGCACTTTATTAGCTTAGATTAGCTTGCTTAGCTTTAAACTATATTGCATTAATTATTAGTGGGTTGTTATATGTTTCCGGAAGCTTAAGGTTTTAACGGCTTAAGAACCTAAGGCTTATATTTTCTTTTAAAGCACTTCGAGACTACAAAGGGTATAAACTGCCATTCATCATATCCGCATGTTAGTAGAGCTAATATTCCTGCGCTCTTGTCAAAGTCAGAATTAGTGCAGGCAGACTAGTAAGTAACTTGAAATCCCAGGCCGGCTGCAGCTAGAGAAGGAGGCCATGCTTGTTTGGTCTCGTGCGCCAGTTGACCTTTGTACGACCAATGATGAATGATGTAGGCAAGTCGGCGCAAATTGTTTGGCATCTAGGGAGAAGGATGTCTCGCGGTTGTGGCATTACGGCCGATTCCGAAGTCGACTGTACGACGTTATTATGTCTTCCGCCTAGGTACTACCTGCGTCTAGGTACTACCTACTCAAGCTGGCAAGTAGTGCCCGAGCTGAAACCATTATATTTCATTTGCTCATTCCAGTCTCCCGTTTCTGTTGCTATTCCTGATGGGTAATAGCAAATAGGGGCGCAGCGGGAAACCTATGTTATCATATCACACAGACTCATCGTGGGGAAGCCATGACTGAGGCGCGCTCGACCTGCCCAATTGCCTTCTAAAGCGGTAGCATCCAAGTAAAGTGCCCCAGGGTCCGGCTTCCTGTTTAGGCAGGTCGATTATTGATTGGTCGTTCACGATAGAATGCCAAGTCGACAGTGTGACCGCGAGACCGCCAAGGCCGGTACTCACTTAGAGCGCCCGGCGGCACGAGTCGCAAGACCTACAAATATCGTGCCCTAGCCGCTTATCACGAACCAGTGACTCATGATCCAGGTACTGATCTTCTTCGCCTGATCGAATTCTTCCCCTTTGCCATGCATTCAGCGTCAGTCTGGGCCGGGCTTGTTGGCTGCGTCGGGCTGGCGAGCGGGTGTCTGCTGCCTGAGGAACGCGAAGGCCTGCCTCGCGTCGTCCCCAGGGCGGCTCTCGACAACGGCACCCCTATTGGCACCGGAGACCGTTTCAGCGGCGGCAGTGTTGCTCCCCAGGGCCTTGGAAGCCGGGCCTCCAGCGCAAGCTTCTCGACGATCTTGAGCGCCGCCGAGATCAAGAGCGGCTTCGACGGTCTGGCAAAAGAATACGGACTTGAGACTTTTACCACTCCCTACAAGACCTACGGGGGAGCTACAATCTTTGGCGGAAAGGTCGGTGGCACGGGTACCTGTGACAAGGCTTACCGGGTCTACCTGAACGGTGGTATCCACGCTCGCGAGCGTGGCTCCTCGGACGGAGTGCTCTACTTCATTTCCGATCTGCTCTACGCCAACAAGACTGGGGCCGGGCTGACTTACGGCTCCAAGAGCTACACCAATGCTCAAGTGAAGACTGCCTTGGCCGCAGGCATTGTATTTGTGCCCTTGAGCAACCCGGACGGCGTGGCGTACGACCAGTCGTCAAATAGTTGCTGGCGCAAGAACCGCAACCCAGCCTCCTCGACAGGTAGTGCGTCGTCGGTCGGGGTCGATTTGAATCGTAACTTCGATTTCCTCTGGGACTTCACGAAGAAGTTTGCATCGAGCGCTCAGTCAAGCGTGGCCTCCACCAGCCCTTCGTCCGAGACATACCATGGTTCGTACAGTACCTTCCAGGGCCATGTCTTCATGCCAAATTGCCTTTCCCCATGAATTCCGCTGACCTCTGACCAGGAACCAAGGCTTTCTCCGAGCCTGAGACACAATCCATCAAATGGGTTCTGGACACGTACTCGGCTGTCCGTTGGTTTGTTGACTTGCACTCGTATGCTGGAGACGTGCTCTACAGCTGGGGCAGTGACACAAACCAGAACAAGTACGACTACATGGACTTCCTTAATACCACGTACGATTCATACAACACGTAAGTACACCCCTACAATTTGTGCATTGCGACTTGAGATTCTTCAGAGCGGCTGACATTTTCTAGGCGGGGAATCTTGACCGACACCCCAGGCTCCGGCAAAGCGTACGGAGAGTACACCCCCTCAGCTGAATCGACCGCCAATGTCCAGGCTGCAGACCGGATGGCCGCTGCCATGAGCGCGTCCAAGGGGAGATCTTACACCTCAATGCAGGCAGCTGCCCTGTATCCCACCTCAGGTGCGAGCGACGACTACTCGTACTCTCGACACTTCGCCAACCCTAGCCTCAACCTCGTCCATGGCTACACTGTTGAGTTTGGCTTCGGCAACTCTGCTGCCTCGTGCCCATTCTACCCAACTGTTACCCAGTACAACTCCAACCTGCGGGAGGTCGGAGCTGGTTTCATGGAATTCGTCCTCGCGGCGACGGACCTCGGTCTGGGAGGTGGCTGCTAGAGTTTGAGATGAATTTCATTGGAGGAATACTCGCAACCATGATGGGGATTCCCGCCGTCAGATCAATTATATGACTTACAAGTAGTGACAGTGTGTACCTGTGACTGTCAAACTTGGCCAGAATGAGACCTCTCAAAAGTCAATTCTGGTAGCCTATGGCATTCCGAATTTTGTCTAACCTGATATCCTCTCGATTTGTACAATCCATGGATGGCAGACCTGCCCTTTAATCCGCTGGGTAGTCTTTGTGTGTTTGCGAATGTGATTTGGGCGTGAGGCGACTGTACTATTGTAGGTGGACATTCGTCCTGTCTCACAAGGTTCATGACATTGGATCCAAATTACAAGAAAACGGATATTCGCAGGGCAAAAAACGGATGGCGCAGGGCAAGCTGCCTATATAAGCCGCTCTACCACAGCTGCAGCCAATTAAAAGCTACTATTTAGCTATACCCTATTACCCCTATAATGCTTTTTATAACTATAGTAACCTTCGCTTATAAGGGCTCTTTTACTATTTAAGTTAATTTAATTACCTTATATTAATATAATATTAAATTAATTAAATATTTATTAAAATTAATTACTTTAATATTAAAATCTATCTTTAATTACTTAAATATTATTTCTTTAATCTTAAGGTATAGTAATAAGCTAACTATTATTAATAAAATATTAATATTATTACTTTTAATAATTATAAATTAATATCTTTTAAATTATTATAAATTTAAGAAATTAAATACGTTAATAAATATAGCGATAATATAGTATAATTATAGCGAAAAGAATATTTAAGTATAATAGCTATAAAGTTAATATAATAGTATATATATAAGTTTAAGTAGTGGGCGTTATTTATGCACTATGGGTTATATATACCCCTGTACCATCCGTTTTTTGCCCTGCGAATATCCGTTTTCAATTACAAAAGGAGCTTGATTCATCGAGTATCGGTTGCCGCCAAATCGCGCTAACATGAAGTATTCTCTATGCGTGCGTGCCGGTACCACGCCGCGTTGAGAAGATTTCGGCCCTTCTTGACCCATTTATATTCTCGTGTGCGGACCTGCAGAAGAAGCTGTTGGAAGAATTGTCTCAAGCATCTGTACTAGAGATTCTCTTATTAGATTTAGAGGACTACTTATGATAAGTTACTTCAAAGGAATCAGACTGTGGTATCTTGTTTATCAGGCCAAGATGGCTTCTCTCTTTCCTCTAGTTTAATATCATTATCCCCAGTGAAACATGTTATAGGATCACACTCGAGGGTGTGGAAAATGGTGACTTGTCGCCCGGCAGTCAGGTGCTCATGGAAGTTAGGATCAGGGAGGGTGGCTTGTTGACCGCGCTGCTGAACCACACTTTCGAGAAGAACCAGATTGGATATTAGAGCTGGGAGTCCGCTGAAGTATATCAAGAACACCGTTCTAGGGGACTGAGGGTCATCATGAATTGTAGAATGAAGAAGTTGATTTGCTCCTTTCGTTGCGATGGCATGCCATAGTTCCAAAACGTGCGGCATCTGTATTGAATACCTAGGTATACATTTAGCAGCTCGTGGAGCTCCCCGCGTACATGGACTCGACAACATTTAATTTTGTGAATAAACTTTTTTTTTTTAATATGTATGAACATGATGTCATTTCGCCTTGGTACCCAGCGAACACGCATGAATAGTGCCTTGCGAAACCACTAGTGCACATGTGGGAAGAGATAGAACCGGCAGCCTTCGAGACGCTCTCAGGACCAGGATATCGTTGCAGGCATCGAATCAGCAGGACGCACTCGGCACCGAAAAGCTTTCCTGCTTACGCATGATCAAATTGGTTATGCGATCGAATATCGCTCGTTGTGAGTAAGATCGGCATTGATGAGCGGAAAATGAGGCGTGGCGTTCAAGGAATATGCTTTCATTGTTCCAGTGAAGCCGGTCAGCCTGCCTTTTGGGCCCCTGATTAACCTAACGACATAACTCTATCGAGTTTTGCTTCCCCATTCTGATGCAGTGATCTCTTTTCCGACTCTATGTGAGTGGTGTTTCCACGGGAGCCGACACACGAGCACAACAAGATCGTCTTGCCAGGCGCGGCTGCAACCTGCCCAAACCTAGTTTCACAGTATAGAGCCCATTGCGAAATCACCAGTGACGCAGACACTATGAGCCTCACAGCCGTGAGTATCCCCTTCAAGCTCCCGGCGCCAAGGCCAATCTTCCAGCGACCAGACATATACTGTACCCAGCTGTCGGTCGAGGCTAACAAGCGTGGCAGTCAAGCATCATCCTCTTCGTTCTCGCCGTCTTCCTCCCGCCAGCGGCAGTTCTGATCGCTCGGGGATGCGGTGCTCACTTCTGCCTCAACATACTTCTCACCCTGCTCGGATGGCTGCCCGGCCTGCTGCACGCATGGTATGTCGTCGCCAGGCAAGACAGGATGGAGAGGATGCGACGGTATGAGAATCATTATGGCATGCAACGACGCCGGCCTGCCTGCCGTTGAGTATCTTTGAACAGGGCTCTTGCAGGTCCGTGAAAGCAGCTTTTAAGGTTCGTGCTTGGGGCTAATGAGCTAGGCAGTGTACCATTAAGGACCTACTCGTAATTACTCTGCTTGGAGTTGTTATCCGCGGACGAGGACAGGGACGAGAGAAAGAGCGAGGAGGAATAAGTAGGCAACGCTTTATTCGAGCAAAGAAGCTTGCCCATGCTTGCGTTACAGTCAACAGACCAACAACAGTCCTTCACAATAAGATACTTTCTACCATATGCGCGTGGCGTCGTTGATCGTCCTGATAAAAGACCTCAAAATTGTAGCAACTCGACTCTCGTATTTCGGTCCACAATTATCCGAAAAGCCTCGATACTAGTACTGCTTCATCACCGCAGTTTGTATGCCATGTAGTAATACGCCCAAGCTGTATCATCATTTATTGAACGCCTTGACTGTTTGAGGCTGTGTACGAAGTAAGCTCTATACTTAAGTAGATTACGGGTAACGCGTGAATGGATGTGAGACATAAGATGGATTGGTGACTGCCCAGGTGCGTAACAGGGACTCAGTTGGGACGTGTCTTGTGTAGTTAGAGAGGTAGTCGCCTCTGAGTATCTAGGTAAGCACAACCCAGCATAGCACAATTTTGTGCAGAACTAACTGGTTCAGGTCTGTAGAAAAATCAAATCCTCGGTTTAAAGGGTGCAGCTCTAGTACATCAACTAGATGAGACGAGTTCATAAAACTGCTGGCATGCGTTGACTAGGTCCATCATCAATCAATGTACATGGACGCACCGACTCCCTGTGCTGGTTGATCTGATTCCTGCATTTCACATGTGGGTTGCCCTCTGTTATCAACAGCTTACCCGTCCATTCCCAACGTGAGCGAATGTTGTGCCACTGCTACATTACTTGAATCAGTTCATAAGTACGTGCATAGCCAGGGAACTTCATCGCGCGAGCCCGCGGGAGCCCGCGGCTATTATGGGGCCAGCGACGGCAGACATGCCCAATTTTGGAATCTTAAGCCAGATAAGCTGTCGTCCAAAACCACCCGGAGCAAACCTTGCGAGTGAGCATTGATTGTGGGTTCTTGTCCGAATGTGAACCTGCATGCATGTAGCTAATGAGGTAGCCTATTTGAACCAGGTCCTGAAATAGACGCGTCAGGGTCGTACTGTATCTGGCGCTGCAGAGGACTGGTTTCGGTGGAGCAGACCTCGGGAGGTTCGCCCTCACGGGCCGGAGCATCTTGGATCCCGCCTTTCTTCCGGGTGCGATGGACTCTCGGGGCCGTAGGTTGACTTTTCGGAATGCAAGATTGACAGCAGCAAGTGGGAGCACATCAGGATTCAGGCGCCGGTTCAGCCACCTGAACAGAGCGAAGTCGACGATCAGACTTGGCTTCACGGAGGAGACGAGGCCAGGGAGTCCTCTTTTGGGACTTTTAACGTTCAAACACGCCGCTGACTGACTCTCGCACCGACGAACACAATTGGCCTATCTACTCGTTAGCGAGACGAGACGGCGAGACGCGGGCGTTGACGGCCGCAGAGAAGAGTCGACAAAGCAAAGTGTCCCCTGTCGATCCTAGGTCAGGGCTGACCGTCGTTGCTGCCCAAGCGGGCTCGTTCCGATTTTTGAAGAGCAGGCCTTGTCACGATGTATTCTGCGTACTTTGACAGTACTGACTACCACCATGCCGCACCTGCACCAGGTAGATACCTGCTGCACCTGCTGCAGAGCACAGTCGATCAGTCTCTGGGTTTTTGGTTGTGAGATGCAACGATACAGTGGGATTCAGAGCTAGCCTGCTCCCGACTGCACTGCATAGACTACCTAGGTACTACTGTAAGAACCCGTCCCAGCCTACACTAAGCCCTGCAGCATCCAGTGAAGAATCGATGGATGCGACGTGATGCTGGTCTTCAGGAAGCAGCCGCCAAAACGCACGCGCCTGACTCAGGAGCCGACAGTGCCGTTGTTCTGTTGCAGGCGTTATTGCCGTGAGCAACCATGACATCATGTGTCTTGCAGGGCCTTGTCCCCTGTCCGCTCCAGCAATCCGCGGCGAAGAGAGCGGGCGCCCGGGAAGGAACGTCGGGCGGGCCAGTTGCCAAACCAAACAGACATGACAAGCAACACCTGCCAGTGGTGAGCAAGCCTGGTGAGATAAGAAAGATGGGAGGAACGCTCAGGCTAATAAGCAGATGGGAAGGTACAGAATACCCTACAATTACCTACAACTACCTAGGTACCTAGGTACCTAAGGACCCAGGGTGGGCTTCACTCTGTGCAACGGGTGGGTACGGAGGGCACTGGAACTGGGACTGCAACCACGTAGACTACCTACTTATTATTACACATCTCTTTTCTTCTTCCCGTCCCGTACCTCCACCACCGTCGCAGTCCTGCCACCTAGCTGCGTTGCAGCGAACCCACCTGTCAACATCTGTCACTGCCACTTATTAACACACCACACGGTAGCAGTGTGTAGGCTTCCTTGCTACCACGTACAGGTACTTGCCCACTAATGTAGACCATGCACAGCATCCATACAAACCGGCTGGCTTCAACACAGCAACCAGCATGCCCCAACCGCCCGGGGGGGGGGGGGGAAACAATATATCAAGAAAAGAAAAGAGAACAAAAACACCTTCTCTCCGATCTCAGGCTCTAAACATGGTTTGCTCGAACCGAGATGACTTACAGTAATACTTGCGATCCCGCTCGTCCGCCTGCCGAATCACAGAGATCTATCACATCTCACATCCTCATCCCTTGGAAAGGAAGAAAATTGCTTCCTGCCAGCCTGACCAATCTTCTGCAACTTGACAGATGCCAGCCGCTATATCTGGGTCTTCTATGGTAGTCTACCAAATTGGAGAGACAGGCATCGTGTCTCCAACCATGGCCATTGTGCAGTTCCAATGCAGTGCAGTGCAGCGCAGCGCAGCGTTCTCTGCCACCGGTCACGACTAGACTACAGTAGGAGTGCCAGTTGAGGACCAGTGAAGGACGACGTCCCAGGTGATGGCGCGCCTCACCTGCAGACGTCAAGCTTTTGTTCCGCCATCGTCAAGGGCCCAGGGACAGGGTTGACCGCGCCATTGTACCCCATTGTACCCATGTGGGTGCCAGTTGCTTGGCGAACGGCGCGCTCCGCCATGGAAAAGGGCTGGAGAAGCTCGGAGAACTCTGATGTCGACAAGCCCCGCCTTAGACCAGTGCTGGAGTTCCTCCCATGATCTCACAGCACCTCCCTCTCCTGTCTCCTGTCCAGGGCCGGCTTGTCGAAACCCACACACGCGCGCACATACGCGCGCGCGCACACACATACGCAATACACCACCACACCATCAGGCAGCTATCGTCGCTGACTTCGTCTAGCAGCGGCTTCCTCCATGCCCTCGTCCCGCGCGAGGCGTGGCAAAATGCCGCCGAGCAGGCTCTGGTGCGCGGTGCGGTGCGGTGCGGTACGCTACGGTACAGTATCCGTGACAGGCCTTGTTGGCTCGCCCGGGAGGCGGTCGCAATCCCTGCCAGCACGCGCTGCTTCGACTTCCAGGTTTGGGCAGTGGGACGGCGATCGTGAGGGATTCTACCCCCACATCACTCTTACCAGCGGCCCAGCTTCCGGGTCATGGCTCACTTGACCCGACTGACTTGATTTGACTGGGTCTTTTCGTCCTGGCGTTGCCCGCTTATTTCCTCCGTCAACCCTAGGCTGCCCGCCTACGCTCGCACGTCTTATCTCCTGCGTCTTTGTATGCCGAGTAAAGCCTCTCCTCTTCTTGTGATCCTCACCCCTACCCGAGACCTTCGTTCCGCAGCCTTCCGTTCAGACGGCCTGGCCAGTCGCCGCAAGGACGGGGCACCCCTTCCGCCCGCCTCCCGCCCGCCTCCGTCTCCCCCGTTGCCAGGCGGGCAGACCTCTGGGACTTCACTCGCTTCCCGCGCAGGGTTCTCTTATGCTCGGAACACCTTTCGCGCAGCTTCACACACCCGCCTGTTCGTGCCGGATCCCAACTATGTTGTCCCAACTATGTTGACCTCCGAATAGCACCGACTGAGGACCCGGCGAGATAACAGCATGTCTCCGCAACTCAGGAGCGTCGGCATCGTTGATCTTCTCGAGGCTGATCCTCGACCGACCTTCATCGTCGATCTCACCATCGCAGCCGGAGACTCGGAGCAGACCTCGTCCATCGCTTACTGCAATCCCGCACTCTCGTCCTGTCCTGACCTGGTTGACCTCGTCCAGTCTTCCCGCAGCCAACACGCTGTCCTCTGGGAATGGATCTCCGCCTCCTTCCTGCCCCCGAGTTTGACCAAGGCCCGTAGTTCTTCTTCCTCGGACTCTCCCTCTTCGCCCTTCTACTACTCCAACGCCCAATGGAGCAAGTGCCTGGTCCAAGGGAGGTGGTTGGTTGTCGGAACCAACGAACAGCCCTCCTCTGCCGATCGTCCCCGCAAGATCCGGCTCGATTCTCAAAAAGGAAGCTTTGGAGTCTCCGGCAGCGCCAACAAGGTTGCATCTTCCACTTTACCCATAGCGATCCCGCACCATGATCGCCGATCAGAGTCATTATGCGGGCCAGGAACAGCTTGTGAGCATGAGTCTTTATTGCCTGCACAGAGTATGTCTGTTGAGCCGGACTGGGTTTTGCCGGAAATCATGCATGACCAGGGGCCCTATCTCAAAGTTCTCACAGCCATCGACTGGAACTCGACACCTCTGGGACCTCTCAATACCTGGCCGACCCTTCTCAAGCAAACGCTGAACCAGGTTCTCGCAGACTCACGGCCTATTGCCTTGTATTGGGGAGAAAATTACACCACGATATACAACGAAGCCTTCGGACAGCTATGCGGATCGAAGCACCCGGGTCTGTTGGGAAAGTCGTTGGAAGATGTGTGGCTTGAGGCTGGGCCGAAATTGAAGGAAATCATGCTCACGACCGCTCAGAAACGCCGTGGTATCGTCGAGAAGGAATGGCGATTTTTCATGGAAAGGACAGAGGATGGCCCTGAGGAAACATATTTGAAATGGTCCGTCGTGCCCATCATGGAGGAGGAGAAGGTGTCAGGCTTTTTGCATCCGATACTCGATGTCACGTCGGTGCGTCTGTGGGAAAGGCGGATGAAGATGCTCATCGATCTCGGAGACGCGCTTGCCACAGCGAGAGATTCGAAGTCTTACTGGACCAAAACCATCGAATTCCTGGGCGCGGTCGAACCCCGTTACGATGTTCCGCTGGCGATTCTGTACTCGGTTCAAGATGACCCAGAAGCACAAAGTGTTACACATTCACTCTACGGATTTCCAAAAATCTGTCACCTCGAGGGCGCGCTGGGTGTGCCCGATGGTCACGTCATCGCTCCGCCGACTATTTCCCTTCGAAACACAGACCAGGGTCTCGCCTCTATTTTCCGAAGTGCTTTGCAAGGCCAGTACCCGCTGCTACTTCAAACAAAGGATGGCACTTTGCCCGAATCCCTCATCCAGGGGCTAGAATGGAGGGGATTTGGTGATGCCTGCCGAAGCGCCGTCGTCTGTCCTATTCGGCCGACCAGAGAAGAGAACGTCATGGGCCTGCTTTTGCTTGGATTGAACCCGAGGAGACCCTACGACAATGACTACCGGCAGTATATTTCGCTTCTCAATCAGAAAATGACGACCTCTTTGGCTTCGACAGTGCTGTTGGAAGAAGAGGCTCGAAGGGGTCGCAACATCGCGGAAGAAGCTGCTTATGAACAGGCTAGACTGAAGGCCAAACTGGCTGACAGGACGAATGAAGCAACGGAATCGCTACATAAATTTGAGGCGGTCGCAGACTTCATTCCGGTTGGCATGGCCTTTCAGAACGCTCAGGGCGTCTTGACGAAGACTAATGATGCGTGGCATCGAATTACTGGTAATCCTCATCGAGAGACCGGCCCATCTATGGCTTTGAGAGACATCCTCTCCTATATTGTGGAGGAAGACCGCCCTGGTGTCGTGCGGGCTTATGAGCAATTGCGCACGGAAGACAGCATCACCTACGAGTGCCGACTGACCCGACGTAATACTGTCAACAGTCCACCACCGCTGGTCAGAGAATCTGCAAGCTTTGAGAAGGCTGGCATCGAACTCCACGGTATTAACAACCAAGCATCCGAGCGCCATATTCTTGCAGCTGCTCGGGCTGAACGTGCTGCGGACGGCAGCATCCTCCAAGTGCTGACTTGTTTGACAGACGTTACTCTACACAAGCAGACGGCCGAGGAGGCAATACGCAGAGCGCAGCAAGCCGAAAATTTGAAGCGTATGGCAGAACTGGCAACCGTCGGGATGTACGAGATGGACCTAGATGGGCAGCTTGTTGAGGCGAACAACGTCTTCTTACAAATGTGTGGTCTTGAGAAAGCCGACCTGAACATGAAGGAGACCGATTTCAAACCCTGGCAGACTTGTATAGTGGAAGACGATCTACCCGCTTTGCATGATGTCATGCAAAAGGTCACACACGAGGGCACGCCGCAGACGATTGAGGTCCGATTCAAGACGCCTTTGGCAGTGAAGGATAGTCAGGGCACCGAGATTGTTGTGCCGAGATGGGCATACGGGACATTTTTGCCAGTCAGGGGCTCAGATGGTGCAATCCAGTCATACTGTGGCTGTGTGAGCGATGTCTCTCTCCAAAAGTGGCAACTCGAGCGAGAGAGGCTGCGTAAGGAGGAAGCTTTGGAGTCCAAACGGCAGCAAGAAAATTTCATCGACATGACTTCGCACGAGATGCGCAACCCCCTGAGTGCAATCATCCACTGCGCTGACGCAGTCATAGCGTCCCTGGGGAAAGCACTGGATTTACAGCAGAGGAGAATCGGCCTGATCACGCAGAACTCGTCGACGACGAATGGCGGAATCAGCGGCGTCGGCATGCGCAGAGAGGACGAGCTACTCATGGAGAGCAGCGTCGAGAATGCAGAGACAATTATCGCGTGGTAAGCACACTCCAGACCACCCCCTGCCCCTCTGGCTCAACCATCTTTGTTTTCCTCGAGAGGAGCCAGAGTCGTCCAAAAGAGCCCCAATCCTGCTCTCTCACTCCAGGTAGGACGGCCTATTATGGGGATCCCATAGAAGATCATCCTGCAGGAGGCTATCCCAATCGAGCTTCATGTAGAAGGTTATCAAAAGAAGTCTACACGTTGTGAATCGGATGACCTTAGGTGGCATAAGCCTAAGAGGCAACAACGTGTACAGGTCGATTTCGAATGAGACCCGAGTTCACAGATACCCGAGTTGGGAGGACCTTGCTAACCAGAAGTTTGCAAACATAGTGCCCAGCATCAAAAGAGGATTGTGGATGACATTGTAAGCTGCCGTCTGAGATATTCAGTGCTTGTTTAACAAGCGCTTTTCCTTTTCTACACACAGAGGTGGGAAGGGCTGTGGGCAGCAGATGGCCGGCCAGGTCCCTTCCCTTCTGGCTTGTATCGCATTTCTCGCAGAGTGCTTCTGATGGCTGACTCGAATACTGCAGTTGACTATGTCGAAGCTGGACTCGAAATTGCTGGCTGTGACACCGATCACCGTCGACCCGCTCCAGATAGCGAAAGAGTCGCTCAGGATGTTCGAAGTCGAGGCTCGGAGGGTGGACATAGACCTGAGAATGAAGGTGGACAAGTCATACGAAGACTTGGGACTCGAGTTCCTTGATCTGGATCCATCCCGCCTCAAGCAAGTCTTGATTAACTTGCTTACGAATGCTCTCAAGTTCACCCGAAGTGGACAGGAGAGGAAGGTGTCTCTTACTGTCAGTGCCTCGACTACGAGGCCTACGGATTCCACATGCTCGGTGCAGTTTATACCTCGCTCACAAGGACATGTATACCAACAGCCACCGAACCCGAGCGGCACCGATCCCGTATTCGTCACCTTTGAAGTGAAAGACACTGGCCAGGGCCTGACGGAAGAAGAAATGAAGAGCCTTTTCCAACGATTCAAACAAGCTTCAGCCAGGACACATGTCAAGTATGGAGGGTCAGGCTTGGGTCTCTTTATCAGCAGGAGACTCTGCGAAATGCACGATGGACAGATTGGCGTGGCTTCGCTTCCCGGAGTTGGTTCGACTTTTGCGTTTTATGTCGAGTCGCGCCTACCCAGCGAGGCATCTTTACGAGAAGCCAGGGCGACTGCGCGGACGGCCTTGAAGGCGACCAGCCTGCCTATAACGAAGAGAGCCGAATCCCTGCAGATAGGAACCGCGGAGGTTCCCTTGAAAAGCACACCCATCAAGGCCGCAGGAACAGCCGCCGCCGACTCCGACTCACCTGGCACTGAGGCGGGTGTTGAGTCTCCAAAGATAGAGGGAGTCCTTGTTGTGGAGGACAACTTGATCAACCAACAGATCACCCGTCGCGGCCTAGCTGACCATGGCTTCACTGTTGATGTCGCAAACCATGGCATCGAAGCTCTGGAAAAATTACGTGCCTCTGATCGATGGCTTGGAGATGGCCCAATCACGGCACCTGATTCCAATGGCGGTGCCATGTCGTCGTCGACAGATCTGACCACTCCCACGACTCCGACCAGATCCAACGTCCCCGCTCCTAACTCGAGGCTGAACCCTGCGATCACAGCCGATCTCACGCCCACCACGACACCGAACAAGTTCCCATTGTCGCTCATCCTCATGGACATGGAAATGCCCGTCCAAGATGGCCTCACCTGCACGCGGCACATCCGTGAGCTAGAGCGGCAGGGTCGAATCTTGGGAGGCAGCATACCCATCATCGCCGTCAGTGCGAATGCGAGGCTTGAACAGGTGCTCGAAGCTAAGGCTGCTGGCTGCGACGACGTGATGACCAAACCGTATCGCATGCCGGAACTGATTGAAAAGATGAAAGTGGTGGCCATTCAGGCGGAGCAGAAGACTCGGGTCCCGACGGTGGAGATGGCTGAAGCGGCTGAAGCGGCTGACGCGGCTGACGCGGAGGGTACTGCAGGTACCGGTGAATCCGGACCACCGGAAGTCGAGCCATGACTAGAAGAGCGCAAGCAAGAGAGGGAGATATCGGATATGCCTCCGGGACAGCAGCGTAGACGACCAAAGAAGCCGAATTGCTGTGTCTTGCTATAGATCTAGACGCGAAGATTCGTTGAGGGGACAGCTCACAGACAGAGACGGAGCGGTTGCATTGTGGGTTTGTCTGTTTATTTCACATTGTCTTCGTCGTCGTCGACGTTGAACAAGAGGCATGGCATAGACAAAAGCAAGACCACATACCTGGGGCCGGGGGAGGACGATGAGCCAGATGAGGATTGCTGCCATTGCATTGATGATTGAAAAAGCATGGGCATGGGAGTGGATTTGTTGCATATGGCCTTTTGTGTTCTTGACAACTCTAGACTTGTATATGAGATTATGGCAATGATACCCCCACCCCACTTTTGGCCTCTTCATATCTTCTATGCGTGCGCACGACTTGTGATGGTGTCATGACACAAAAATATCGCGGGTCAGAGCCAAACCAAGGCCCCTCCTCTCCTGCTCATATACATGTATCGCTTGGAACGGCAGTCGGCGTCGTGGAGGACGGTGGCAGCAATTTATCGTATCACGATGGAGGTAGATCAATATCTCAGTGATAGATGCTTGCCGTGATCGTCGACTCTAGTATGTAGATTCGAAGCATCCGCCATGGCTAGAGACAACCCTATCCTGTAACCAAGCAGAGCTAACCTAGTTCTTGGCCTGGTTTTGGTCTATATGCTGGGTTTGCCAGCTTTCATCCACCTCCGCAAGAGACTGGCGTGGCCACAGTATGATGATCACGGGGCAAGGGTTCGTTGGTGACGGCTGTCATGAGGTTGAGCGACATGTCGGTGAGAGGCGTGGGGTTCTCTAATTTATCATGTTACAGATGATCCTCCTACAAGTATTCGCATTACAGATTGTTCTACTGCGGGTCATTCCACTGCAGGTCATCCATCCCATTGCAAAGGCACCGGTCACTAGGAAAAGACTGAGATAGTGCGGATGCCTTTACTGAATTTGATACCGAGGAGCTGTTCATTTTGCTGTATAGAGATATTGTCCCACATATCTATCTGCCTATATCCACTTGCTAGGACCAAAGGTCTGGCCCGGTGGCAACACAGACTGCACAGCCGTCTCGCTCATATCCAATGTCGACAGGGCCCCTACATTGCCGAACCAATTTGGCGCAGATGTTTCTGTAAGGTAGAGGCTGAAGAAAATGATGATTGTAGATATGATTAACCCCGTATCAAGCGCTGCCGAGGTGATGTAGTTATACCGTAGCCTGTAATGAGTGATTGGTCAGTGAAATGTAAATGTTTCTGGCATATCGCAGTACGTCTCTTGAGCATATGGGCGCATGCGTTTAGCTGATATGCTCTTGAAACGCACTGGATAGGCTGAAACGGGTAATACAAAAGAAAAGAAAAACACGAGGAGGACTGACCACCAATCATTCATACGCCGCTTGATGAACCAATTGAACACGGTCCCAACTATGCCCCAGCAGCTGTGAAAACACGTCAGCATTCGGCCAAGGGAAGATGTGAGTGTACAACAAGAGGGGGGGGGGGATGGGAATACGCACAGATAGATATAGACCGTTGCTGGGGGCAGGTAGCCCGACCCTCCAAATATGAGCGGCACGTGGACATATCGCCACATGCTCATGGGGTATTTCCTGGCCATCAGCCACGCCAGGACCGGGACGATGGCGCCCAGGAGCCAGAACCACTGCAGGGACGAGTACAGGGCTCCGGCGCTGAACATCCTCTTTGGGCCGATGACGCCCCAGATGATGCTCGCGGTGTAGAAGACTTTGGCGTTGGCGCACGTGTACTGGTTCTCCTGGTCGTCGGCGCACACGTCGGGGATGTTTTCGAGGGCCCAGTTCATGACGGCGATCTGGATGATGGCGGACCACACCGACGCCGTGAGCTGGGCAAAGAACATGGTGCGCGGCGGCACCTTCATGTAGTGGCCCAGCTTCATGTCCTGGGCGAAGAAGAGGGCCTGCGCCATGCACAGGTAGCCGTAGTTCTTGAACATCATCATCGCCAGCGGCTTCCCGGGGAGCATGTAGCCCACGACGTACTCTGTCAGGACGTTGAGGCCCAGCTGGATGTTTGTGATGGCCTGGACGATGCCGATGGGTATGGTGAAGACGACGGGGATGAGCAGGCAGACGACGAGCGCCCACCACGGGAAGTCGGTCGGCCAGGCGCACACGACCACGAAGGCGAGGGCGACCATGACGGCGAACAGGACCGCGTACCACCAGTCCTCGGCGTCGCGGTACTTCTTCATCATGCGCATGTGGCTGTCGTCCTCCTGGTTCCGGGCCAGCGTGAACTGGGCCTTGATCTCGCGGCCGTGGTACAGGATCACGTGGACCACGATGGCGGACACGGTGGCGAAGGCCAGGCCGTAGGCGAGGGCGAACTGCGTGGGGAGGTACAGGGGCGAGTACGAGAAGTACTTTTCGGCGTCGAAGTGGAAGTTCTCGTCGAGGATGGCCGACACGTTGTACGGCTGGCCGGTGTTGTCGAAGGACTGGGAGCTCCCCACGGGCAGGTACTCCCCGTACCAGTGGCCCGAGTAGTGCAGGCCCATCGAGATGAAGATGAAGAAGACGAACAGGCCGACCATTGTGTTTGCGATGGCGTAGAAGGGCGGGATGAGCGGCGAGCCGAGGTAGCCCGAGATGATGGTCCAGTCGAGCGATATGGGCAGCAGGCCGTAGCCCGAGGCGCCGCCGAACAGCTGGTTGACGATGACGTTCTCGGGGGCGAGCCAGGTCACCCAGCAGAAGTAGCTCAGCCCCTGGAATATCCAGCCCGGGAACCAGTACCACACAAAAGCGCTGCTGAATACGATGAGGAACCACTTGTAGCGACCTATCCGCCAGCCGCAGGCAGATTCGGGATCGGACTTGGAGTGGTCGTGAAGCGTGTAGAACAGAGCGCAGTTCTGGGGGGGGGGGGGATAACGGTTCAGTGCCCAATTCGACAAGCCATTTCCTCGTGAGCGGATGTGTGCTTACCACCAAATCACCTGGCCAGATCATCGAGGCTGGCCACACAAGGAATCTCCGCGACAGCCCGGCCAGGCCATAGCCCATGCAGAGTGTGGTGATGCCAAAAAGCATCTGCCACGCCCAGCCAAAGAACTGCTTGTACCAGATTTGCTGGACAATTATAACGTCTGTCGCATACAGGGAGCCGCCGCCATACGCCGCATTCGACCTGTCGCAGTGTCAGCCCAGGGCACAGCTCAAGCGGCCACAGGGGGTGGGCACAAACATGACCGTGATGATGACATGCTCCTTGAAGTTGAACTTGCCCGGCCTGAGGTTGAAACTGAGCCCGAGCACCTTGAATGTCCGGTCCGGGAAGACAAAGTCCCAGGCCAGTCCTATCGGATACGCCACGAGCTGGACAGCATACGTCGTCACGACCACGCTGGGGTTCCTCAGGGCGAAGAGCATGTTCACGCCAGACCCTATCGTGCACAGCAGCAGGCCGATCACCCAAGCCCGTATCGTGTTCGCCGGGAGGTCAACGTCGTAGTTGCGCACCGTCGACCGGACCTAGAGTCCACCCACGACATGAGTTCTCAAACATCCTCTCTTTGCTTAGCCCCGTTGGGCCCGGGCGGGAAGGGCAGCAGGGGGGACCTACCTCAGGGTACGGTGAGTTATCCTCTACGATCAGATGCTCGATCTCGACCCCCTTCTCGGCGTTGCCCTCCCGTATGGCGGCGTCGATCTGCTCCAGCTCGTCCATGGGCATGTTGGGGTCCAGGTGGTGCATCTTCTCAAACTGCTGCAACGAGGCGACGCCCAGGGACCTTAGGATCTCCCGCTCCGACGCCGTCTCGGCCACATCGAACTCGACGATCTCGGCATCATGGCGCCTGCGTATTCCGAAAACCATGGTAACCCGTCCTGCTCGAGAAGAGCATGCCAATTTTGGCGTGGGCTAGGTGGCACAGCGATCCCGTCTGTTGTTTAAAATGTTCGGATCCGGTGGGCCGTGTCTACCACAGCCGGAGGTGTTACATAAGTCTCGTTCACAGCGGCACGATGTGGGCGACTTCGCCGGCGCGGGGCTGCGCCGAGAACAAGCGTGTCAAAAAGTAGTGACAGCTAGTGACGGCACAGAGACTTGAAAAAGTAGAGGACGGTCGAAAGAAAAGAGAAAAAGAAAAAGAAAAGGGAGGACGAGCCTCAAGCACAGGTTAATCAGAGGCAGAGGATAACAGCGATAGGAAATTCGACCGCATGGCACGCCATCACGGCGGACCCCCATCCTGCCAAACCACACAAGAACGGGAGCGAGAAGACGGGGTGGTGGTGGTCACTTGACAAATCCGTAGTCCAGAATGGCAGTTCGACTAACACACTCTCTCTCTGTGTGTGTGTAATGGTGGTGCTATAGCAGGCCAAGGGGATAATCGTCGGACGGGCGAGGCCACCCCCAAAAAGACGGGGCTGCTCGCTTGTGCACATCGTTCTTTCGACCTGCCTAAAGCGGCTGAAAATTATCAACGGTGCCGGTCGTTGAAGGGGGGAACTAGCAGGGGGGGTTTTCGATAATCGACGGCAGTGATTGGGGATATCTTTCCCCACACCGCCCGCCCATTGATCGCCGCTGCGGGCAGGGCGGGTTATATGCATAGCTGCTGAATGGATAAGGGTGAGCCACCGGGGCAAAAAGTGATATATATTCGAGAAAAAACTGCCACTAAATCTGGCTACTAAGAAACTCGCTTTAATACCCCACCCGTTAGTCTATCGCTCCTGCCTCTATATAATACCCTTTTCTTATAATAAGCAAAACCCTGAGCCCTAAATAAAGCTATTTCTAAATAAAGCTATTCCTAATTCTGTAAGTTATTATTATAAACTTATTTCTCTTTTAAACCCTTTTATAAACTTCTCTTTTAATCTATTTATCTTAAGCAACCCCTTATCTATATATAACTTTCTCCCTTACTTTAAACTTTAAAACCTTTTTTTAAAGGATCTTAAATAAGATAGGCTAATTAATAAGACTAGTATAAATATAAAAACCTTTATAATAAGTAAAACTTTAAAATACCGGCGTATTATAATAAAGTAAAGCAGATTAATATTTATAAATAAGTAAATAAATATATAAGAAGAAGGTTTTAATTTTAAAAAGGAGAATTTTAGTTAAGGAATTTAAGCCTATAGAAATTTAATAATAAAGAGTTTTTTAACTATATTATAATTTTCTTAATAAGCGGAGGTTCTAATAGCAAAATAGCTTAAAGAAATAATAAAAGATAAAAGCTAATTATTAAAATATTTAATAATAAGAGATTCTTAAGGTAATAGCTATTTTAATAATAGTATTTATAATTCTAGTTTTATTACTATAAATAAATAAATATAAGCTATTAGGGTAAATAATAATATATATTTAAAAGAAAATTATTATTAAATCTAGCTATTAAAAAACTTGCTTTAATACTTTACTTATTAATCTATTGCTTTTACCCCTATATAATACCCTTTTCTTATAATAAGTAAAACCTTAAGCTTTAAATAAAGCTATTTTTAAATAAAGCTATTTTTAGTTTTATAAGCTATTATTATAAATTTATTTCTTTTTTAAATCTTTTTATAAACTTTCCTTTTAATTTATTTATTTTAAATAACCCTTTATTTATATATAACTCTTTCCCTTATCTTAAACTTTAAAACCTTTTTTTAAAAAATCTTAAATAAGGTAGGTTAATTAATAAAACTAATATAAATATAAAAACCTTTATAATAAATAAAACTTTAAAATATTAATATATTATAATAAGGTAAAGCGGGTTAATATTTATAAATAAGTAAATAAGTATATAAAAAAAAGGTTTTAATTTTAAAAAGGAAAATCTTAATTAAAGAATTTAAGCCTATAGGAATTTAATAGTAAAGAGTTTTTTAGCTATATTATAATTTTCTTAATAGGCGGAAGTTTTAATAATAAGATAGCTTAAAGAAGTAATAGAAAATAAAAGCTAATTATTAAAATATTTAACGATAAGAGATTCTTAAGGTAATAGCTATTTTAATAATAGCATTTATAATCCCAGTTTTATTACTATAAATAGATAAGGGTAAGCTACCAGGATAAAAAGTAATATATATTTAAAAAAAAATTATTATTAAATTTAGCTATTAAGAAACTCGCTTTAATACCTTACCTATTAATTTATCGCTTTTACCTTTATATAATACCCTTTTCTTATAATAAGTAAAACCCCGAGCTTTAAATAAAGCTATTTTTAAATAAAGCTATTTTTAATTTTATAAGCTATTATTATAAACTTATTTCTCTTTTAAACCCTTTTATAAACTTTCCTTTTAATCTATTTATTTTAGATAACCTTTTATTTATATATAATTTTCTTCTTTACCCTAAACTTTAAAACCTCTTTTTAAAAAACCTTAAATAAGGTAAGCTAATTAGTAAAATTAATATAAATATAGAAACCTTTATAATAAGTAAGATTTTAAAATACCGGTATATTATAATAAAGTAAAGCGGGTTAGTATTTATAAATAAGTAAATAAGTATATAAAAGGAAGGTTTTAATTCTAAAAAGAAGGATCTTAGTTAAGAAACTTTAGCCTATAGGAATCTAATAGTAAGGAGTTTCTTAACTATATTGCGATTTTCTTAATAGGTAGAGGTTTTAATAGCGAGGTAGCTTAAAGGAGTAATAGAAGTTAGCTATTAAGTTTAATAATAGGAGATCCTCGAGGCAATAGCTATTTTAACGATAGCATTTATAGTCCCAGTCTTATCACTATAAATAGATAAGGGTAAGCTACCGGGGCAAAAAGTAATGTATATTCGAGAGAAAACTGCCACTAAATCTGGCTATTAAGAAACTCGCTTTAGTACCCCACCCGTTGGTCTATCGCTCCTGCCCCTACACTGCCGGGACGTCACCGATAAGGTAATAGGCCGCCCCTGGCACGAGGTTTTAGTGTCGTGTTAAACGATGGCACCATGCTTGCTCTCCCCTGTCCTGTCAGGCCTGTTCCCTCGGCTCGCGACACTGCTGCCGGGATGTCGTGATGCCTTCCTTGGCCCCTGGGGCCCAGCCTCCCAAGCATGGCAGGCTGATGGTGATCTGCAACGCAGAGGTAGTGCCTCCAATAACCCGTATAGGTCTTGCTCGTATGCTGTCTTGATTTCTTGGGGCCGCAGGGCCGCAGATTGATGAATTTGTAATTTACCATGCAAGCTCCCGTCGTGTTGGACCGCCCGGGTTTTGGGGCTTGGCTCTTCGGCTCCGCGGCGTCGGCACTCACAGTGTGGAGCCCAGATCCCGGAGTCCTACCAGCAATTCCCATGATTACAACATGTCCACCCATAATCATCCTAACCTCTCATACCTCTCTCTCGCCTTGTTCCTCGTCACCTCCACAAAGTCGGTGTAGTTATCCTTGGTCTTCCTCGCCGCCTCCTCCGCAGCATCACCAAGCCTGCCGCCCTCGGCACCCAGACCAACACCAGAGGCGTACACGTCTGTGGCGATGACATCCGTCCTCCCGCTGCCTTCGGCACCCAGCCCCTCGCCGGCCGACCAACCCATTTTGCCGAGCAGCGCGGCGCCCTTGGACGGTGCCGCAGGCTTCTCCGCCTCCTTGGCGGGCGCCGCCGCCGCGTCCTCTTTGGGGGCTTTCCGGCGCGGAGCATTCGGCTGCTTGAACGCCTGCCTGCGCTCCTTCGCCCGGTCGCGATATTGCGTGCCCTTGGTCTTAGCCGGCACCATCTTGCGGGGCGTTTTGCCTACCCTTGCGAGCTGGGATATGGCGCGATCGATGTTGCTTTGATCCGCCATATTCAGGCGGTGCATCTCACTCTCGCGCTCGTGCAGGGAAAGCATGCCGGCTTTGGTGAACTTGCGCTGGCATATGAGGCAGTGCAAATCGTCTCGGTCGGCATAGGACGTGTATATCATGTCTGATGGCTGCCGCGACACATTCGATACTCGAAGAGTGACGACCTGGGGCCGTTTTGCCTGAGACCTAAGCCTCTCCGCGGCTGCGTCGCGCTTGCCTTCGTCGGTGAGATTTGCAATGTGATCTTTGTTCAGCGCTTCGTGGTCTCGTAATGCTAGCAGCGAATCGAACTTCCGCAGACACAGTAGACAGGACAGATTGTCCGTGTCGCCGTATGAGATATACGAGTCCTTGGCCTGCGTGCGCGTAGAGCCGCGTCCCCTCTCACTGGGAGCCGGACTCGACGCAGTGCTTCTGGCATCGAGCTCTGCCTGGGCTTGTGCCTGGCCCACGAGCTCGGCTCTCTTTTTAGCCCACATCTGCATTTGTGGGCCCATCACAATGGCAGGTTTCGCCGCTGACTGGTTGATCTTGAATTTCTTCAGCTTCTTGGCTGAAGCATCCTGTCCGGCGGCTGTGGCCTCATCGCTAGGCTTCTCGGAGCTTCCCACATTATCTGTGCTGTGTTGCGTGGGTGCATCTGAGTCATCAGACACCCTCAATATGCTGGGGTATACACGGTTGTCCCAATATTTGAGGAGAATGTCCTTGTTGTACAATGGATGGAAGACGAAACTTCTGTTCTCGTGCGTAACACGGCCAGTGTGAGGTATGAAGACGCCAGTGTGGATGAAAGCCACCGTGACCGGCTTGGTGGAAATGGCAAACTTGGGTGATGCCTTGAACTTTTCCATCGCACCCTGGGCATCTTCAAGCGTGGCAAACTCGGCAAACCCGTATCTCATCGCATCATTGGTCTTTTTGTCCCGCACGAGGAAGACACGCCGAAGAGAGTCTGGTTTTGCGCCAAGGCTGGCTGTCCTTGCCGTCGGTGCGGTCGATTTCAACTTGTTATGTGTGTCCTTCTTCGGCTCGGACTTTGACTCGATGTAGAGCTTCTTGACGCCTTCCGCGAAGATTTCCTCCGTGACCGAAGGTTCCAGGCCACGAATGACGAGGTACTGGGATGCAAATTGCTGTGGGCACTCATCCGTCTCGCCTGTAAGCTTTGGGCCGTATGAGGCGGACCCATCTCTCCTGCGGTGATGTCCTTCTGGTATATCTGTCAGCCTTCAATTCTCTCATCTGAAGGAATGCCCGGAAGTATCGATGTGAGAGCGACAGAAGCCTGACGACCCAGGAGGATGAAGGCGTGACGTCGACATTCTGCACAGCAGGCGTCACGATTCGCTCCTAGTCGCCAGTAGCCACAACACAGCAACAGAAGAGCTGTTCTTACCCGGTTTATCAGCGCGACACCTGTGGCATCGACCTCTTGAGCCGTAATTCATGTAAGCGCACTAGAAACAATCGTCAGAAACATCTGGTTAGGGTTGGTCCCATTGCTCCCAGCGTAAAGACGCACCTCAGCGCACTTCCAGTCCTCCGTGTCCCTGGCCCTGTCGTCCCTGGCTCTCTCAGAACCCTCATCATCCCGGCTCCAGCTATAGTTGATCCTGACGCTCACCGGCTCCGAATTGACGCCGCGCGAGTGTGCTAGCTGGAACTCGAGCGAGGGGTAGTGGAACTCTAGGAAGTGGGCGGCGGCATTGGCGTCAGCAAACTCGACGAAGCCGTTCGTCCGCCCGCGCCCGCTGCTCCGCAGCCTGACGGCCTTGATGTTGTCTGCGTTGAACACCTTGAGGTCGGGTGACACGCTCGCGAAGCCGTCTATGATGTCGTCTTCTGTCGCGTCGCCGGGCAGGCCTTGGACGATGATGGTGGGAGACGGTTGTGCGGGAGGGGGCGCATATCGGCGGGAATGAGGTGACCTCGATGCTGGCCGGCGGTCGCGGTCACGGTCGCGGTCACGGCTGCGATAGTCGGGTTGGTCATCATCGTAGGGCAGAGAGCTGTGATCGTCTTGGTTTGGGGGCTGGGTTAGCCTTAACGAACATGACAACGCGTTGAAGACAAGGCAATCTTGAGTTTCTCATCCTCCAGGCAGTGCGGCTTTACCATTCCGCGGACGATAGTATTCATAATCGCCCTCGTCCCGCTCGCGGCGCGGCGACCTTGAGCTGCGGCGGTAGCTGCTCCGCCCTCGGTCGTAGTCCCTGTCGTAGTCTCGGTCGCGCGATCTTGCCCTGTAGTGGTGGCGCGGTCTGTCGTCGTCGTACATTGTGGCGTTGGGGAAAAGAAGAGACACTGAAAGGAGTGTGCGACACGCTAGACTGGTTGAAATGGACGTGGCCTGGGTGGGTTGAGGTGGAAGTACTGAAAGGAAGTTGTCGCATCCAATGCGCAAGACGGCGAGTTGGGAAGCTCGAGCTTCGCATTTCTGGGGGGCCCTGGACCCTGGACCCTGCTCTGCTAATGGGTACTCCGTACCTGGCCGATCGCCGAGGACGGCCCCGGGGCTTAAGCTCCACAGCGCCGGCACCTTGCTCCGGATCGACTACAAGCTCAGCTAATTCCAGATGGAAGGGTCGTTCTCATTACTTTTGCATTTTATGTTTCACTCTTGTTGACACACGATCCCAAGGGATTGCAACCTTCGAAATTCGCTCCAAAAGGCAAACATCAATGAAGAGTACCCAAGTACTGACGCAACCTGACGTCAACATCAGCAGCTTGAGCTGTCAAGGGGCGACTTATTCGCTTCTCACAGCACACTATCTTGTTACAGCAACGATTTTCCTGCAACGAGCTATCCTGTGTGCTTGATTGAGGACTGAGGCCCACCCCATCATGAACACCGACCCCAGCACCGCCTCGCTCAGCGAGCCCGGCATCCACGTCGCCCTGACGCACTCGGCCCTCGACGCCAAGACGATGATGGACAGGGTGCGCAGCCCCGAGGCGGGCGCGGTCGTGGTGTTCGCGGGGACGACGCGCAACAGCTTCGGCTCGCGCGCCGTGCTCAACCTGTCGTACGAGTCGTACGCGCCGCTGGCGCTGCGGACCCTGCGGGACATATCGCGCGGCGTGCTGGCGCGGCACGGCCTCAAGGGCGTCGCCGTCGCCCACCGGCTGGGCGTCGTCCCCGTCGGCGAGGAGAGCATCCTCATCGCCGTGTCGAGCCCCCACCGCCACGCCGCGTGGCGTGCCGGCGAGGAGTGCCTTGAGGAGGTCAAGGCGCGCGCCGAGATCTGGAAGCTGGAGACCTTTGAGGATGACAGGAGCGGTGTGTGGCGCGCGAACAGGGATGGGGCCGCGGGCGTGAGGGTTGAGGGTGCGGGCGACGGCGCGGGTGACGGCGAGTCTGAGGCGAGGGGCATAAGTAGTCAGCTCAGGGGTGATGATGCCAAAGTCGAGGGTGGGAATGACAAAGTGCCAGAGACCATGGGCCCAGTGGTGCGGCCGAGGAGGCCTGGGGAGAAGGGCCACGGGGCTGTCGTCCATCCAGCACCACAGCCGTCTCAATGACAACATGAGTTGTGTTTCCGAACAGTTATTAAAATGCAAATCATGGAGACGTGGAGAGGAGGCTGCAATTGGTGTCTCACGAGGTCACTAATTGGGAGGTAAGAACGTGAACCACAGCATATTATGTATTATGCCATTGACAGGGCACTGATAGCCCCGTTTGACGACCACCTAAACATCGCAGAGATGCACATCTATCGTCTTCATTCTGACCCTGCCATGTATTTTCCAAACATATCTCATTGATATCCAGATTTACATCCAAAACAACGTACTCCCAGAAATAGCAAACAGCAAAGCCAGTCCAATCGTGTACAAAGCCTCGCGTCCTGATGTAGCCCCCAGCGAAGCGGCATTGGCAGAGGAAGAAGCTGTAATGCTATTAGTAAAAGTCGGAGACATGGACTGGGTCCCCGTGCTGAGTGCGGTCCCGTTGACACTGGCCAAAGGAGAAGGGTGACTGGACGGCCCAGAGCCTGCGCTGCTGCTCAATGTCATGCTCGTGCTCGTGCTCGTGTACGCACTCGTAGCAGTCGCACCTCTTCCAGTACTAACACTGCCAGCACTCGCACCCACACTCGTGCTGCTCAAATTCATGCTGCCCACACTTGTAGCCAGAGCACTACTTATGGTACTACTCCCAACACTGCTCACAGACAACGTACCCGTACTGCTTCCCGAAGAACCCGTTCCCGTCGCCGTTCCCGTTGGTGTTGCCATGCCTGTTGCCGTGCCTGTTGCCGTGCCTGTTGCCGTGGCCCCCCCTCTGTCAGACGTGCCGCTCGACTCCTGCTGCTCCGCCACGCCCTTAAAGGCCGCCAGGTCGGACGTGCCCGACAACTCCTGGACGTTCGTATCGGTGCTGTTCAGGTTCGCCTGCGCGAGGGCAATCTTCCTGTTGTCGAGGTCGTAGACGACGTACGAGCTGCGCAGGAACGTGTCCCCGAGCAGGACAAAGTCGACCTGCCGCGCCGACTCGGTGGGCAGGGAGTCGCCCGAGTTCTGGATGCCGAAGAGGCACGGGTTCTCCAGGGGGATGGACTCCGGGATCTGGCCCTCGTAGCCCTCGAAGGCATTGATGACGAGCTCGTCGGCCGGCACCGCGATCGAGACGGTGTCGTTGAAGCGGAACGTGAGCACGAGGCCCGAGCCGAGGAGGCTGCACTCGACCATGGTGAGGCCGACCGACCCCAGGGAGCTGTACGTGTAGGCGCCCAGGGCGTCAAACAACGGCGTTGCGATGTCGTCCGGGAAATACGAGAGTGTGGTCCCGGAGTCGAGGATCGCGTCGACGCTGCTGTCCGGTAGGCTCGCGTTGTATGTCGTCCCGTTGAGGAAGGCATAGGAGGCCGCCGTCATCCCCACGGTGAAGCTGGTGTAGTTTTGCGTTTGTGCGTCGGGCAAGATTGGGATGACCGTGAGGCCGCCGATGAACTTGTCCGTGTCCACGCCACCGAACAGAATGTTACCCGTGGAAGATTGGTAGTCGTTCAAGTAGAGGGAGTAGGCCTTGGTGGGGATGAACCCCTGCTGGACCATCTGGTCCACGAGGTTTGGATAAGGGGTCTTGGCCGCCTCGTTGGCAGTGAAGCCGATTCCAAGAACTCCTGTGCCAGACGCAGTTTTGTTGGCAAGGCCCATCTGCAGTGCTTTAATGGCTGTGTCGCCAATCTCAAAGTGGTCGGAAATGTAGTCTCCCGAGGCAGTGCTGCCATCCAGGTATTGTATTTGAAAGCCACCAGGTACAACGACCTCGTATGTGGAGCTCCGGGATGGATCGACTGTGTTGCGTGGTCAGTCACTGGTAAGAAGTGCACAATTACCGGCCCATCGAGAGGCTGCCGGTCAACATCCTCCATGCCCACAGTCTGCAAAAGGAGAGAGTTGTTCTATAGCCAGGCCCGAAAGATTGAGGCATGATGGTCTCGCCACGTCTGATAAACAAATAGCAACCGGTCTTCCTTCCCGTCATATGGAAATACTACCCGACGTAAACCCCTCCATATTAAGGCTCAGGCCACTGAGGTCTTTCGCAGGGAGGAATTGAAAAGGTAGAAGAGCTCACAAGTCTGCCCACACGACGTCTGGTACTTGATCTGTAGGCTCTCGCTCTCACACAGATCTGCGTCGGTGGCTATTATAAAGGCATCGCTGCTTCCCGTGTCCAGGATCATGTCGATATCCTGGCCGGGGGTACCAATTGAGACGCTGGCATAGTATCCACCGCCTGTGATATTGTTGACCAGGGACTCGGTGAAGGAGGCCCGTCTAGTGAGGCGAGGGTGTTGTCTCGTGACGGTGCCCGGGGAGTTCTTGGCGACTGGTATCCGGAGCACATCTGCCGATGCCGTCGTCGCCAGCAGCGCGAGGAGCGCAGGTGCTACATATGATTTCATGTTGGAGCCGGTACTGTGAGCGTGAGAGGAGGCCCCCTCTCCCTCTTCCTGGAGATGCTGAAAGCTGCCCTGCCTTGGTTAATAACGTTGCTGGTGGACCGGCCCTGTTCCTCCTAGCAGATCTGGATACCCGAGCAGCGTCGCACAAGTGGCGGCGATGTCTCCGATGGCCCTGACAGCTCGTTGACGCACCCTGAGCTGAGCTGAGCTGAGCTGCAGTGACAACTTGGCGGTTCACGCTGTGTGACGGCAATTTCGAGCCGAGTTGCGGCAGACTTGCTTCTCTCAGCCAGGCCGGGAGAAGGGGGTTGGGGCAGTGGAAGGAAGCACGAGTGCACATGAGTATTCCACACACACACACACAAGCATAACAAGTCCGTGGCCCTGTCCTGACAAACTGATGTTGGTCAGGGCAGGGCAGGGCAGGGCAGGGCAGGTCCTGGCCTTCGAAGGGCGATGGTACCCATTATGTATGCCTGGAGCTGCAGCAACGATCGTCATTGTTGTTGGTGTGTCTTGGCCTGCTACTGCAGCAGCAGGCTCTCGGCAATGGCAAAGCGAGAAAGGCGCCGACAAGAATGGATGCATGATCGCCAGACTTGTGGTGTGGTTGGTCAAAAGCAGCAAGGTGTTTGGGCCAAAGCAGCCTAGCGGGCGCGGGAATTCAGTGGGCTGCCCGGCCGCTGCGCCAGTATGGGCCTCTGCCTAAACAGCCACGCTCGCCACGGACTGCTGCTGTTTCCCCCCTCAGTAACGGGCCTCAGTGCCGTTCCTTCAAAGCCTCCGCACGTTCTCGGCTTCACGGACTCGCCACATGAACGGCTGTCCCTTGCCGCGCTGCCCAATCAAGGCGCCCTCTTGACCTGATGGTCTTTGTTGCAAGGCCCGATGGCTTTGAATCAATGGCCTGGGTGCGACTGGCCACCGAGCTTGGCGTTGGCCTGGACGATGCCACGACGTGCTCTACTTGGTAGGCGGAAGCTGGGCTGTGGGCGCAATGGACATCAACACGAGTCCGGACAAGCCGCCATGTTCCATCTTAGTCGTGTCTCTCCGGTGCCGTACCGTACCGTACCGTACCATACCATACCATCTGAGTGCTCGTTTCAACGGGCGTGTTCCGCTTGAGTGCACATGGCCAGGTTTCATTCTTTAATCTTTTGAAGGCTTCCGCTTGTCTCGCTCGCTACAGCCTAGCCTGTAGCCTGCACTCACTTCGTCAATCTGGATCTCTGCATCACATGAACTGCTCAAAAGTAATGGAACATGTCTTTTACTACGCAGGGCTGTCAGCAGCATGCCACACCTGGGCCTTGGGGAGCATCGGGGACCATCACCGGCAGTAAACACGGCACACAACAACCGCGGACATGGTTCGGTCGCGGGACTCACATGTCTGGCCGCCAGGCGAAGACACGCGTCCTGGCATCCCGACGTCGTACGGCACCAGGCCACCTAGTGGGCTGCCGACCTTACCGAGAGGATACTAATACAGACAGTCTACCCTGTCTGGCCTGCTGGAAATGGGAAACATCCCTGTCTGATGATGGCAGGCCTTGTGTACTAGACTAGACTTTTAACATCAGTACTTTCGTCTTCCCTTGTTAGACTCACTCGGGATATTTCCTCTGGTACAGTGAGCAGTAGTAAGTTTGGTCAGAGACTCATCGCATGATATGTCAACTGTAGGCATACATATCCGAGATCAGTCGGGATTCCAGCTTTACATTTGTTGAATCCAGTGGACCAACCACGTGTAATAAACAAAACGTGAGGTGTGTAAGTGGTTTATTTCTATGGCGTTGCAGTACGTACCTTGACAGAGAAAGATTGTGGCAAGTTGGCATTGAAGAGCTATCTCAAACCTCTTGATAAATACCTATATACAAGCCACAAGGCCTGGGATGAGAATGAGGAGCGAAGAAACTGCGACTCGTGGCATCACCTGATGTTGGAGATGCTTGTGGTTTTGTGAGGTTCAGTCAAGAGTGAATTGAATGACACGCCATCTCCCACTGGGTACTTAAACCCTCCCCCAACCTGCTGCATCTTGGGCTGCTGCTTGTCACGAGATCAAGAGAGCCTCGACTGTTTTTCGACATCAGTCGGTACCCAAATCTCAAGGCCCATTGACCTGTGCATTTCAGCACTCCTGAAGTAGTTCTGAAGTTGTTGTTTAAGTTTTGCGGCTACACCCGGCGCCGTCTCCGCGATCGCCCTTGCAGCCGCAAACTTTTCAGGGTCTCAACCTGAAGAGTCAAGAGTCACCACCAGAGTGGCTTTCCCTTGACCAAGTTGCCCAGGGTAACAAGGCTATCTACGTCGAATAATTATTTATAGGTAATTGATCAAACTCGCCACCATCAAATTTAGAGGCGTTGGACTGACCAGATTGTAGATACCTTCACTCACGTCAGACACTTCCTGGGCAGACGAACTTGTCGATCCGCCAAGGATAGTGTTCACAATCGACAAAAGGAGTCTCATCGCCGACGCTACAGAGCAGACAAGAGGATCATCCCAGCCAAGATGGCCGACCAAGTCCTCAAGATCGACATCAAGTCGCTGCCGCGGGTGGCATCAGGAAAGGTGCGCGACCTGTTCGACCTCGACGCCAAGACGATGCTCTTCGTGTCGTCGGACCGCACCTCGGCCTACGACGTGGTCATGGACAACGGCATCCCGGGCCGCGGCGCCATCCTGACCATGATCAGCGCCTTCTGGTTCCGCGTGCTGTCCGACAAGATCCCCGGCCTGCGCACCCACTTTGTGACGCTGCAGCCGCCCTCGGACCGCCTCACCCCTGACGAGTCGGCCCTCGTCCGCGGCCGCAGCATGCAGGTGCGCAAGTTCAGGGTGTTCCCCGTCGAGGCCATCGTGCGCGGCTACATCACGGGGTCGGCGTGGGCCGAGTACCAGTCGAGCGGGACCGTGTGCGGGCTGCCGATGCCCGAGGGCCTGCGGCAGTGCGAGGCCTTCCCCCAGGGCCCCATCTACACGCCGTCGACCAAGGCGGAGCTGGGCCGGCACGACGAGAACATCAGCCCCGCGCGCGCGGCCGAGATCATCGGCGACGCGGCCCACGCCGCCCGCGTCCAGGAGCTGGCGCTGGCCGTCTACAAGGCGGGCAGGGACTACGCCGCCGAGCGCGGCATCCTCATCGCCGACACCAAGTTCGAGTTCGGCCTCGACGAGGAGACGGGCGACGTCGTGCTCATCGACGAGTGCCTCACCCCGGACTCGAGCCGCATGTGGCCCGCCGACAAGTACGAGGTCGGCAGGGACCAGGAGAGCTTCGACAAGCAGATCATCCGCAACTGGCTCACGCGCGAGGGGCTCAAGGGCAAGCAGGGCGTCGAGCTGGCCGACGACGTCAGGCAGGCCACGCTGCACAAGTACAAGGAGGTCTTCCAGAGGCTCACTGGGAAGTCATTTGAGCAAGCACTGGCTGACGAGATCCAATAAGTAGACCAGACTCAGGTCGTGGGGGGAGGGGTGGAGTCAAGTGATTAGCAAGGGGTTGGAAGGGCTTGTCTTCAAAGGCAGGTATCTGAGTTCAAGGCCACGATCTCAAATTTTGGACGGATTAAATGCGATTGATCCCAAATTCCCACCCGTCCCACCTGCCTGCCTGTAGCTTCATGACCAACCGTCCCGATATTCGCCGTACATGCCAGCATGAGCCAAGTGCCCGCCCATCGTCCCGACATCACACAGCACACCGTCGTCGTCCGCGATCACCTTGCTGCTCGCAGCTGACATCGCAGCGGACATGTACCCCGAATCAGCCCAGCTCCAGTCCCCGCAGCCCTGGCCGAGGTCGAACACGACGCCATCAAACCTCGCGGAACTGTCGAAGAACGGTTGTGGCTGTCGGTACATGTCGATGGGTTGACTGGTACTGGCTGCCCACCCGGCGGTGATGGGCGGTGTCCCTTCGATGAGATCGTCAAGAAGGGATGCGCCCGAGGTCTCGATGGTGGTGAGTTGCTCGGGCGACTGAGATGCCGCAGGTTTCCCCTTGTCCTTCACATCTGCGCCGTCCACCAGCTCAACGCATCTCAGCTCTTCTTCGTCTCCCCCCACCTCGTCCCGCCGAGGAGCCCCCTCCCCTTGCAGCCTCCTAAAGTCCGCAAACAACCTCTGCTGCATGTCCCGCACGATGTCGACAAGCTGCCGCTTGAGGCTCTCCTCCACAGGGCTCAGCTCCTGCTCGATGCGCACCTCCAGCTCGCCCCTCACCCGCCTCGGCAGCTCCCTGCGGAGGAAGTCCTCGTACTGCGCAATGTCCGATGCCGGGCCCGCCGCCGCCGCCGCGGCGACAGACGACGCGCCCTCGCCCCACACGGGGAGCTCGAACCATGGCGAGGGCATGCAGTCGGGCATGTCGGCCGGGAAGCAGATGCGGAAGACGTCCCTCCACTTGTCCCCCTCGGTCCGGTCGGTGCGCTTCCTGCTGCGCAGCAGCCTCTCCTGCGAGGCGTCGATGCCCTCGAGCTGCCCCCGCGGCCCCTCGTCGCGGAGCGCGCACTGCGACTCGGCCCGCATGTGGAGCTGGAGCAGCCGGTCGCTGGGGAAGACCTCGTGGCACCTGTAGCAGTGGATGGGGAGCATGTGTCGCCGGTAGAGGTGCTCCTTGAGGCGGTGCACCGTCATCCACCCGGGCCCGACGCACTTGCCCTGGTCCTTGTACCGGTGCGGGTTTCTCTTGAAGAAGGGGCAGGCGAGCCTCCTCACCTCGGCCTCCTCGCTCTTGGCCTTCTTTGGCCTGGGCGCCTCGTCCTCCTCGTTGTCTGACCCTTTGTGCTCGTCGGTGCTGGCCGGCTGCTTGCCCTTCCTCGACGGCCCGTTCTGCGCGCCAATTGCCTTGTAGCCTGATCCGCCGTCCTTTGGCTTCGAGCCTGGCCGAGCCGAGCATCCCGATCCGCCACCAGCGTGCGTTTGGCCCCTTGTGAGCACCGCGAAGAAGTAGTCCATCAATCGGTCCAGAAGGAGTCTCTTCTGCTCTTCGCGCGAGAGAAGACCAGGGGAAGAGCCGCTGCTGCAAGATGTCTTCATGGCCGTCGTCTGGTCCGAGTTTGTGTACGAAGTGTCTGTTGACTCGTCTCCCCGCGCAGGGCGACTGAGAGGCGACTTTGATGTGGGGATAGCGACAGGCTTCGAGGCGCTGCTGGGGCTCATGGCCTCCTCCTCGTCTATGATTCCCTGGGTTCGAGGGTTCGGACAGCTTTGGGCCTTCCTACTATCCTGTCCATAGCAGCGGGCGAGTTTGCCCAAGCAGGGCTGGAACTTCCTCGCCGTCGCCATAAGGGCCCAGATGTCGTGCTTTTGGGGGCATATTGGCTGCGGACATTGAACCTTGCCGAGCATAGTTGACAAGGCAGACACATGGCTCCAACACCTCTGTGCAGCAGTCTGCTGTTTGGGGAACCCTGGTGGTTCCTCTTGCCCCGGGCCGTCATGGTCTTGACACTTGTCTTCCTCCATGATCGGAGCTCGGTCGGTGGAAGAGCCCCGTGTCCTGCAGGTCGACAAGGACGTTTTGTTGCTGTTCGCCGCGTCGGACCACCATCTCGATTTCCAGCTTGCCTCGGTAGAGTTTGGGCTGATATTCCCGGGGCTCTCGTCAAGCCGGCACTGCTCAAGGAGGGACCGAGAGAGAAGGACGTCTGGACTCTCCACGAGCGACGTGCATACACGCAGCTTCCCTGGTGCATGGGGTGACGGTCTACCAGGGATATCCACCGGCTTTGACGATTTTCTCCAGATGTCATACTTCAGAGGCTGCCTGGATTCCGCCATGTTGATCTGGCCGGAGAGGGGTCTTCCCTGCCGAGGACGCAAAGTCGGGGGTTCTTTGCCTGTCAGAGATCTGGGAGACATGGCAGCGTCTGAGTTCAGGGGCGACGGCCTCTGAGTCGTTTTCTGCACTTGAGGAATGGAACTTGCAGATTCAGATAAGTCTGGAAGCCATGTATGTCAGTTAGAGAGAATGCCAAGGTGGATCGTAAGGTCTGTCGTGGTTATCACGAGCTCCACAACCAGCCCCGAAGGCCTGAAGGGCGGCTGACATACCTCCGTGACCCGTGTTCCGTGCCCGTGGCGCCATCCTGCCTTCCTCAGACCTCCTCGCACCTCTTGGAGGCGGAGGGTAGCCGGAACAATCCTTCTTGGACCGGATGCACTGTGTGCAAGCAGGCCTCGTCTCGTCACATTTGATCCTCCGTTGCCTGCATGGGCCATGTTAGCTTCACTTGTCCCAGGGTCCACATTCAGGCAGACAGACCATGGATTGACTCACTTGCAATTGTTGCATCCCGTTTTCACACGCGGCTTGCTGGTGCGACCGCGACGCCGTTTGACTGTGTTATGAGGGTCGGGAGCCGTTGCGGTCACTGGTGTGTCGCGGTCATTCCCATCGAGCATGGATCCACACTGCGCCCTGTAGTACACGTCGACGACCTCGACGACATCGTGCAAGTCGGTCATCTTTCATTACACTGAACAAGGGCTCCTCAAACCAATTTGTTGAGAGTGATTTACGACCCCAGCCCTCATCAGCAATGGCACGATCAGGGGCGTCGATTACTCTTATGCCCTGCCTCGATCGCGAGGCTCTCGGCTCAACTGGCGTTTTGCGCAAATCCGCCCTGTGTACGGTGGCCCCGGCGGCTGTGCGAGGTCATCTCACCTCCCCCCGCAGGTTCAGCTTCGCACTACTGCACGAGACATCGGCCAATGGCATCCTGGGGGCTTCAAGCCCACCCGCAATGGCGACATAAACCCATTTCTCTTCCTCGAGGTTACTTTGAGGAAATATAAAAACGACCACCCTGCATCAAACTGCATGTCAAGTGGTTCGGTGACTGGAGATGGCGGAGAAAATGTCGGCAGATGGCGCAATGGTTCTGTCTGGATTCAGGCCCCGGTCTCCCGTTCCGTTGCTGATCGCGCCATAGCCGATGGCCGTTCCGAGTTGCGGAGATTTTGAAGATATCGTGGATATATACACACTGATATGTGCCATTGCATGGAAAGCAGAAATGCCTGGGGGGGACGTCTGGTTTCTTCACCAGGCGCCGTCCCATCAACCTTTTGTCTCCTCCAACCTCTGGGCTCTGGGTAATACGACGCCATAGATACACAATAACCCAGTGCATACCGAACAGACAGAATGTCCGCCATCCCGGATCTCAGTCCGGCCCAAGTCGGCCACATTCCTCCTCAGAAACACTTTGATATCGACGGAGCAACATCCTCCTTCCCGCTTGTCCTCACCCCTGGAAATGCCGAGCCCAACGCAACCACGACCACCCTCAACACGACCGACAAAGTCGCCGCCTGGATCGCGCAAAACCAGGCACAATTGGTCAACCTGGCCAAGACTCATGGCGCCATTCTGCTCCGCGACTTTTGCCCGCCCATCTCCACGGCCGCAGACTTCGATGTCGTCTGCAAATCGTTTGGGCTGGCCGAGTTCCCATACATAGGCGGGGCGGCGCCGCGGACCGTCGTGCACGGGTCCGTCTTCACCGCCAACGAGTCCCCAGCGGACCAGCTCATCCCATTCCACCACGAGATGGCCCAGAGCAAGAGCCACCCCGGGGTCTTGTTCTTCTACTGCATGAGAGCGCCCCCGGAGGGCGGAGAGACGCCCATTGTCCTGTCCAACTTGGTGTACGAACGGATCAGGGGCGAGTTCCCGGACTTCGTGTCAGAGCTTGAGGAGAAGGGGGTCAGGTACGTCAGGGTCCTGCCGGAGGTCGATGACCCCTCGAGTGCAATCGGGAGAGGCTGGAAGTCCACATTCGCGGTGGACACCAGGGAAGACGCCGAAAGGGTCGGGAGGGAGATGGGCATGGAGCTGGAGTGGCTCGGGGGCAACCTGCTCAGGACGACGACGGCCGTCATCCCGGCCACGAAGAAGGACCCGCGCACCGGCAAGACGTCGTGGTTCAACAGCATCGTGGCGGCCTTCACAGGCTGGAAGGACACGCGGAATGACCCGACCAAGGCCGTGGTCTTTGGGGACGGCGGCCCACTCGATGCCGACGTCCTGCGCAGGTGCCAAGAGATCATGAACGAGCTCGCCGTGGCGTTTGAATGGAGGCGCGGCGATGTCTTGGTCGTTGACAACTGGGTCACGCTCCACTCGAGGAACTCCTTCGTGGGAGGACGGGTCATCTACGCAAGTTTGTGGAAATAGAGAATGGCTTGTTTTTGCTCATGAATCACCCGACCAAAGGATGAATGCCCAGCTGGTTCAGGGACTGGTTTGTACATAGGTAGAAGTGACGATGTTGACTGGGCACTTGGCGGACAATACCTCAAGCTTGATTACAGTGCTGCTGGAGCATGAGACTTGATTCTACAACGCACGATGCTATAAGAGTCAATCATCAATTGCTATACGGGAGTCCGATCTCGTTCTAGTAAATATATGCCAGCTGAACGAGCCGTATTTGGAGACTAAGGAGCTGTGATTTCCGTAGGACGTCATGTCCCGTCTCACCCCAGCGTCTCCTTTACCTCTAATTTTACATTTCAACGATCATCTGGGCCTTTTGTATCCCGCAATGCTCCTCTTCACTTCCTCTCGAGTCCTTCCGTCTGTGAACAAAGCCAACTGTCATGCCATATCCACCGCGAGAGTCGTGTTCTGAGCCAATACTACCCATATGGCTCTGAATAGACCATGCCCCGAGACTGCTAGTGGATCAATTCCATTAGAGAGAGTCCAGACAGACATGGGCTAGCACGCTAGGAGCGCCGCCAGGACCCGCGTCAGGGGTCCCACGGGGTTGTATGAGGAGGTGAGTGCGAAGAGTCAATATTGGATGATTACTGAAAAGCCGTAAGGGATATTTGGTCTCATTTTCGTCTCAATTGGCAGCCGAACGATGCCGCGTCGTTGACCTGACTCACTGCTTTCCGAAGAAGAGATCGTCCTCGGAATCGTCGTCGTCAGAATAGCAGTTGTTCCAGTATGAAATTGCTGGGTTCCACTCAATGGGCAACTGCTCGTCAGCCTGTGCCGCCTCTGGAATGTTCCGAGGGATGGACATGAGAACGCTGGAACGCGATGGCGCGTATGCCGTGTGCAAGAGCTGAGTTCCAGTCCAGGACGGTGTGACTCGTAACCTTGGAAGTCGATGCTGTGGCACCATCACCCATGGTGGCCTGCAATCTCGGCACGTCGCCAGGGAGCAAGGTCGTGTCCGCAGTGGGAGAAGAGCCAGAGGTATTCGCAATACTCAGAGGACTGGTACGATCGAAAGCTGACGCATGGGAGTCTTCAGGATTATACGCGGTGAAATCAGGGCCTTGGTTGAAAGCCGAAGAGGCAAAGGACTGCTGGTACTGATCTGGGCGCTGGAGAACGGATTCATGTTGAGAACCCTGGAATGGTGCTGCAGAGGTCTGCCATGGCATCGGAAAACCGCCTGAAACGAGGGGGTCGTTGAGTCGCGCCCTGAGAGACTTTTGTTGTTGTGTCGGTTGGCTGGGCTCAGGCCGTCCGGGCTCAGGCTGGCCCTCGGCTGGGATGTCTGCCATTGTGGAAGAGACAATAGCTTTCTGCAAGATGAGAGTAGACGAGGGAGTTTATAGAAGAAGTGGTAGTGTACTGGCAGGTAAAGGCGAAGGCAAGAAGGAAATACATGTCAAAGACGCAGGGAGCCTTGACCGTGAAGGAAGAGCTGAAGATCAAATGAGGTTGTCCTGGCTGAATCGTGTCAGCGTCAATTGAAGGTGAGGAAGTTGTCGGTTTGGAAGAAAGGTCTGGGATTTGAGGAAGGGTTGGAAAGTTTTGGACGGTTGAGATCGGTGCTCACAGTTGGCAGGTAAGGCGGCTGTGAATGAGGTGCCAGAAGACGAGGTGGCAGCTGATTCGTTTGCTTTCAAGGTTGGTTGCGGGCTTAAAAGATCAGTGAATCGGACAGCTTGGAATTCAATTGGGTTTGAAATAGCCAGTGTACAAGATAGGGACATCTGGAGCGCTCCTGTGGTCGAGGGAACATTTTCGACGAACGACTCACTTCGGACACCGACCGTCAAGCAATGAAATGGTATCAATTTTCTCCAAGAGGTCAGAGTTGTTTGCAAGTGGTTGACTGCAACTCGTTTACCTACGAACATCAATTGATTTGAAGATGATGGCAAGAATAACAAAGGTCTACTATGCAGAGTCCAAAAAAGTAGACTTGCAACTAGAATTCCACGCCTTAAAACCATATGACCTCTCTGTCTGCAACGGGCTGCTGAAAAGCTAGTGTGGGTGTTGTCTGCAAGAGTCTGGGCGATTAAAGCCGACTTGGCTTTCAGTCGGCAAAGATTGCCATGGCAAGGTCTCGACAGAGTACATAATGAGGACGTCTTAGGAAGTGAGGCCATATGTGCTGGTGTGATTAGAACGCGGCCCATCATTTGCTTTCGAATGATATCCATGGATGGCTTCCTGCACATTGACAACTACCAAGCTCACCCGCCATGATTTCTGTCACGGGGAATACGGAGCGAACTTGAACAAGAGCGAAAGAGTATGCTAAAAATCTTGTTCCTCATCGCGAACTTAGCTCTTTGCCAAATATCTTTCGATAAATCGCCATACCCAATTGACTGTGTAGTATGTTACATAAGGAACTGCTTTGGATTCTCGATGACGGCACATGACCAGGGTTTAAGTTCTAACTCGTTCTGCCACATCGAGGAAACACTCAAATGGCGACTCTGTTAAATCTCCTTAGGTCTGCTCCAACTCTGCTCGGCTTGTTGAAGCAGCCTGTTGAACAATTCGAGCTCTTACGACCTCAAGCCCCTCTTGCCGGGATGGAATGGCCTTCCTTTCGCTGGGTGGCAAAGGCGGCTGAAAGCTTGTAGTAATCGTTTATATCGTTGATTTCGCCTTGGAAATCCTCTGAAGCGACTGGATTGGCCAGTTGTGCCTCAAGAGTCTGTTGCTGTTGTGCTGGCTGGGCAGGGTCGGGTTGGCCCTGGGCTGAGACGTCTGCCATTGCAGAAGAAGCCATCGCCTTCAGCGAGGTGGTGGTAGACGAGGTAGTGTGTAGAAGCAGTCGTAGTGTGTTCCAATGTTGACTGGTAGGAAAAAAGCCGAGTCTTGATGCAAAAAAGGATTGCGTCTAGACCGTGGAGCAAGATCTTGAGCTCGAGAGGAAAAGGTTTCCTTCGCTGGATCGCTTCAGTATCAATTGACGGTGAGGAGATTGTGTGTTTGGAAAAGAGGTCTGGTTCAAGTAAGGGTGAAAGGGCTGGATGGCTCACAGTGGCAGGTAAAGCGTTCAGCGGTGCGATGGCAAGCAATAGGTCGGCAGCTTTTCCGTCTGTTTGGTTGCAAGATTTTAAGATTAGTGACAGTGCTGCGTTTAATCGGGATGGAAGTGGTCTACAGACGAAGTTGTGAGTGTCGATGTGGTCAAGGGAACTTTCAACGGGCAGTTCAGGACAGTGACCGTCCAGCAACTGAATTGCTTTGACTGTTCTGAGGGAATGGGGCTCAATCGCAAGGAGTCGGCTTCAAGTCGTTTACCTACGAAGTGAATGTCAATGTTGACAAACGCCTGCTCTGAAGGGCCCGCAAAGCTAGCCCCGTGTTCACATCCACGCCCTAGGATCACATACCCTTTCTTTTTGCAGCGAGCTCCTGCAAAGCAAGCGTGAGTCTCTTCTGCGGAGACCTAAGTGATTCTGGCCGTCAAACGTCGCTGCGGAGAATAGACAGGCGAACATGGAGCAGGTCCAAGGAATTGAGAAGTATGTGCTGGCGTGGTTAGACCGCGGCCTACCATTTGCCTTCAAGCCATATGCTCTTCCACGATGACAACCACCGGGCTTGTCCCCCATTATATCTGTGTAGGGAACTAAACCGTGAGCTTGAACGAAGACCCAAAGAGTATCAGTAAAATATGCTGTTTCTCATGGCGAGTTAGGCTCCTCGCCAGAAACTCCTCTCGATGTCATACCTCATCGACTGCGAGTGACAAGGTATTGCTTTGAATTCCGGATGGCTATACTTGACCAGTGGTTCAATTCGAATTCCTCTGACCAAATTAGATATACATGGGGGCATTCAATGTCAAAATGGTGAGTCTGGTAGTATTCTGCGTACTGTAACTCTTTCGGATTTCTGAAAGCGGAATGTTGGACAATGCGAATCCTTACGACCTCGTCCATCCTTGGTCAGGATTGAATATTATCACCGTGCATGCAAGTTCATCTGGAATAGGGTTCTGGTGCTGCTTTAAGAGACCGGGTGCTCAAGAACAAGTTTGACCATACCACGCAGGTGGGAATGCTGATATTGTCAGCCGGAGTATTCAAGCGATGCCCAATATCGTCCTCTTGTTACTTCCATGACTGCCATTGTGTGAATTGGACTTGTTGGATGTCTGTTGACGCTTCGACCTTCGCCATATTTGGTTCATCCATCTCAACTTGCGCTCCAGAAAGCAAATTTCTTTTCCTCCGAGTCCTGTTTTGTAGCAGATTGTCCGGTTTCCTCTTTACCTTGAGACTTTGTGTGCTCGTCAGTGTGTAAAGCAAAAGAAAAGACTGCTAAATTGACGACAGCATGATTTGAGATCTGAAGATAATTATGGTCAAATAAATCAAGAGTACGAAGAGAAAAACGAAGATGGGAATGAGCGAGTTTGTTCCACTACAGACTTCTCAAGTCACAATCCTGAGCCCATTGAAGCAATTTTATCGCTTTCACTTGTTATTCGCAATGAACGTGGGCGCGCGGATTGGTTTTATACATCATTGAATCGCCTCAGTAATCTCTGATTCATGATGCAAGGCTTTCATTGTGGTGTTTGGTCCGCAACTTAGAGCCTGTCCAAACTGATTGAACGAAGACAAGCCACAGATCCCAACATGACACAACAGCTCATACACGAAGTTCAGGTTCAGATATACGAGCAAACTTGTCTTTTCATGAGTAAATAGCTGTGTCAAATCATACGCTGTAGTGTTTGAATGGCTTTTACACACTGGGCGGTGAGAGCAACCTCTTTTGCTGAACCTACATCGGCTCAAGGATTTGTTGGAGCACATTAGGCCAATTATTTCTCTCAGAGACAAGACATGTTGCTCACGTGGAGTATTAGAAGAAGTAGAGATAACACAAGTTGTTTGAACTCTAGATAGACAACTTCAACTGTCACACAGACTTCAAAGTCCACGGCGTGCTGCAAATAGTCCAGCGCAAGCTGACTTCTCACGTTTTGCTCGACTTCACCAAGACGGCTTCCAAGATCCCCACCACTCAGTACCCAAGTGTTCAGCCCTCCAGGGCTGGCATACCAGTCCCTAAGCTACCGCAATTATATGCCTTCTTCTCTGCTTCGCTAAGATCGGCACTTAGCAGGCTCTCACGAAGGAGCTTCGGCCCGCCTGGACTGTCCACTCGCTAGCAACGGCAATCTCTCAATCGTTGTGTGAATTAGGGCCGAGCTTCTTTTCTCAGGCTGCTCTCAGCTACCTAGGTACCATATAGCCATATTTTACCACTGCTTTATTCCACCCAGTAAAGGAGCGTTGGATACGTTGATAACTTACCACTCCAGCCGTCCCAGATGTTCAGTCCCAACGCCCTTAGGCAGCTATGACGCCATACCTCGTCCGGTGAGACATTGACCAGTTTGACAATGTTTACGAGCACTTCCTGACAGAAACGTCGACTTGGAAGCTGTTGCGTGATACAAACCAAGAGTCAGCAGAATTTCTCCAGTAGGAACGCCTGCTTCGTCTGTGTCTGCCGTCAAGGGCAGGATCGTCTTGATTTCAGTAACGATGGTTTGTGCCGCCTTTTGCATTGGTGTTGACAATAATTGTTGAGATAAAAGCCTTATGGAATTCCCAAAGGCATTAAAGTTATCTTCGGGCTTTTCGGCTATGGACATAGAAAGGTGGTCTCGGACATTCTCTAAATCTGGCAAATTTTAGGCACTGCCGGTCCGAGCTAATCTGCAGACATGAGCTGCCATTATGACTTCAAATGGGGATGAAAGATAATGCCGAGGTGAAGAGCTGGCACATATAAGGATTACAGGTGTTGGTCGAGAGTAATTATCTTCAAATGCAGCCTATTGGTGTGGGGCTCTTGAGTCTTCAGACATTCAGATCCAGCAGTGCCTTTGGGTATAAGGTAACATAGTAGATACACTGCAGCCGCCCTGACCTCCAACAGACAATGCACACAGACCTCAAAGCGTCAATGCTTTTTCTCCCCTGAATGTGAGAGTGTGCATATGGTGGAGTGACTTCAATAGGGCAGCTCGCCTGACGAGCGGATCCTCATAGTTGCCTGTCCTGGGCCTTTGATGGTATCCTCGCTTCGGCTACCCATAAATGCATGGCATTTTGATCAGTTGGGTCATCCACACAAACAATCGCGTTGTCTGCGTGGATCGGCTCCTTCTAGACAGTCTCTCTGACCAGCCTCTTCACCAGCTTCCTCTGGGCCTCCACATCCAGACGGCCATCATCTGTCTCCTTGAGTGCCCTGCCGACCACTAGGATTGATCTGACAGCATCACTGTTGACCCATACCTTTCCGTTCCTGCCCACCGCGATCTCAAAGCCAAGTCCCATGGTACCCAGCTCTTCGAGCACCACAATACCGCCATCAGTCGTGCTCTTGGGCATCAGGAGCCTCCGCGCGAACCCCAGTGAAACAGTGAAGAGCATGCCACCGGTCAGTGGGCCTAGCCCGTCTGCCTTGCCGGTCGCAGGGTTTACGCACTCCAGCTCGGCGTCCATGTGCTTGTTGGCCAGTGACACCCGTGCGTAGACCAGTTGGCCGTTTGCAAGCTGCGGTCGTGTCTTTTTGGTGGCCATCTCAAAGGCGAGGACGGGCAGAAGGGCGTTGGAGGTGTGGGGGGTGAGTTGGACGTAGTAGAAGTCGGCGGCACCGTGGTGGACTTGCCCGATTACGAGGTCACCTTGCGAGGGGACATACTACAGGAGACCGACTGTCAGCCACTACGGATGCGACACGAAAGAGTGGTGTTGCTCACTCGTCCCCCGTTGTACTCGACCCATAATGAGTTCTTCCTTCGGTCTGTGACGAGCTGCCCCGCGACGGTGGCCAGGATGGTGCTTGGTGGGATGTGCCGCAGCCCAGGCCCCAATTGGAGTGCCTTCTTGGGGTGCGAGGGGATATGTGAGGGATCTATGGTGTCCCCTGGGAGGACAACAGGTGCCTCTTCTGAAGACATTCTGATGGCGCCTGAAATCGAAAGACCAATGCCTAAGCAAAATGGAGGATGGTATTCGCGATGAAGCGCGCAGCCGTCCCTCAGAAATTCGAGTGCCTGCCGCGATGGTGATGCTTATCGTTATCAGCGAAAGAGGTACGGAGTACACTAGGGAGGTAGGCTGCAGTCTGTGGCAGTCCCGCTGAAGGTGCCCAGACCAGCGGGAGGGCCCAGGTGGCAGGGGAACCCAGACTTTGGCGAGGGACCGTCAGAATTTCTTTAGCAGCCAAAAAAATTCGGTCAGATTCACAGCTGAAGGGACCAACCCCACCAACAACTATCATCTCAACTGCTCAGCCTCGCGATTCTTTAACCAAACGTCAACATTGACCTCCTTGAAAATTCCTCACCAAATCTATCCTACACCGCCGCCCAGATGAGTGAAAACGGAGTTGCTGGGCCCAGCCCTCAGCCGGGCGACCGTGTTGCTATCGGTATCACCTTTGGCAACTCCAACAGCTCTATCGCATACACGATCGACGACAAGGCAGAGGTCATTGCAAACGAAGATGGGGGTGAGTGTGACACGGCAGGTCTTGGCCGTGTAAATGTGCTGACAAGACTTGTGCAGATCGACAAATTGCCACGATATTATCCTACGTCGACGGCGACGAGTACTACGGCGGCCAGGCAAAGAGCTTCCTGGTCAGGAACCCCAGCAACACTGTCGCATACTTCAAGGACTTCCTAGGGAAAGACTTCAAGTCTATCGACCCGACCCACAACCACGCTTCTGCCCACCCTCAAGAATCCAGCAGCACCATCGCTTTCTCCGTCAAGGACAAGGAGGGTGACGAGACGTCCCAACTCACCGTCTCCGAGGTCACGACCCGCTACCTGCGCCGCCTCGTCGGCTCCGCCTCCGACTATCTCGGCAAGAAGGTCACATCCGCTGTTGTCACCGTGCCTACCAACTTCACCGATGCGCAGAAGGCCGCCCTTGTTGAGGCCGCCAACGACGCCGACCTCGAGATCCTGCAGCTTATCTCCGAGCCCGTCGCATCGATCCTCGCTTACGACGGGCGCCCCGACGCTCCTGAGGTCACGGACAAGATTGTTGTGGTGGCAGATCTGGGTGGCACCCGCTCCGACGTTACGGTTGTTGCGAGCCGCGGCGGCATGTACACGATCCTCGCCACCGCCCACGACTACGAGTTCGCCGGGTTTGCCCTGGACAAGGTCCTGATGGACCACTTCGCGAAGGAGTTCATCAAGAAGCACAAGTCAGACCCTCGAGAGAACGCCCGGTCGCTGGCCAAGCTGAAGTTCGAGGCCGAGGCCACCAAGAAGGCACTGAGTCTGGGAACCAACGCGAGCTTCAGCGTCGAGTCGCTGGTGGACGGAGTCGACTTCGCCTCTACCATCAACAGGCTGCGCTACGAAATGGTCGGCCGATCCGTCTTTGACGGTTTCAATCGCCTTGTTGAGGGCGCAGTCAAGAAGGCTGGCCTGGACGTTCTGGACGTTGACGAGATCATCCTGTCCGGCGGCACTGCGCACACCCCCCGTATCGCCGCAAACCTGACCAGTATTTTCCCGGAGTCGACGACGGTCCTCGCCCCCTCGACCACCCCCACAGCCATCAACCCCTCTGAGTTGCAGGCCCGTGGTGCCGCGCTGCAGGCTTCCCTGATCCAGGAGTTCGAGACCGAGGACGTGCAGCAGAGCACCCACGCCGCCGTGACGACCGTCGCGCACGTCACCAACGCCATCGGAGTCGTCGCTCTGTCGGAGGACGGGTCCGAGGAGACATTCACGCCCGTTATCGCGCCCGAGACGGCCGTCCCGGCGCGGAGGACCGTGCACGTCAGCGCTCCTAAGGACGGCGGCGACGTGCTCGTCAAGATCGCCGAGGGCAACACGCACATTCACGTCACCAAGCCGGAGCCCAAGGCGAAGGAGAACGGCGAGGAGAAGAAGGAAGCGGATGATGAAGACGACAGCGACTTTGACGACGATGAGGAAGACGAGGACGATGAGAAGCGTGAGAAGGTGTGGAAGATCGGCTCCACGCTTGCCGAGGCCGCGATCCGCGGCGTCAAGAAGGGCGCCAAGGTCGAGGTCACGATAAATGTCCTGGCGGACCTGAGCGTCACCATCCAGACGAGGGAGGTTGGTGCGAAGGGCGGTGTCAGGGGCACGCTGTCCGCCTAAGGACGTCGCGCGGGAGATAAAAATCAGCAGGGAGAGGATCGGCACCCCACGATGGCCCATCGTCAGCAGTATTCGAGGCGCCCGTAGAATCGAGCCCCGAGACGAGGTCCATGATGAGCGAGGCCTAAGAGGAGAGCTTCATGTACGCATAGCACATTTAGAGGACTCGGTTGAATAAAACGGTTAGACCTTTGCAAAACAGTGACGTGCCTCTAGGCATGAGATTTTGGCACATGCGCGCCTGAATCACGTCTTTTGCTCGAATTTGCCCGGGCCCAGTATATACAACATTCTCCACACCAAGGGTCCGATCAACCTGTTTCCTCTTTTCGAGCGCTTTCAGGATATACATTTGGCTAGACACGGTCACACAATCTCACTCGGTGATCAGGGATTAGTCTTCGTGTGCCATATGGCACCTTGGTTATTGTATTTTTCGATTCCTTTTTGTGTCCATCTGCAGCAAAGCATGGCATATGCGCTGTTTCCATCTACCTGGTGCCTCAATCGCTCGCTTAGTTTTCAATAATTATTGTACTGTAATCCTAGACGCGCACGGCGCCAAGAACAATTCCTTCTTTCCCTTCATGCTCAGCTCCTGTGCTCAGGCAAGATTCACCACGCTGTCGTCCCTGGTGCTAGAACCCCCTATTTTCTGCATTGCCAACGCCGGAACGAGTGTGAGATCATCGGGCTCGAAAGATGCATCGACTGTACTGTAGGTTCGTTGCTCTGTTGCAAGGCCTAATCCAGCAAGAGCCGCCGATCCTAACAAAGATATCTGGCTTGTTGGCACCCTGGAATGTGACTACCATCCTGGGTCACCCGAAGGGCGTCGGACAGAGTTGACGCGCACTGTATCTGAAGAGCATCCACTGCTGGCAAACGACGGCATGTTTCCCCCTTTTTTTTTTGGTAAAAAAAAAAAAAGAAAAGCACTGCCTTCTTTCCCATTTCGATGCCGGCTCCGTGATTCCTTTCACTGAAACAGTGAACCTAGGAGAGATCTCATCGGAGTAGCCACCTTCAAGTGATTAGCAACTGCTGGCGGCCCCTTCGACAGCAGCACCTGGTCGTCAAGGTGCTTCGCGGCGCCTAAATTGGGCCGCTCCAATGAAGCCGAGACGCGTGACAGAGCAACCATGTGACTGTGGCTGCTTGTGGACTTCTGACATTTCGTGGCGAGAAGGCTTTATCTCGCTTATCCTGCCATAATGACATCCTCTTCCATCGGCTCGGGAGGGTTGGCCTGTTGATGCTTGTTCTGCATGTGTCTTCGCCAATTATCCTTTCTCGGAAACGATTTTCCGCCACCCTGTTTCGAATAAGCGCACCCCGTCACGGTGCAGTGATATTTCCGCGTCTTGTTGTGCTTGTCATTGATGTGCCGGTCGAGATGTGTTTTTGTGCCAAAGCGCTTATCGCACTGTGGGCACTGGTGCGGTCGTTCATGATAACGTTTGTGGTGGCTGCAAGAGTTGGTGTAAGTATTCAGGTTTGACTGGTCACAAGGAATGAGGGTTTGGCAGAGGTAACGCACTTCAGCTTATGCACCTGGTCAAACTTGCTGCCACAGATCTCGCAAGCAAATGACGTGGGCTTTGGCGACGTCGAAGTTCTGCCTTCTGATGTAGAGCCTTGCGACTGGCCGCTGATGGTCGTCTCCAAGCCCAAGTATTCTTCCCGGGTGTTAGCAAACGGCAGCGGCGTCTCAGTTTGGCTCGACACCTGCTTACCTGTGTTCGGTTCGAAGGAGCTAGAGGGGTGGTTGGACATCGATGAGCGTGGTGAGGGAGAGGCGGTATAGTTTGATCCGGTGAATCGGGTCTCTGGAGAGGTATGATTTGAAGGTGATGGGCCGTATGCATATTGATCGAAACCAGGCGACGACGTGTCGGATATATCCGTCACGACTTGCTCTTCGCCTTGGGGTATAGCTTGCCCATTGGCGGTAACATCCATCTGCGTCGGGTGCCGGATGACGGCTTGGAATTGAGGACGTTCAGGTTGGGACGAAGGTTCGGCCTGAGCTTGCTGGTGAGGCGGCGGTTGAGATGGCGAGTAGTATTCGGCTTGTGAGGGAGGGGACGGTTCGGAGGGAGGAGGCGTGTTATCAAGCTGTGGTGGAGGGGAGTTTTCAAGCTTCCAGAGTTCCGTATCTACCCAGGCAGCCTGTTCGGCGGCAGTCGTTGGCTTCATCATGTCCATAGGATTAACCGTGCCAGGAGCAGGACGGTACGGGCTAGGTGGAGGTTCGAACCGCTTTGGGCTGGAGTCAAGAAGGAGGCCTCTCCCGGGTGGCGGAGACAGGGTGTCACTTTTAGCCCCAAGTGACCTTGTCTGTTCGCCATCTTCACTGCTCAGCTCTTCCTGCTTGACATGAGGCGAAGTGGGACTTGGCGGGGCCCCAACAGGATTGTATGGACTTCCAAGTTTTTGTTTCCCAGCGTGTGGCATCATTGATTCCACAATGGAGGCTCCAGGCATCCCTATCAAATGGATGAAATCTGAGCCAGGGCCTGGCGCTGGCAGTTTGTTCTCCTCCGGTGGCGACAGAGGCGCTCCCGAGTAGTACTCTTCTGCTGCCCCTGTGTAATACTCCTCGGCAGCACCTCCTCCTGGAGGTTTGTCGTCGCGCAGGTAAGGTACAGCGGGGAGGTTCTCGTTGCGGTCATCGTCGACGTCCATGTCCGACATCCTAGTTCCCGTACCACGAGATTCGCTCCCGCTTGATCTCGTGCTTCCACGGTGGAAGAGTTTGGCGCTGAACTTGCGGAAGGCACCTCCTTTCTGCGACTGAGACCCGTGTAAACTATCCGTACCTGATCGTGACAGAGACTCCGGCTCCGTGGTCAGAGTTCCGAAAGTACCGCTTCGATCGGGCTGTCTCTCTGGTGGAGGAGGGAATGGCCCCTGGGCTACGGCCGGAGAGGCATTTCGGCTGGCAGCTGCAACCGCGTCGGCCAAAGAGGGCACGCTGGGAGCGGGGGAGCACGAAGGCATCGAGTGGCGCTCGACAGCGGGCGGCGGAGGGGGCGCATGGTGATATATGATGCCATCTGGGCCGTACTCTTTGCCGATTTGTGAATCGCGATCGGACAAGGTGCCGGCGGTGGAGGCTATCCGGCCTTGGGAGAGGCGGTTGGCGGGATACTGGGAGAATGTCTGGGAGAGGGGCCGCGAACGCATAGGGACTACGCCCATCCCGGGGCGCAGAGCATCTTGTTGTTGGCGTCTCCGCAGTCGTCGTTTTCTCCTTGATTTCAATATAAACGGCAGACTACACACGAGCATGAGAACGACGGCGGCGAAAGCGCCGACACTGGCACCGGCGATGGTGCCAGGCGACGCATCGCGAGCCATGATGACATGGTCGCGGGTGATTGGTGACGGTGACATGTCAGGAGAGAGAGGATGAAGCCGAGAATTGATGTCGATCTCCTGATGCCTGGCAGAGTCCTGAGGGCGCCAAGAGGGGAATGAGGATCAATGTCTCTGGCTAGTGAGGCTGATTGGCCGGGGGTGGCGCAGCTAGAAGGCCGAGAGACGGGACGGGTGAGGTGAGGTCGTAGTCGATTCGGGGTCCAGATTGGGAGAGGATGAGGCTGAACGACGACCGCAAGAAGACAAGACGACGCCGTCAACGGTACCGGCTGCCAATGGGGTTAGGACCTCATAACCCGAGGCGACGGTGGCTGGCAGGACCGGGCTGCTCGTCGTCGTCGTCGTCGTCTCGGTCGGGACGCAGCGCGGTGGGGAAGGCTGCAAAAGCTGGCTGGGTTGTCACTGAGTGACGGTTGAAGAAGCAACAAGAGGTGTGATTCGGTGTGATCGGCCCCTCATGGTCGAGAGGGTCGATGACGGATTGAAGTTGTAAAAGGGCGAAAGCAGGAATCTGAGGCGAAGGTGAATCGGACCAAGAGGGAGTGATGGGACGAGGTGAGATTGGGTCGGCCGGCCGGTCAGTCGGTCAATGGGATTGGATTGGATGGGGGATTGGCTTCGTACAGTAGGCGGTGGGAGGTGGGCAGGGGCAATCGGAGAGCCGGACAGCTGGGATCAGCGACAGTGTGGTGCAGTGCAGATGGATGTTGGTGCTGGAAGCAGCCCAGTGCCAGCGAGTGTGCGCTTCTGACGCACCCTCGTCTCTCTTTCGTAGGGGGTTCGACCTCACAAGCTGACGAATGACTGCTGTTTCTGTCTTGGTGGCGGTGGTTATTTTAGGTGGCTAGTTAGGTGGATGGCAGAAGCGAGAGCAAGAGCGGAGCTGGGGAGCCTGGGTGGATTTGAGGCGTTTGTTTGAGAGGCACCACAGCGATTATTATGTCCCCGGGATCGACGATGATCTTTGGTTGGAACCGAACCGAACCTGGGAAGAGAGCGGTGCAGCACGCAGAGCACCTAGAGGTGTTTTGGTGTGAGGTAACCTGGTCTGTGCCACACAGCTCCGCTTGGTCTTGGGACGGACCAGGACTGCACCACTGCACCACTGCACCACTGCATCACTAATAGGTGGAGGAGGCCACGACGTGGAAGGGATCTCCTTGGGGCGGCCATGGCAGGGAAAGGCAGGAGAGGCATGAGAGGCAGGAAAAGGGGCGCAGGATTGGTCGACCGTTGGCCACTCACAGCCGGATGCCTCCTTCCTCCCCACCCTACTCAGGCCACTCTAAGTTTGACGGTTTCTCTACAGCTCACTGCAGGGCCGACTTCAGCTGGTCCCTCGCCGTCTATGACTTCCCATTTTGTCTCTCACCGCGGCACATCTCCGCTCTGGACGGCAGCATATCTCGACCAGCCCGCAATGTGACGTTTCGATGCTGCGCCAAGCCGACACGCCACAGTACTGATGAAGCTTTACCTTCGCCTCTATCTGGTGTGTAGGTCTACTGTACTGCAGACTGGTTTCCTCCCAGCAGTCCCCTCGGCTATGCCCGAGCTCTTAGTTGGTGAAGCGTGTTCGACGATCGCCCTCAAGCAGGGCGGGCAGGCAGGATGGACACAAGGCCAATCCCAATGGACCACGCCCTCAGCACCGCAGCGAATCGACCCATCTATCATCTCGCCAATTCACAGCAGCACTCAGTTACTCGGACAGCGGCTCCGTCACAGCCCAGCTGCCCTTACTGGTTCCCTGCTACCTCGTCGAAACACCGAGCTCCCAACCTGATGCTTGGTCTGCTCCGCCTACCATCAATCACTACACGTACAGTACAGGTACTCGCTCCATGCCAACTCGATGTCAATGTCACAAAATCCATGTCATTGCTACAACCACGAAAGCTCCGTCTCCCACGGGGTTCTGCCCGAGCTCCTCAGCCACACCGCCTCATTATTATTTTTTTGATTGTTTTCCTTCTCGATCTTGCTACTACACATTGGCCACACACAACAACAACAACTCCACGGCACCGAACAAGGATTTTGCATGCCAACGTTTTAGGTCTGATGTTTCTCACTGCGATACTACCCGTATCTCTCAAGTCTCTACCATACTGTCACGTCGAACAAGTGCTCGATAAACCAACCAGGTCCACCACCAGTAGACTGAGAACAGGATCACGGCGTTTCAAGCCCACAAAAAAAAATCTTCCTTCCTCCCACGTCCTTGTCAGAATACCCTCAAGTCTCTATCGGCCTCCAGTGTATGGGTGGCCGTATGGCGGAACATACTTCATAGAGCCGACGCTTCAAGAGTTTTCCTTTCGCAATCTCAGGACCCATGTCCAATGGAAACGCACAGCCCATTGGTTCCTGTCACGCCGGATAGTCTATTCTGATATAGTTCCACTGCTTCCTTGGCCTACCCCTGTTTTGGATAGAAGCCACTCTTCGGAGCGGGAAGCTTAGCATGGCGAAACGTTGCGCACAGCCACGAGAGTCAGGCACGTGGGGGCTGTTGTCCACACCCACGTTCGCGAACCCAACATCCCGTCTGTCGACCGGTATTCCCGACCATACCGTCACCGGTTCGAAAACTTCACTCCTGCGGCCTCCAAGAGAAGTCCAAGAGGAGGCCGCTCAAGAAGAAAGGAAACCCAGTCAACAACATGCGGAGGAGGATTCCCTGCAAGAGAAGTCCAAGAGGAGGCCGCTCAAGAAGAAAGGAAACCCAGTCAACAACATGCGGAGGAGGATTCCCTGTTGTGCCGTTGGTGAGTCGTATGGTTCTTCCAGTCAGACAACGATCCCCTACAAAGCTCTCCACAACATGAGAGCTCATGGCCCAAGCTCTGGTTGGAATGTTTCTGGCTATGTGGTCCAGATTCAAACACCTTCCACTCGGTCGACTGTCTCGGGCGCGGACAAATTCTGGTCTTGAGCGAGAACACAGTCGCCCTTTGCATCTGTCAACCAGATTCTCTGCTGCAAGTAGTCTTGAAAGAACAGCGCGTCGGTCGTTCCACTTCGATACACGTGAGTGTATATTCCCCAGCCAAAGAGGCCACGTTGAACCAGATCCTTCAGGGATATCCATCTCGTAGCCGGGGGCCGGCCGTCTGAGCTGTCGACTTGGTCCCGTCCATCTGATTCGTCTATTTCATATTCGTCATCTGCGTCTGAGCCGCAGACTTCCTCAGGATACACCGTAGGCCTGACAGCTGTGCCTGGGATGATAACGGAGGGTGTTGGTGGGAAGCTCTCCTCAGTGCTCGAGGCCGTTGTCCTCGGGACCTGCAGGAACGAGGCGTCTGGGTCGGTCGCGTTAGGTCGGGGGCTCTGCCGGATAGGGTCGAGGACGGGCTGAACTTGTTCCCGATGCCTGGTCTCAATCAGGCGCCGGATGCGAGATCGGGTCATAACACGACTTGGTCCATTGATCTGTTCCACTTCATCCTGGAGCCTATCCCAGTCTTGCGCACGCTGGGCCGCGGCCTGTCGCTCGCTAGCCTCTAGCGATATCATCTGGCTCCCCTCCTCTTCAGCTGGGGGTTCCATTCTGGAGTGCCCTGCATGCCTGAATCCTCTGCCACCTGTTTCGGGCGCGGGCTCCTCTCGGATACGCTTCAAATCTCTGAGAGTCTCGCGTCGGCGCAGCTGCCGCCGGCCCGCCTGTTTGGCTCCGGGTGTTTGCTGCCGCCACATTTTCAATATGGGGGAGACTAAGACTGTTAATCAATATGTGATTTCAACGTTGATGTATGCTCGCTGCTGATCGAATTTTTCCCAGAGACAAAAATCTGGAATTGGAGGTGGGTCTAGCATTGAAGTGTAAGTGAGTACGTGAGTGTGTTCTGTGTTGGGTTTTGAGGCTCCTCGTGCCGGTACAAGGTTAGAAATAGGGAATAAGGACCTTAGATTTATGGCAATTCCGGGGGTCGAGTCGGCAGTTAGGAAGGAATTGCTCAGGAAAAATTGCGACTTTTCCTAAGGCCAGGTGAGGCCCTAAGTCTTTCTAGTGCAGCGCTCACGCCTTCCTCACCGCAAGCACTGGCTGACAGCGCATGCCAATATGCCCGGGGGGGATCGGTAGCTGGCTATACGACGACAGCTAAGCAGTGTTTGGGCACGTATCGTGTGGCCTTAGCTGGGAGCCATCGGGTCTGAGAAATCACGGCTGGTGGGTATCAGTGCTGGTATTTCTAGTGCACACGTCCCGGGTCATACTACGGCGTGAATACTTCAACGACGGCCACAACCTCGCACTAAGGCCAACGGCTGCGAGATCCGGCTGCACAGTCTATGGACCTAATGGGCCATGCAATCGGCGGACCTTCGCCTGTCGTGGTTGCCTCTCAGCCTAAACGCGGGGCTGGGCAGGCGCAGCAGGAAGCAGGAAGCAGGAAGCAGGACCATAGTACAGTATTGCTCAATGGCGGTCATGAGGGACTACCTAGGTACTTACAACATTACCTAGGTAGGTAGGTAGGTAGGTATCACTGAGGACGAGTGAGCATTTACTTGGTCGAGCTATCTGCGTCCACAAAACACGCGAGGAAGAAGGGAAGCAGACGGCTTCCTTTTCGCTTGCTTGTCCATACTGCTAGCGCTCGCTAGCCACCTTGATGGCGGTGGCTCCCAGGTCCACTTGACGACCAATGTGCCCACGGTTTTGCGCTTCTTGGGCAGGCTGGAGTAAACATTGTGGGGTTCTTGCTCAAGCACTTGGAGGATATCCTTTCACGGAGCTAGAAGGGGGATTCTGCTGACGGGCACGGAGTAAACGGTCAAGTGTGGTGCACGTGAGCATCCAGCAAAGGGATGAGAAGGCCGATATTGGTGTTGCCCTTGCCAACTTTGAATTACTAGATATGGTGACAAGCGTGGCGAATTATGAATAAGACATGCGAGTCCTTTGATTGTGCGCCTATTTCCCAAGAGTAGATAAGAGTAAATCCAGTTCTAACGAGGCTTGCAATGCCATGCAATTTTTGCTTTTCTGCTCACAATAGACCTATGCAAAAGGTGCCTTGCTGTTCCCACTACTGCGAAGCACTACAATACCGCGTAGTGCCTCTGCATCTCCCACCGAGCCAAGGCCTCACATACATGTTGGCTTGACAAAACGAGATTTGGCCCCCTCCGACCACGCCCGGGACATGGGGCGCCTATGGCTGAACGCCAGCCTTGGCCAATAGGGTCTGACCCGCGGCCAGATTGGCCATCTGGTAGGCCTTTGACTCTGGCGGGAAGGTGCCGTTGGCGGCCCACAGGTCGATGAGGGGCTGCATGGGCTCGAGCTCGTGGGGGCGTAGCAGGTCGAGGTTGGTGGCGGTCAGCAGGAAGTGGCTGAAGCAGCTGTTGAGCTGCTTCTCGAGGTTGAGGTGGTAGAAGGGCTCGATAAAGTGGGCGTGGTACAGGTGGGCGTAGACGCGGAACATCTGCAGGAAGATGGTCTGGCAGATGGACAGGAAGTCCTTGGGGAAGCCGCTGCGCCGGCCCACCCAGTCGCCGTCGGCCGGGTTGGCCGTGATGCTCGACAGCGGCTGGCCGCCGGCCGAGCCGCCGCCGAGGGCCGGGTTCAGCGCGAACGACACGCCCGCCGGGTCCGTGGGGAACACCTTTGTGTTGTCGATCTTGCCCGATATCCAGCGCTGCATGAGCGTCATGTACTCGAAGGCGGGCAGCTCGATGGGCTCATAGCGGCTGTTTAGCCATGTGTACGAGTGGTTACTAGAGAGCATTAGCCAACAGGCTCTTGATAAAACAAAATTGGCTCCGGGGTTGCTGGCTGGCTAGCTGGCTAGGCTTGGTGAGCGCGGGAGACTTACGGGCCGGCAGTCATCTTGGGGCACGTGGTGGCATTGCAGATGTTGGTGCCGTTCTCTTCCTTCTCGTATATCACACGGACAAAATGCCACAGGTTGCGATAGTGCTCGACACACTGGTGGGCAATCCACTCGCCTGGCTCGACCGTCTTGGGCCTGGCGCTGAGGGTCATAAAGTTGCCCTTGACGATGTGCTTGGCATAGGCCGGGTTGACCCAGGCCGGGAGAGGGCTGGGCAGGTGGTAAGCTTTGAGGGCTTCATCGCCGTTGGCGCTTGAGGCCATCGTGGCGCCGACAGACCTGGAGAGTGAGTCTGTCTGGGGCAGCGGCGGCAGGACACTTTCCAAGGCACGTCCTCTCTGCTGCTGCTCCAGTGTGGGGGAGGGGACTGCAGGAATAGACTCCTTTGGTGTCCCGGGACGACCAGCGTTCTTAGATGCTCCTCGTGACTTGCTTCGTGACCGTCTATGAGGGATATTAGTGACGGGTAATAGATTCAAGTGGTGATGTGATGCAGGTGCGTGCACGAGTGAGTGTCAGGGGTTGGGGGAGAAACGGGACTGGGTTCTTCCAGTCGCCTCGTCCCGAGAACAAGACACGATGGGGCATGAGTTTGGTGGACACGCAAGAGGAAGAGGCAGGCTAGGTCTATGGAGTGCCACGGGTGCCAAGACAAGGCAAGGGCATAGGGCATAGGGCATAGGGCATAGCTCGCATGCTCGTGACAGGTTGCGGCAGTGGACTAAGATGCGAAGCGAGGTCTGACGGCAGCTAGGGCAGGGGGGCTTTGATCCGGCACATCTGCGTCTTTCCTCTGCGCCTGCATCTTCCACAGGTGCACACATTTACATGTATGTGTTTGTATCTCCGTACATACATGGCGGCTTGCACTGATAGATAGTACGGCGGCAGGGCAGGGCGGAGAAGGGGCGGCCAGGCGGTCAAGGACACTACTCACAGTCCAGAGAACAAGCTTGACATATTCTAGGGGGCGGGGCAAAGTACCTTGTTGTTTCTTTGTGCCGACGGTGGTGAGGGCGGAGGGTTAGAGGCGAGCTTGAGCTTGAGCTTGAGCTTGGAGCTGCTTGGTGTCTGTCTGTCTGTCTGTCTGCCTGTCTGTCAAGCCACGGGCGTTCCTGGGTTGGGTAAGGGCAGGCAGGGTGTTGCATGAACTGTCGTCGACGTCTCGAGACGGACAGACCAGACCTTGACACGTCCACCAGGGAGATCATCAATGCCAGACCTCTCGCCTCGACTGACATCACGTCGCAGAGAGAAGCAGAGACAAGTCGGGCCCCAGCAGGCATCCCTGATCTCAGGGGCTGGCTGCTCCACGCCCGCTCCACCTCTGCACCCGCTCCTTCTGCTTCTGCGGCCTCTGCTTCTGCACCTGTGCACTTCGCGCCCAACTGGCCGAGCCGGCGCTAGGCTGAGTCGAACCCCTGGAACCAACCGTTGGGCCAGAGAGAAGAAGCTCGAGCAACGTCAAACGCGGGGTCAGCCGCCTCAAGTGCCAGTTGGGCAATCCTCCCCTGCCCTTCGGAACCTGCCATTGAAACGTAAACGTGCAATGACCTCGGCACGCCAGTCTGTTCATGACCACACATGGGATGAGGCATGGCGAACCCATTAACCTATCAGCTCCAATCGCATCGACACACGGAGCTGGACACGGGTGGTCCAAACATGCTACCTGCGAAAGCCATGCTTCGACATGCCTCTGTATGTACAGACTGCATGCACCGCCGCAGACTGACATGCAGCTCTGGATCGGAAATATTGGATGCAACGACATGAGATGAGCACCAACCATACTCAACCAGCCACCCTTGGATCGCGACTTTTGGAGAGACCAGCACTCTTGAACGATGGGCCACCCAAAATGAAGGTATCGCCGGAACGAACAAGCACCCAACTGCCTGAAGTGGGCCTGTGAACCGATATAATTGTCATCTCCTTTGGGCCCAGTCGAGGCACCACTCTCGTCTCGTCCAATTTCACCTTTCAAGCCTTACAATCTCGGTGACAGTTTCGATCCAGAGCGCACCAATCTTGTCAAGTTTGTGCTAGGGTGCTGTAGCTACTTCTTCTGCAATCTGCGGTCGGGCATAGCAATCGAGGGTTGGGATTACCGCCCTCCTCTTCCCACAACTTACGTGCTGCCATGCTGATTGGGTGACGTTGCCTTACAAAGAGGCATAGGTGCTTCGAAGGGCAGGCGTCTGTCTGGCAAGCCTTTGGGTGTTGTCGATGAGCATCTCACCCAGCCAAATGAGTTTGGAAGAGAGCGTCCTGAATGGCCTACATGTCGTCAAATACAAGCATGAGGTAGTCCCTGTGCTTGTTCGACATGTGTCAGATCACGGGATGAGCCGCTGCCAGATGGAGTTGGCGTCCGCACTATCAAAAGCCTGACGACCAGATCAAGGAATCATAAGACCTCTGCAATCAGAGCTCTGCAGAGGGGCAATGTCCTTCTCTTCTCTATCCTTGACCAAACATCATCAGATGACGGTCTTTGTACTGACCATTTATTTTGTGCTCCTCAACCACTACTGAGCCGCAGTGTGTCATGCGGCGGGGGCACACAAGGTAATCTCGGTCATAGTGAGCCTAAAAGTTGCAAAAGACCCGTCTTTTTCGTGGAAAGTCCCTTTGATACGGATGCGCAGTTGACGGACGAGACCAGGGTGAAGGCGCTATGTCCCTAGGAGGAAGTTGACACCTGGGTACCGCAGCCTTGCTGACCACCCACCCGATCAAAGACCGCCCCAGACGTCGTCTAATATCAGAATTGAGGCGCTTTGTGCCGAGTGGAATTATCAACGTCGACTCGATGAATGAGCCTCTGGTGCATGAGAAAGAAGAGGTCTATCGCTTCATCGAAGCACTGCCTACGTCTCTATGCTGTCTTCTAGGTCATCGCCGTCCGAATCTCCTCAGCCAGTCCTGTTTCTACGTCCTACTGGATTCGAGAGAATTCGCATCACGAGGGATGGCCTTACCTGGTTGAGGCTGGTCAGACCAGTTGTGATTGGCACAAGAACCCGTCACATTTGCTGACAAGGTGCGAACCGGAAGCCTTGTCTTGTGTACCAAATAGTGAACGCCCGTGGCTTGCAGGAGCAGGAGCCTCACCCATGACGGCGGTCACAGCAGGGTGGTGTGGTGGGGGACTCAGCTTTGGACCGAGATGGCGCAAGTCGACAGCCTCGTCAAGACAGATACAGAGGATATAGCCCCTATATATATATTCCATCTTCGGTTTCCAGTCAGTTTCCAGCTTCATCCATTCCGTTGCCCCCGATCTTCATCTTCAGTCCTTAAATCTAATTATTTGCACAATATCTATAGAATCTGGACACCAACATTCGCGTACTTCAATAGATCGTGAAGTAGTATATGGCAATATGCCACCATATGGCTGTGGATCCAAAACACGTAGGGGCGGATCAAAGGATCGACAGGCTTCTAATCGACAACAGGCGCAAGGCTCATCGGGTATTCCGAAAACTTGATCACAGGGACCGATTCAATCCTTTTAGACATATTGCTTGGTACAAGCCGTCTCAGGACACTAAGCCACATGGTCTGTACTCAACTGCCACTTTCATTGCAGTTTCACCTTCGGATCTAACGAATATAGCCAGACCACCCGTAACCACCAGCCTTTTCGGGTTCAAATACAAGCGATTGAAGATGAGAGAACCTCCAGAGGAACCATTTACAGTCGCGAACCAGATACAGAGGACACTGCTCACGTCGTGGATCAACGTCCTGCTGGTGTGTTTGCCTGCTGGAGTAGTCCTCTCCAACGTCAGAGGTGGTGCCCCCGAAACGTTCACATTGAACTACATTGCTCATATCCCGCTGTGTTTTCTATGCGACTACTCTTTGGAAGAGCTGGAAAAGTACATCGGTGTCACTGCTACAGTAAGCCACAGAGGAAAATGCATGCACCCACACCTCTGAGCGCGGTTTGATGCTTACATCGCCAAGGATTTATTGGACGTCTTAACCACGATTTCAGTGCGGATTATCTCCAGTGTCCTCTTGCTGCTTGACGGCAAGGTCGACTTGCTCCAGACCTCTCTGATCGGCGGGATCCTAAGCAACATTCTAGTGCTCCTTGGCCTGAGCATATCGTTCGGAGGCGCAACCAATATCGATCAACGCCAGCAACACTTCGACCGGACCGGCGCTCAGGGGTCATCAAGCCTACTCTCCATCGCGGCAACGAGCCTTCTCATACCGACAGCCTTGAAAATACTAGATCAGACATCGAACGAAAACCTGGTGCGATAGTCCCGAGGGGTTTCCGTCGTTCTTTTGTTTGTCTATTTTACATATTCGGTCTGCCAAATGTGGACGCATAAGATGGAGTACAGGGCTTCAGGCAAATCAAACGTCACCACTGGCATATATTCTGCTACCACTCGCGGTCTATCTATCGGATTGCAGCAAGTCGGGGACATTGCATCTCCGAGAACCCTGGGTATACCATCGCCAACGAGGAAAGACGTCTCCTCACCGCGGTCCATTTCTTTCATCTACTCACCCCGACCCGTCTCCACCCAAAGCGCAGCGGTGGATGACGAGGCCGATGAAGAAATCCACGGGCCACAGTCAGACCTCCCAGTGGCGGCGGTCCTCTTCGCCGCCTCGATCGTCCTGCTCTACTTGTGCATCGACGCGACGGTGAACAGCATCTCGGCCCTGACGGAGCAGACTTCGCTGACCGAGACGTTCGTGGGGCTCATCCTGCTGCCCATACCGAACTGCGACTTCGCGCCGATATCGCTTGCCGTCGATGACCAGCTCGAGCAGACTGTGAAGTACATGGTGGGGCGGTCCATCCAGACGGCGCTGCTGGTCGAGCCAGCGGTCGTGCTCTGTTGGCGTGAATCCTTCGCATCCCGGTTGTCACACTCGCGTTTGACGGGCTCGAGGTCGTGAGCTTGTTTACGACGATATTGCTTCTGGATTTCCTCGTGGTTGATGCGAAGGTTCACTTGGTCCATGGCATTTTGTTGCTTGCTGACTGGGTGTTGACTGGGATCGCGGCATACTTTGTACATTCGCAGATCGATTGATACCCACGAATGTGCTTTGTGCCCTGAGAAAAGCGGTAAAGACAGGACTAGTATTCCGAAGTATAAACCGAGACAACGTGTTGGCATGAAAAAAGAGGCTTCCGTCTAGGAAGCGCCTTGTCTCTGCGAAGAAGTGCACGTGATGCCACACCGAATCAGAAGGTGCGAGCGTGCCAACCAACCAGCTAGAACACAATGGCTGACTACCTACTCGTGGACGCATGTAGTGTCTGTTTCATTATTGGTATATCACTTTCACTTGTGTCTTGGCCGTTGGATTGATCAGGACATTTGCTACGAAAACTTTGCGGTGATAAACTGGAATGAGAAAGAGTAAACATGACAGAATGAATGTCAAGATTCGGAACATAGGAAATTGGCAGCCTGGATACATAGCTTTTTGAGTTTCAGCAGATGGTCGTCCATGCATCCCGGTTTGAAGGATTCAATTTCATGTGGCTGGGGACTTGGAACTCTCTTTGTACCAAATCTGAGGGCAGGGTACTAGGGGTGTCGGAATACACAAGTCGCAGGAAAATTCATGTCTTTCTGCTAGGGTGACACTGGTAGGAACTCAGACTTGACAGGTATGGCTGCTTTTAGTTGCTGAAGTAAGTATTGCATGATGTTGACTGTGATAAAGCATCAAGCACTGGATTGGCATTGAAATACTACCCTGTATAAAACCCAAGTGCAAGTAAGTGCCTGGACTCTCGACACCTCAAGCCTTTAAGCATGGGGTGTTGTTTGGTTAGGCTGCCTTCTTCGTAGGGTTGAACCCTTGCACCCTTGAAATCGGCCTGGCTTCATCGCACCTGAGTGACCATCTGAGACCTTCACATTACACTCGCACACTTGAATCTTTGCAAGAAAAGAAATCTTCGGCCAAGGATTTCGATTGAAGATGACCGAAACTTTCAAGGCCCAGCGGTTGATAGACCTCGTCAGAAAAGTAGATAAGTACGAGGAACCCATCTCCTCATGCCAAATTTCACGCTCACCATCTCGTTTGCATCAGCGTGCCTACCGGCTGGGGCTACGACGGCCTTTACAAGTTGTTTCTGCCGAATGACTCCCGAACACATGGCTACCTCACCGCAGATGTCGTCGCCAAGCTGCCATGGACGACAGACTTCTTGATCGACCACAAAGACAAGACTGTCCGGCTGGCGGTGGTCGAATTCGAAACTGGTCGCATCAACGCCGCCTTCCAAGCCGTGGTCGACGGCGCCATTGACTTGGGCACGACGGTTTTTCCAAACCTGACATCTCACAGTGAGTTGGTCCGCGTCGTCGGTGCGAGAGAGTACCCTTCGAAGACACCCGGCCAGCCCTCGTTCATACGCCTGGAACGGTTCGCCGCGTCGCTGTTTGGGATATGCAGTCGCGGGGCGCACCTGACGGCTTACGTGCGAGACGCGAGCCAGCCTGTGTCGACAGGCCTGAAGATATGGGTAGCCCGCCGCGACGCCAATCTGCACACCTACCCGGGCATGCTGGACAGCACGGTCGCCGGCGGCGTCAAGGCGGAAGACACGCCACGGCAGTGCATCGTGGCCGAGTCGGACGAGGAGGCCGCGCTCCCGCTCGCCTACGTCGAGAACAACATCGTGCCCACCGGCGTGGTGACGTATGTCGGCCAGAACAAGAAGACGGGCCAGGTGCGGCCGACGATCTTGTACGTGTACGACCTGGAGCTCGAGGAGGGCATGAGGCCTGAGCCGAAGGACGGCGAGGTGGAGGAGTTCTACTTGATGACGGTGGAGGAGGTGACCAGCGCGATGATGGGCGGGGAGTTCAAGCCAAACTGTTGCCCGGTGATGCTGGACTTTTTTGTCCGGCATGGGATCATCACTGGGGAGAACGAGGCGGATTACCTGGATATTGTGACCGGGCTGAGGAGGAAGCTTCCTGTGCCGGTGACACCGCAGAAGGCCTAGAAAGAGCGTAGAGCTGAGGCCTGCGTCCCCGAGATCGTCCTGTTCGAGCTCCTGGCCGGAGGCATTTCCGAATGGATTGTAACATTACTATATGGTGGGCATCGTACAGCAGGTTTCCAAGGCACTGGGCCACCATCGTCAGAATGCTTGGCTTGCTATTGATCCTTCCAGCTCCTTGACCTCCGCATTTCCAGCTATGAAGGAGGAACTGGTGCCGCAGCCTCGGTGCCCGTCGCAGCTCGTTGTGAACCGGGTGGAGGAGGTAGGAACATCGGGAGGTAGGTGACCATCAGAGACATAAGCGACATGCCGACCGAGAAGTAGCCAGGTGTGCTGGCGCTCTTCTGGCTGTCCTCACTCTCGCCCAGCCAGTTCTGGACGCTAAAAACCACAGCTGCCCTACACCGTCACCAGAGTATTGTCAGCTCCATTTGCTTGTGTGGTTGCGCTTTCCGTGGGTTGGCGGCGCGAGGCTCGGCAGCTATTTGAGCCGCGGTACGGAGTTGATGCTCAGAAGGGAGGCCACGTACCATCCTATGTAGCGGTTGCGCAAGAATATCGCGGCCATCGGAAGGGTCTGGGAGAGGGTAGACGACAGCTCCGGGTTGTCGCCCTTGGACAATGGCTCCTGGTAGGGAATTACTGTCGCGGCGAGTGTTAGTTGCTGGTCGCAAACGAACAACAGATCACAACAGCCAAACTCACCCAGGTCAGGCCTTCGTTGGTCCTTCTTCGAAGCCATCTTGGTATGTTTGACCTCGAAAGGGTGGTACGAGGTAGATTGGACAGCTGAACGGAAGTGGTCGAATGCAAGAAGCTGTCAATTTATCACGGGTGTCGTAGCTCGCATTGGCACTGCTGTCCCGTTGCCGGCCGAGGTGCTTGATGCACTCACTGTATCTCGGCTTGGACCCTTGGAATCAGGTTGAGGGTTGTCCCCCAGAGGGGGGTACCCCCTGCAACGTGCACATTACAATTTGAAGGTCAGCACCTACCTGCAATGTCAATAGGCCGATCTCCCACAGAGTATACGGCACTTCTGTGCCGTATGATCTACAATTCATAGTCAACCGCTGGTTCCTGCGCCTTTCTAGAACCTCAGTATTTTCCTCGAGCGTTGTGGAAAGATCGTTTCACTCGCAAGTGCAAAATCCACAGATGGAGGGTCACCAGGAGTGATAAAAGACAAGGCACCTGTTTGCTATCTTCTGGTTATGGTCAACTGGGATTCATCAGCATAGAACGTGGATTTGCATTTAATGTTTCCTCAAGGAGACAAGATATATTTGCCACCCCTCTGCGACGTTGGCCTTCGCGGATGATGCCCGACATCGATAGTCGTGCCTGAGGAATGATCTTCTAGATACTGCAGACCTGCCGGATCTGCGATTTGCTTCCACACCATGTGACAGTGGAATTCTGACAGGTCGGCTCTCGGCCGGCTGGGTCGTTGATCAGCGCTCTAATAAATGTGGTGTAGAAGTGCGCCTTGTAATACGAGGTTGCCCTCCACCGAACCATGCATATCATGCACTGCTCGTAAATCATGGGGCAATCCCAGGGCCAAGAGTGCCCAGACGGCCCACTAGGGACCCCTTTTTCATTGATACCTTCCTCTTCAATACAAGTCTAAATTCAAGCTTGTTCGCCTTGGATGCGGCTTGCTGCCATAATATAAATACGAGAAGTACTCCAGTCGTTGGGATACTGTCAAAATGGAACGGTCTCAGGTTGTCCGCGTTGTTCCCCTCGGATTTCATTCCCACCTATAGCCAAGATGCGTTCCGGTATCTTTGTGCCGCTCACCCTGTTGGGATTAACGGGTGCCTCCCTCGTGCCGCATTTGGGGCGATCTCGAACGGCGGTATGCGGTCAAGACGAGGTGTCTGAGCACGACAAAGTGGTGCTGGCGAGTCAATTACGGGCCGGAATAAAATCGAGTTATCTGAACACGCGAGCCGGCGAAGCTATCGATGTCAATGTCTACCAGCACGTCGTTGCGTTGAACGAGACCCTGCAAGGTGGTTATCTTTCGGTGAGTTCAGATCTTGCCAGTCTTTTCTCAGTGCCTAAAGACCCGCCGGACTTAGCTAACCTCTCTCCCCAAGAACGATACAATGAGTGCGCAGTTCCGACTGCTCCAGGACTCTTTTGCGCCGTACAACTTCAATCTCAAGCTCGCAGAGACCCAATGGGTCGTTAACGAGACTCTCGCCTCCGTCAACAAAGGGGACGACATCGAGATAGTCGTCAAGCAGGCTCTCCGAAAAGGCACCCATGCCGACTTGAACATATTCTACGTCGCTTACCTGACAGTCGGCCCTGGAAATGAAGGGACAGGCTGGTCCACATGGCCATGGGGGAACGGTACCTGGGCTCCCAACAGCACAGTGGAGCCCACGGATTTCGACAAGTCCATCGACGGATGCTTTGTGAGTTCCGCCACAACTCCCAACGGCACGAACGACTGGGGCTATAACCAGGGTAAGATTGCTGTGCACGAGGCGGGTCATTGGTTCGGGCTGTTCCACGTCTTCGAAGGTGGCTGCTCGGGCCCTGGTGATTACGTGAACGACACGGTCCCTCAGGGTGGCGACACCTTTACAGTCCAAGGTGTGTGTGAGCCGGATCGTCCAGGTTGTTTCCTGGGCAATGACCTGCCCAATTATAAGAATCACAGTAAGTAAAATCCCATCACTTACCTGTAACAAGAGAGTACATCCTCGGGGCTGTGGGTTTTGTGTTGAGCAGAAAATCCCCGAGGCATGACCCACGAGATCACAGGCATATCTCAAAACACGCTCGTATTGAAACTTAAACTAATTCTAATTACTATCAACAGTGGACTACTCGGATGAGTAAGTGAAAAACCATACTAATGCCACCGTCCGCCCGGCTTATGAGCTGAACCTTGCTAACGAGAGACGTAGCCCGTGCCGTGTCGAGTTCACCCAGGGGCAAGAAGCTCGTATGCGCTTGATGTGGGACGAGTTCCGAGCTACCACAGAATAAACATCGATGCGATGCAACCTGCGGAGGTCAAGCTAGATGCAAATAACACAAAGTATATTATCTGAATATATTTGCCTTCTAAGTATAATGGTATCATAGTACCCATTCTCGTAGCCCGCTATATAAATACCACAGGTTTACCTATAACCTATAAACCTTTTAGTTCCTTTCTCTTTATATAATAATAAGTTCTCATTATATATATTATAGTATACCGTAATAGTTTATTATACCTATAAAAAATAAATTAACCTAGAAATTACTTTATCTTCGCCTATTAAACTACTTAAACCCGATACTTTATCCCTACCCTAAATTAAAAAACTACCCTACCCTATTTATATATCTATTAAAATTATATCCTAATTTAATTTTTTAAACCCGATACCTTTTTACTATATTTATTTCCGAAAACTAAGGCTAACTAGGCCCTAAACCTTTACTACTTTATATATTTCCTATAATAGCAGAACTCCTTACTACTTTATTTAGCAACCTTTTTATTATCCTTTACCAGCTTAATAGGCTTAAGAAGGTAAATATCTACTATTACCTTAAAAAGGCTATTAGCCTTATTAATAACCGCCTTTAAGCTAATATTATAGAGCTTAGCTAACTTTAAATATATACCGCTAAATTGGAAAACCTTTATATAGCTATAGCAAAATACCTTTAAACTATAAAGGTAAAAGCCTATTACGTTATAAAGGTAAAACGCTTTTATATTATTAAGATAAAGCGCCTTTATATTATTAAATTAAAGCACCTTTATACTATTAAGGCTAAACACTTTTATATTATAACCCTTTTAGCTTTAATACTTAATAGTTTTTCTATTATCCTATTAGCCCTGCTAGCCCCTATATACTATAAGCCTTATATAGCAAATCCCCCCTTATTTACTAATAGCTAAACTAATCTTAGCCTTTATTAAGAGAAATATATTAACTAGTAGTCCTTAATTCGCATTAAGTTTACTTTTAATTCGGCGGTATTTTTTAACCCTATTAATAAAATTCTTTTTATTACCTCCCGCCTTAAGGGTAACGCTTATATATATATATATACCGCTATTAAAAAGGTTATAGCTTAACTTAAGACCGTATTTAGCTTAAACCCGCTTATTTAACTTATTATAGGTATTAAGCTATAAATATATAAATAATAAGGATTTAAGGATTTATTAAGGTTTTTAAACCTTATTTATATTATTAAGAATATCGTTATAGTATCTCGCTAAGAATTTAAAATCTTAACTTAAAAGGCTACCTATTATTCCGACTTTATTAATAAATTTATTAGGCTAGCAAACCTTTATAAATACCTATCTATATTCTAAATAAAGGCCTTATATTAAAAAGTTAATAGAACTTTATAAAATACCTTAGTTTTAGTTATAAACCGCTTGGAAAACTCCGATTTTATAGGATAAATAAACCTATTCCGGAAGCTATTTAATAATATTACTAATAAAGCCTTTTGCTATAATATATATATATTAGCCCCCGGCCCCCTACCTATAGCCTGCCCCTTTAAAGGTAATTTAATATAGCTAGATTTAATTTCTATTATAGGCGCTAGCTAAAATATATTAAAAAGATAGTAATATAAGGAGAATAAGCTTTATTATTATTATAGGATAAAAGGCTACTTTTTTTAAAACTACCTAGTATAAATTAATATAAAAGTAAAAAAGGTAGGAAAAAATTAAGTTTTAATAGTTATTATTATTAAGGCGATCTATTAGCAATTAACCCTAGCTTTTTAAATAACCTATATTTAAAAATTATAGAGCTAAATACCTTATTTTCCTTTAATATTAAGATTATATAAACCGGAGGTAAAATTACTTTAGCCTAGTTTTTTTTTAATTCCGGGTATTTCCCTATAGGCTTTATTAATATTATATACGCAGAAAGACTTTTTATCCTTTTTTATACCCTTTTAAAACCCTGCCTATTATACCTAGCCGATAGCTTTCTAGTTAGAATAATTATTAATTATTATTTAATCTATTATAGCTTTAATAATATATTAAACTAATTACTTTTATATAAATAGCCCCTTATAGGTTTAAATATTATTCTCGGCTTATTATAGCTTAAGTAATAAAACTTAAATATTAATTAAATAGCTAGTAAAGTAATAATTAAGGGCCGAATCTTTTATAAGATACCTATAAACTACCTACCCCCTTAAGCCTTATTATAACTAGCTATAAACTATAAAATAAATACCTTACCTTAACCTATTATAGCTAACCTTAATAACCCTATTATTTGCCTTTTTAATACCTTTAACTTCTTATTTTTTATAAAATAGTATAGTATTTAACTTTATTATATAACTATAAAAGAGCTTTATAAAGTAACTAATACCCTTTTTGCTATAATAATATACCTAAACTATAAGGCTATTAAAAAGCTAGCTATCTATTATTTATCTAACTAATTATATCGGATTTTAATAAGCGGTAAAAAACTAAAAAATAAACTATTTTCCCCTTATTTAAAAGCCTTCCGCTACTAGGTAAAGGAAGCCCTATAGCTATAACGGGTAATAAATAATAATATTAATAAATATCTTAATAGTAAAACGCTTTTAACCTAAAAAAAAATCCGCTACTACTTACCTTTATTTCTTTATAACTTAAAAAATACCTTTCTCCTATTAAAAGCTAATACCTTTCCCCTATATTAAGTATTTAATTACCAAATTAATCTAAAAGCTAATAAAATACCCCTCTATTACCGACTATACCTTATATTATTAAGAAAGTTATTTATTATCTAGAAATACCTTAATAACTACTTAATATAGGGATTTATTTACCTTAGCTAATTTTAATTTATAGCCTCGATTCTTTTTATTAAAAAGCCCGGTAGCGGTATTTAGTTTTATATCGATTATTAAAGGCTAAATAATATTATAATAAAAAACCGTTACCCGATTTTCCTAATCCGGGAAATATTAAATACCTTATTTTATATAAAGTATTATATTAAGCTTAATATTATAGCAGCTTTTAACTATTTATATATTACCTTTAGGGATAAATAAAAAATAGCTTTTATTATTAAGTTTAGCCTTTTTAAATACTTAATAGCTAACTTTAAGATAATAAAGGTACCTAGCTTCTTTTAATACTATATTAATTATACCCTTTTTAATATTTTAAATAAATTTGCTATAGCTTATTTAAATAATATATTTATTTATAATAAATCTTAAATAAAGTACCGCCGATATATATAGGAAATAATATTATACCTTATAAAGGCTAAATTAATAATTAATATTAATAAATATAAGTTTAAAATAATAAAGATAAAATACCTTAGCCTAATTATTATTATAAGCGGCCTATAAATAAATCCTGATAAAATAGCGGTAATTAAAAAATAACCGGTATTAAAGATACTTAAGAACTCCTAGCGCTTTTTTAAATTTATAAACTTTTATTACTGCTTTATTAAAAGCTTTTCGGTAATCGCTCGCCCCTTAACCGAGCTAATAAGCTTAATAAAATAGCCGGGGCAATTACCGCTAAAAATAATAAAAGCCTTTAAATGCCTATAAAATACCTTTTTTTTAAACTTACTTCTAGCCTTTTATAATTTATAATAATATATAGTAGTAAAGGTAAATACCTCTAATTAATTAGCCGGCGATATTTTATCTTAATATAGAAAGAATAATATCCTTTATTTAATTACCTTTTTTTCGGCTAAATATTTAGCTACTAAATATAATTATAAAATTTATAAAAAAAGCTTCTAGCTATTATTAAGGCCTTTAAGAAATAGCACCTTAAATTATAAAAAGCTAAAAGCCTAATTAAGATTTAAATAAACTATAAAAACCTATAATACTTTACTATTATAAAGCTTTTAAACTAAAAGTAAATCTAATAATTTAAATTCCTAAATAACTTTAATTTCTAAATTTATTATAAGCCCGGCTTTAAAGCTATAATCCTAAACGCCCTTTCCCGCCTTTCTATAAACCGCTTATAAAAAGCAGGTAATTTAATAGATAACTATATAATAAACTAATAATATACCTTTTTACCCCTAAAGAAATAGGCTTTAATAGTTTTATAAACCTTTAATATATTAAAGGATATTAATACGCTAATTAAATATATATATACCGCTTTAAACACCTATACTATAGCTATCGCTTATTTAAAAAACCCGGATTATAAAAAGTTTTTCTATATAATTAAGCAGCTTTTAAATATAGCTAAAGCCGATTATAAAGTAATCTATAAATATATTTATTAAAAAAACTAGCTTTTTATACCCGTAAAATATTAATTCCGGCTATAAGTTATTTATTATACTTATAGCTTAATACTTAAAGGCTATTTAAGATAAATAAAAACTTATAACCTTTTTTAATAATTTTATTTCTAGCCGGATATATTCCGGAATATTATTATTTTTATTTAAGGCTATTTTCTTTATTAATCTTTTAAAGCAATATAATAAATATCCTAAAGCTTACTTTAATTATTACCGGTTTCTTTTTAGCTTTAATATAATATCTTTATTAACTTTATTAGGCCCTTATTATTATATAAGCGTAATAATATCGCTTATAAAACCTTAATAATAATAATAAACCGGCTATTAAAAATATAATATTTAATTTCTATCTAAAACTTAATAGCGAAAATAATAGCTAATATCTTTATCTCGGCTATATTCCGCCTTTATAATACCTTATATATAATTATCTTTAACCGAGATATATAGTTTATCTCTTACTTTTAAAAAAAGTTAAGCCGGCATTTAAATATTACCCTATATATATCGATAATATATTACCTTAAGACTAATAGATAAATAAAGATTATTAACTTCTATATAAAGTAATACTTTAAAAGGTATTACTTATTCTTTTAAAATAATTAGGTTAACTAGCTACCTTTAGCTAAATTTACTGCTAATAATTAAGTTTTAAAGTTTATTAAGATCTCCCCTTTCTTTACTAATTATAAATAAAATCCCGCTATAGAAATAAAGCCGGCTCGCTTTATAAAGATATTATATATATAGGCTTAATAATAAAAGTTTTACCTTATTAATATAATAGCCGATAAAATAGCGTAAGTTTATAAATATATATACTTTATCCTTACCTTAACTTAAAAGAGAATATAAAAATAAGCAAATAAATATTACTTTAATACTAATATATTAGCGGCTAAAAACCTTATCTAAATTAATATATAATATATAAACTATAGCTAGTTTAATAAAAAGCTATCCCTTAAATAAAATAGCCTTTTTCCGGTTTCTAAAGTATATTATTAAGCCGTTACTATATCGCTTTTACTATACTATTAAGGCTTCCTAGTCTTTTATACCTTATTAATTTAAAGGTATATAAGGGGCCTTTTAGGATAAAAGGTTATTAATAAAGTGCACTATTAGCAGAACGCCGGCGTATTAATAATAGATATAAGGAATAATAAGGATAACTAGAAATAGTTCTTTAAATAAATCTTAAACTTAAAGTTAATTTAAGGCTAATTATAATATAAAGTTAAATAGCCGCACCTATATAAACCTAGCTAATAACCGGCTATAAACCTAAAAGGGTATAATATAAATATTATTAAATTTTATAAATAAAACTTAAATAAGCTAAAACTACCGGATTAATAGCGCCCGGTAGCAATATATAAAATATTAAAAGGCCGCTAATAAGCTATAGGCTTATAATATAAAAAAAACCTTATTAAGAATAGTAATAAAATAATAATATATATATAATAAGGCACTATAAGGGATTTAATTCTTAAAATAAAGGCCGGCTAACCCTTTTTTCTACCTATTTAGCTTAATAGAAATAAAAGCCCGTTATAGCTAAAGGGCTAAAACTATTTACTTAAGATTAAATAAAAAAAATAGCATTAAAACGCTATTATAATAATAGCCCTATATAATAAAAGTTAAACTTATAATCTTACCCATTAATTAAATACTACTAACTACTTAACACTTATATAAGCCGCATTACACCTTAAAAACGCCCCGGGAATACCACCTCTCTAAATATAAAATATAGCCGGAAAAGTTAAGCCCTTCTTCTCCTAAATATTAGGGCCCTTATACTTATTATAAAAAAACTCGTCTAAATTAGCCTTATCTACTAAAGATTAGCAATTAAAACGCTATTAATCCGCCATTAATATACTTACCCTTATTATATTTAACGCTAAAACAGATTATATACTAAAGGTTCCGTATCGTCTTAATATACTCCCTCTTAGCAATAACCTACTTATAATAGCTAAGGTTACCGTTATCTAGGCGTAGCTAAGCTAGATTAGTAATAGTAAAAAGATAACGGAATATATTTAATACTTACTTACTATACTAACCTTTAATTACTTATAACTATAGATATAGCGGTATCGCCGATTAATTAAGGGCTAACTATATTAAATATAAATAAGTAATATTATATAATATAAAAGTTTAAAATACTAGTTTAAAATATAATTAGTATATATATATTAAACCGACAATATTTTATTAATATTATACTTTTTCTTAAGAGTTATTAAGCTATAATAGCGGTATTAAGCGTTAAATATAATAATAAAGGCCTTAATAAAGCTTTTACTAATAGCAATTATTATAAATATAATTTTATAAGGGATATAAAAAAAAGCCTTATTAATCGCTATATTTTTAAAAATAACCCGGCTATTATTATAATTGCCCTACTTATAAAGGTAAAAGGTATACTAGCTAATATTTATAAGTTTAATAAAATCCTTAATATTACTAGCTATAATCGGAGAAAACTATAAACTAACTTATTAGCAATATATTAATAATAACCCGGTATTTTTAACCTACTACTTTATAAATATTCTTTTAATCCTTATATTAATAATAAAAAATTAAACCGCTAATAATATAATAATTAACTACTAGCTAATTATTATTACTCTTTTACTATATCTTAAACGCAATACGGAGATATTAACTATAAAATTAATTAATAATTTAAAAGGCTATAAATATACCGATAAAATAAGATTAATATAGCGCTATAACGATATTAAAGCGCTAGTAATAAGAAAATATAAAGGCAATTAAGTATTTAAAAAATAACCGATAAATAAATTAACGGTAAGAAGATAGTAAAGGTTTAATAATTAAAGGGAAAATAAAAAGGGCTATATAGGAATTAAGCCCTTAATATTTATTATTTTATTATTAGCTAGCCTAAGGGCGTAGGGTAATAGCCTATATATATTATATAACCGTATTCCTAATATATTAGCTATAGGTTATTAGCGCCCTAGTATACGGATTAATAGGCCTCGGTTTTAACTTATAGTTAAGGATAATTACGGTTTAGAAAGGGGGTATTATTATAATACCTACTTTTATAGCCTGCTATATAAATACTATAGATTTACCTGCAATCTATAGACCTTTTAATTCCTTTCTCTTTATATAATAATAAATTCTTATTATATATACTATGGCGCACTGTGATAAATGGCCAAGATGCTGAGTAGGTGCAGGTAAAGATGCATCTGATTTATGTTGTCTGACCTCTTGTAGTTATCTGGTCTGCTTGTGTGTAATTGGATGTACATAATTCGCTGGAGGGTGATAACGGCATAATTTCACTCGACCTCTCGCACTTCTTATAATCTGGCTCCCACGGGACATAAATCACTTCTCAGACACAGAAGCATTGGGACATTTGAACATGCGCTTGTTCTTCCCTTTCCAGCCCACTATGCAAGCCCATCGTCTTCGTCCAGTTGAGTCTCTGTAAATCCCCCATGAGGCTTGGTGAGGTATTATTGAAGCGGCCGGAAATCTCTATCAGGTCTTTAAGGTATTGATAGGTAAGTCAAAGTAGCGTTTGGCCATTTTAATCTGCCCCGACTTCATCAAAACAACGAGAACCATTTTCGTCTTATTGGTCCATCCCGATTGAGCTGCAGGCCTTGGCAGATGTCTCGTTACAGTACAGTAGCAGCACAAAGAAATGAGCGAGCCGCTCGATTGGACTGCTCAGCTAATTGTGCAAACGGCTGCGTTTGCGCATCACAATGGAAGACTAAGAAACAGTCTGCTGCGTGCTCCTATCCTAGAACGTCGCTCAGCTTCACGAGTAATTTTGCGTCCTGCAGCAGTTCATTTACAAAAAGTCTTCCATTTCCCTCCGCAATCCTTCCAAAATGAAAAAATGCCATTAAGAAAGCCCTACCCATAAAATCGATTGCAGCTTTGCCGCAATAGCCCGTGATGATACCGGCTGTGTGAAGCAATATTACGAGTCAGGTGGTACCTCTGCGTCTCTGAACGCGTGCTTCTGCCTTGCCGGGGTGGGCAAGAACTGCGACAGCACTGGCACAGTATCCGGAGAACTAGAACATACGAAGTCATAAGGATGGATACACAGCCAGAAAATACTTGGACCAAACAAAAATCCTAGAAACGGCGCGGGACCGGGCTTTGCTTCAGAAGAGGGTGATCAAATCATCCTTCTTTTCTTGTCCATTGCTTTCCTGATCATGGTCATCTCTACAAATGAAGACTCTGCACTATATATTGGCTCTAAAAGGAGAATCTATTTGCTGGGTGCTGCAGTTGGGGACGCAATGTCTGTGTGCGAGACCCGAACAAGGGTGTCTAATAGGACCTATAATATATATCTTAGCTGGAACTAAGATTATATTTCTAATTTATATTTAACCCAACATTATTCTATCTACCTGATCAACGAGTAGAATGTATCATTGCGGACGTGTTTCACTTTGCACCTACTCATACATGGAGCTAACTGGGGTCGAGTCAGTAGGCCCCTGGCATCCATCCCCCTTGGTCATCTGATTTCGACAGGGCAGATGCCTAGGTCAGGCAATCTGTCTGGTCAAGATATCTGCTTCCCTACATCGGCTTTTGCCGGATGCTTGTTTCTTTGCATACGTCGCAGGACCATGTTGCGACGTTGGCGGAGCTATACATAGTGTTGAGGTTTCAGACATGACTCGAAGGGGGGCGCCCGACAGTGAGAAACTGCCCGTCTGCGAAGTATCACGGGCGCTTCTGCAGACTTGAGAATGGTACATAAGAGAGTGATTTCGGCAATATGTTAGACAAAGCTGAGTCTGATCAAAGAGTGAGTGTATCAGTACGAGCCCGCTGGTAAATTTTTCATATTCTTGCTTATTTCAAGCGTTGATCGCTACATATAGCGCTGCCAACAGATCTGTCTCAGGTTTCGTTATTTGTGACAATTTCTAGTCTTCGACAGCCACAATGCGCTTCTCAACTACTTCAATGGCGATTGTCCTCTCTGTCTCAGCCACTGTATCTGGGTAAGTAGGAAGTGTTTTGGACAATAGGCCACCAAACTGTCTGCAGGCACTCTTTTTGGCCCAAAATGAAACATCCACTAATATCTTGACCTCAACACGTAGGCAAACGGAATTTCAGACCTTTTTCTGCAAAGACCTTGACGGAAAAGTCGCCGCCAGCAACAACTTCTGCGAAAGTGCCAAGGGCAATGTCCTTGCTTCACCGGGCGTCAGTAATCCTTCGCTCCTTTGACCCAATGCGAGGGAACGCGCGCTGAATAACCTGTTAGTTCTGTTGCATCCGAGGCAGTGACTTTAATACGATCTCCGCTTTCTCTTCAGGCTGCAGCGACAACGGGCTCTTCCTCGGACAAAATGATACACCCTGTTCGCCGTAGGTGCGGCTTTTGCGGTCGCTGATCTACAGCAGCAACGAAGGAGAGCCTGATGAACGATCTGGAGTGAGGTGCGAGCACGAGTGCATGAAACGAAACCTCTATAATCCTTGAGCGGTTGGCTCGAGCGAAGACATGCATTCATGTCATGCCCAAGCGAAGTTTGGACTGGGACATGAGCTGAGAAGAAGAAGATCTTGACACCTTTGCAGGCGATTGCAGCGCATCAGATCTAGGACCCTCCACATTCAAATCAGTCTTCTGGCCCGGGCTTGCTTGGGTTGCAACTCAATACGCCTCCTCAATCTGGACCTAAAGGTCACAACCCAATTGATGTACTGAATCGAATACTACAAACTTGTCTTCCTAGTTCTAAATTTTTCAAATACATGACGAACTTAAATCCTTCTTTAAGAACACGCTCAAAGCTCCTTCTTGGTAATCTTTTCCATGCGAGCAGGACCGTAACCCGTGACGAGCACCGGGACAATTTGCTGCACAGTCAGCTTACCTAAAAGCATCGTGATGCGCGGCCTATACGCTCATGCGCTCATGCGCCTTTACGCCAAAAACCCAGCCTGCTTATTTGCGTGTGTTCCTTAGACAGCCGAAAAGGTAGAGGGACTCCTCACAGCTGGACACGTTCCCAGGGTTGCCTTTCTGTGAGCGGTCCGAGGATACGCTGCATGTGGGACTTTCTACTCAACGTCGAGGCTTGAGACCGATTCGTAAACTCGGCTGAGCTGTCTTAACCGAAGAAAACCTCTGACAGTTCTTTATTCGGCAAATAATTGCCATGATAGAACAAGGCAGCATTGTGACTGTGTATAAAAGGCCGACCCATCTCAACCGGTGCTCAAAATACCGAAATGTCGGCTATGACAGTCGATGAACAAAGCATACATACGTACACGACAGCCCCTTCGTTGATAAATAAATCAAGTATAAACCGAACCTCTGATCAGAAAACGCAGAATGAAGCTCCCAAAATTCTTGGTCCCACTGGCACTGATGATTTGTGCACGATCTTCAGCAGCACCAACACCGAGTCACCAACTGAGTCCCTCTCAAAACAATGTGTTCAGCTGGAAGTTCCACTGTCCATCACCGCTACCAATAAAGAACATGATCTTCCCCGGGTCGACAGCAATGAAGACGCTGTAGACTGGATCTGGGATCTTACCCCTTGGTCTCATGGGGGTGCGAGTGCGCGCATCACAGGCACCACCCCCGTCAACGACACATTCATCATCAGTGCTCAGCTGTGCGTCTCACCGCAAGGTAGCAATTCTGATATCCTACAAATCGCAACGCATGGAGTTGGTTTCGAGAAAAGGTGAGAGACAATGCTCATATTCTAGGACTGGAGTAGACCAGCCTGCGGGCCCGTTTGTTGCACCTGATACCACTGGAATCTTGTGAACTAACGCTGATCACCTCTCGTTAGATATTGGGACGTCGAGGTCAACCCAGATGAATACTCTTACGTTGACTCGGCGCTTCGTCACGGGTACTCGATCCTCACCTACGACCGTCGAGTTCCACCCAAGGCCGCCGCCTACCGAATCGTAAAAGCTGAGGTAGAAATTGAGGTTCTTCGAGGGCTGACCGAACTGTCTCGCGCGGGAACACTGGCTCAGTCCTCGAATGTGGTCGGCGCCTCGTGCGATGATATATCAGTATTGAAGGACTACATGCCCAGCAAGGTTGCTCACATCGGTCACTCGTACGACTCATTCATGACCTCAGGCCTGATTTCCCGCTATGGAGCTGGAGTGCTGCGTGCGCTATGCTAAGCCCAGCAAGCAACCAAGCGCCGTCGGGGAACCCTTGTCCGGCGACCAGGCGTTCGATAGACCGGCTACAGATTACAGAGGGCCGCTTCAGGCAAGTTAACACATTCTCTTCTCGAGGGTATCTAATTCAAAAAGCGATGGGATTTGGTGCTGTGCGTGCCCGGACCAAATTGCTGATAAGTCCTGTGCGGATGTTCGTCGGTGAGAACGACTACCCCAGCTGCGACGGCGACTGCAACAACATGTACGACTTGAAGAATATCAGTGCTTTGTATCCCGCTGCATCCGATATCTCTGTTCTATCTGCAGCCCTTAGTATTGGCACTAGCCACTGAGCAGGGCTCTATTCATCAGCCCTCGGATGCTGCGCCTCAAAGTATTTGCATTATCGTCTGAGGGAGACTTAAGTCATATATGCCGTGCACCGGCTTGCCATGGACATTTTCGCCCACTGGCTTGTGGCTGATACTGTTGCTGGATGGGGTATGGTGGGTCGGAGGCATCGGGGCTTGGGAGCTGGGCAGGTTGGTTGCATATGTGCGGGACGGAGAGGAAGAGGACAATGAGGCGTGGTGGCCTGAAAGTATGTATAAAATAAGGATGGAGTTGAGTAGAAACGCTTGACTAGTGGACAGCGGACTGTACATATCAGCTCTGGATATATGAGACGAGGCTTTCCAGCACGCGTTGTCCTTTAGCAGAACAACTCGCTGTTGAAATAGAGTAGACATGTTTCTGTCATTGGTTTATGAGGCAGTTGTCCCGCCGTCTCCCTACGTTCCTTGGCCTGTAGGCATCACTTGAGAAGGGCACTCAGCGCATCTGCCGCCGCAAGAAGTCTCGCATCGTCCCAATACTGTCCGATGATCTGCAGGCCCATCGACCCGCCCGTCCACTGCTCCCCGGCAGACAGGCTGTCGGCCGGGATACTCTTCGGTATGCTGACAGCCGGCAGCCCAGCTAGGCTCGCCGGCACGGTCAGGACATCATTCATGTACGGGTCCACGGGGCTCTTCTCCTGCCCCTGCTCAACGGCCTCCAGCCTCGGCGGCGGCGTCGGCGCCGTGGGGCAGAGCAGGAAGTCGACCTGCGCCGGGCCGAGCTTGTTCTCCAGGGTGACGCGCTCGTCCATGTCGGCCAGCGAGAACTGCTGGTCCTCGCCGTCGTCGCGCAGCGGGTTCGGCAGCCGGAACACGCCGTCGAAGTCGCGGCGGACGAGCTGGCGCACGCGCTGCGCCTGCAGGAAGTAATTGTCCATCGCCTCGGAGCTCAGCGTGTACGAGCCCAGGAGGATGCGCCGCTTCACCTCGGCACCGAAGCCGCTGCCGCGCACTGCCGAATACAGCACGTCCTCGGGGCTCCTGTTTCGCCCGCCCTCGATCTCCGTCTGCCTCACCCCGTAGCGCACGCCGTCGTACTTGGCCAGGTTCGAGGACGCCTCCGCAGGCGCGATGACATAGTATGCCGAGAGCGCGTGTCTCGTCGACGGCAACGACACGGGGACCACGCGGGCACCTATCTCCCTGCGTAGGAAGCTCGCCGCATCCTGCCACGCCTGGAGAACCCGCCCCTGGAGTTCGGCGATATTGTACTCAGCCGGGATGCCGAAGGTCAGCGGCTGCAGTAGCTGCCTGTGACCTCTCTCCTCCCGCGGCTCGCACGACTTTGGACTGTAAAACTCCCTCGCTGCTGTGCACCGTGCCCTCGCTGAGGATGACAAACTCGTCGGGTCCCGAGGGTCATGCTCCTTGTGCAGCCCACTCCCGATGACTAGCCCTTGTATCGTCCGCACGTCGCGCGCCAGGAACCCAACTGCGTCCAGGCTGTTCGCATATGGCACCACGCCGTACCTGGAGATCATCCCGTAGGACGGCTTGTACCCAACCACGCCGCAGTACGCCGCCGGGAGGCGTACCGAGCCGCCCGTGTCGGTCCCCAGGGCGACGTCTGCCTCGCCGCGCGCGACTGCCAGGGCACTGCCGCCGGAGCTGCCGCCGGCGCTCAGCTTGATGGTCTCGTCCGTGGTTTCGTCCTTTGCCTCCTGCACCGTTGCGCCGTAAGCCGAGTTGATGTTGTGCGTGCCCATGCCGAACTCGTCCAGGTTGGTCTTGCCGACGACGCGGGCGCCACGCTCCTTCAGCTGCCGGACGATGGTGGCTTCGAACGGGGACTCGTGGGAGGAGAGGATGCCCGAGGCGCATGTCGTGGGCAGGGGTTGGCCATCTTGGGGCCCGGTTGCGATGTTGTCCTTGACAGCGAGGCGGAAAGAGTCTGGCGCAATTTGACTGGGTGGTTCGGAAGCTGGCAGCCAGTTTCAGTCAAAAAATTGAAAGAGAGTCAGTGGGCTGGCTATATGCTTGCCTGGAGTAATGAACTCGTTCAAGCTTCGCCGTTGCGGGCGAAGCCACAGGGTCGCGCCATGGGCGAGCCGAGGGCGCAGGCTGGACAGCCTGCCATTGGGTGACATGAAGCTTGCAACTCAAGAGAGATGCACAAGGGCCAACCTTCACATCTGCGCGCCCTGTTCCGCAATGTACGTCTGCTCGGCGTTGTTTCGAGCTGCGAGGTCTGGGTTGTGGTGATATAGCTCCAGAGTTTTGGGGGTCGTTAGCTTTGGACAGGTGCACGTATTATACTTGTCAGGGCGCGTATTTTACGTGCACCCTTGCTCCGAGCAACATTTATTACCAACCTGCTTTACGCAGCAGCCACTTGAGCAGGACAAAAACGTTATTATGGCAGCACAGGTATCACCATTCTTCATAATTTAACACAACCAAAGCACACCGGAAGCCCTCTACTTCTTGCCGTTGAGGTGCCATTCAAAGATCCTGGTAAAGGTCTCCTTTCCGTTACCGACCAGCGTCTCCCCATGGCAAGGGATGAGAGTGTCAAAATCCCAGTCATTAATCCTCTTGACGCTCTCATTGAACCCGGCCCTATCTCTCGCGCTCAAGACGTACCACAGGAAGCGCTTCATGCCCTTGGCCTCGCCCTGGGTAGACTGCAGGCTTACGAACAAACTGCCGGGGAACCCGACCTTCTTCTCGCTCTCGGGGCACTTGGAGTACTGCTCGTCGGCGGGCAGGTTGAACATGAGGTCGGCCTCGATCATGATCCGCTCAGGCTTGTACAGGAAGACCAGCTCCTTGTTGGCGTGGCTGTCCACGTACTCATACAGGAAGTCGCGGTCGAACTCGTCGTCGATCTTGATGTTGAGCTTGTCCTTGGCCGTGAAGATGACGGCAAACTCCTCCTTGCCAATCTTTGGGTCATTGGCCGACTGCTTCACGCGCTTCTCGTACAGACCCTCCGGGCCGATAATCCTGGCCTCGGGGTAGGCCTGGTGCCACTCTGTGATGAAGATGTGGTGCTCAATGTCCGTGGCAACGATGTACTTGACCTTGCCACCGAGCTCGGCCAGCTTGGCCTTCACATCGTCGGTCATGGCAACGGGTGAGAAGACGGCAAGCGCGCCAGAGGTGAGTTTCACTGAGATTCTATGTTAGCTTCCATCCCCGTGCGCAACGTAGCAAGTGATCGGCCCTCGTGTATGCAAGCATCATGCCCGGCGCATGGCATGTGCTGTGCGCGCATGGCTGGCCCCCTGCCTGCTGTCTCACTCTAGAGTGTGCGACCCTCCAGTCCACTTACCCACTGTGCCTCGGCCGCCAACAGGGATCGTGCCGAACCTCTTGAAAGGCACCGAAAAGGTTACAACATTAGGCGTGATATTGCGGATAACCATCACGTCGGCCGGGTTGGCCGGGATGAGTTTCGATGACATGCTGGGCGAGTTGTCCTTGGATGTGGCTGAGAATGGGTTGAGGGAGATGTACCCAGTGACAACGCCGACACCGATTGCGGCAGCTGGGAAGAGGAGGAAGGCGGTTCCAAGGGCACCGGGGCGAGATCGACTTGTAGCGTACTGCCTCGCACGAGGTGATCTGAATGGTGATGTTGCAGCGTGGCGGGTGAGCGCGACCCGTGCGGCGTCTGGCTGTTGGCCTGGGAGCTGCTTCAACAGATTGCGAAGGGCAGCTTGAGGTGTAGAGTGAAGACGGCGGGTCTGAGGCTTGAGTGTGTGGGTCTCGGTGGCTTGAGTCTTCGTCGACGTCGACGTCGACCAGGAGTGACCGGCACGAGTAAGAGTTGAGCCGATGATGTGCCTTGATAAAGCACAATCAGAGGCGATGTGATGAGATGGATAAGCAGTCTCGAGCAAGGACCTGGACCTCTGCATCACTGATCCACGGCTCTATGATGGAATGCAATGTGTTTTCCTGACCTGATCGATCAGCTTCGAGTCGCAGGACCTGATGATACGAATGCGGGTCCGGGTCGGATGCGTGATTCTCAGACCTAACGGACCTGGCGGGGCGAATATTTGGAATACAGCGGCACACACCACCGCATCAGATGTCACCATGGAGCAACTTGGTCCATGACCTCACAGCGCAACAGTGCTGACGGGGGGCGACAGCCCCAATCTCTCAGGGTCCAGGCCAAGCCGAACTGCCGGCTCGGCGCCTTCTCAGCCCCCAACACCCACTAACCTTGCCAAAAGCAGCATCTTGCCGAGGCCAAAGTGCCAAAGCATCCGCAATCAATCTATCTCGAGTCCCCAGTGTTACTTACTATTTGGCCCTTTTGCTGCTGAACTTGTCCCAGCTTTTTCTTTTCAAATTGTAAGCTCACCATCTACATCAGCATTCTAAACCGGCTCTTCTCCACTTTATGCGTACGTGTGAGCTGCACCAGTCCATGCCCTTTTATGTTAGTGGGCCCCAAAGAAACCCGAGAAACACATGGCCAACGAGGCTCCTACTGTTGATTACTAGATTTGTAATAATAACTTGGATAGACACAGGTCATCTGCAGAATATAGAATAAAAAGATCTCTACTAATATGTACTGTAAATACTGAGTGGTCTCAACTTTCGACGTATTCAGGGCTAGGGCTGATCTCAAGATGCATTGAATCTTGGCTGCTGTCGCTTGAAAAGGACCAGTCGTGAGGATAGGATTCATAGGAAAGGAAGGTCAAGGGCCCGCATGGACAATTACTCAATTACTTACACATTAGTGCGTGAATTGCTTCACTAAACGGTCGCCAAGGCGGATCACTGAAGTTGTTCAAGTCTTTCTAGAGAGGCAAGGCCGTAGCAACAACCCCTTGCTCTATTGGTCCTGAACGGCGCCCCATTGATGAATGCTATTTTAATAGGAGCAGACATCGGCACTGCGCATCTTGAGACACAAGCGGGTTCCTGTTTCACACAGCCCTGCCGCAGGGCTCAAGCTGTCTAAACTTGAATTGACCTGGGATGTGCTGCAGGGCCTTGGCGGCCAAGTGAATGCCTAGTCCCAAGGTTGTCTAGACGGAGACCACGCCTGACTCGAAAGCTCAACCGCGCGCTCAATCTAATTGAGACGAGCGGCTGGATATATGGGGTCTTCCATCGTCTGGGGGAATCTGGGGTCGTAATTAAAGAGGCGTCCCAGGCCTGATCAGTGACAATGCGAGGATTTTTTACTATATAAACGCTGCCAAAACCGCCATGATTTCGAAAGCAGTGAGCCTGATGAGCCAGTATCATCACCAATCCCAAACAAGCCTGACCAGAACTTGAAGAGACGACTATCTTGGACAATCTTCCATCCAACTTTCATCAACTTCACTAGTACAGCCAGCCCACAGACCCACCAGACCCGCCAACATGCAATTGACCACTCTCCTCGTCCTGGCCGCCTCCGCCGCAACGGGCCTCGCCGAGTCTTGCAAGTACGAGACCGCCAGCTACCTGTCCGTCTGCCAGCAGGGCAACAACCTCTTCTGCTCCGGCAACACCAACGTTTGCACCGCGGGGACGACCGACACCTTCGACGACACCGCCACCAAGGCCAATGAGGACGCCTGCGCCGGCCTGAACCGTGGTGACAACTGTGTTCAGACTGTTGCTTGCTGTTAATCAAGATGCGGCTCGGCAACAGTACATCAGCGAGGGTGAGGGGTGCTAGGGCGATACAGCGGGATATGTGTTGACGGGTGGTGAGAGTGCTGAGGGAGGATGCCATCGGAAAAGAATACGGCCCGCCTCTCCAATTCAACGTGTATCTATAACTTCAAATGGAATTATTACCCGCTTACCAACATCTGCCTTGCCTCTTAAGCAGGCGTCTTGTACCATGAAATAAACACGGCGTGATCCGTTCTCGCGCGTAAGTTACTTACTAGAAAGGACTGGAGGGACTGTGTCGATTTGTTCGCAGCTTGAATTTCCATAACTTCAAGTTCTCAAACAAATTCACCCGCCAAATCAACTCGAAGACGTGCGAGCGCCATGCACACAAGGTCCAGGGCGGTAAAATGCGCCACTCAAGCAGAACACATCACTAAACATAATTAGCATTGGTTGCACCTATACATAGACGGTGACAAGATCAAGCTGGGATGTTTTTCATTAAGGCAACTCAGCTTCTGTACCTAGGTAGGTTAAATTTTCATTTTGGTAGTGGTGCAACCGTGCTTCCAACTACGTTTTATTATCCGGCCGTTCGCTCTCAAATTGGAGCAAAAGAGAAGTGCCAATCCTGACCGTGACATGATGCTCTCACTGAGGCTACTACACAATTAGTCGGTCGCGTTATTCCATTTGAATCAAGTCGTCTGAGTGAGCAATTGAATATGTACATGTAGAGGTCAAACACGCGGTGATCTTCAGCTACATCAGTGTATCATTTTTATCCATTTTGATCAATCTTGGAAAGGAATTTAGTTCACGACACTTAAGTTAGAAGTTGGCTACCTAGGTAGGAATGCTGCTGCTTTTTCCAGCCGAGGAACTAAGTTTTCAGGTATGCAAACTGTCTGAAATCGCACCCAGACCGAATATTGTTCATTTAACCTCATGGCTATCAGTAGTAATGCTGGAAATGCTGAAGAGAAAGAGAGGATAGAAGAATAATAACACTGCTGTAACTTTTGAATCAATCCTGAATCTAGATTCATGCGTGGCATGGCTTTCGTGAAATCTTCGAGTCCTGGCACTGTGATAACCGCTTTACGGCCACTGCGCCTTTTGGTGGCTCTGAGTTCCGATGCAAATGGTGTCCCGGCGCCCCTTGGCCCCTTTAAATCCGGCGCCTCTAGTCCACCGTACTCCGTGACCATTGTTCCCAGTCTTAGGGAAATCATGATCATCTTTATTGACCTAGCAGTCAGCCCTACCGACCAGATGTCCCTGCTCAATCTCACCAGTAACACATGGCAATCTCCAATGCCCTCCTCTCCGCGCCGAAGGTAAGCCTCTCCATCGCGTCGGCACACGTCAACCAGTACGGCTCCAGGACTTCGTCGCCGTCTTGCACGTTCGCGCCGCGCCGCGCATCGTCCCTGACCGTCGCGACGAAGAAGAAGCACACCTTGGTCACGGGCCCGCCTTCGAGCCCTGGGGAGGGCTCCGTGTAGTGGACCATGGCGACGGGCTCGGCGCTCTGGGCCTCGAAGATGGGGCCGGGGGGCTCCTGCCTGCCCTTGGCCACAGTCGCGCGCGTGAGGATATTCTTGGCCAGGAGCGAGACCTTGTATCCCGTCTCCTCGTACGTCTCCCTAATAGCCGTGCTGCATAGGGCGTCCTCGCCAATGTTCTTGCGGCCCTTGGGCAGCTGCCAAAGGTCTTCGGTGTACTTCTCGTTCAGGATCACGAGCACCCTGCTGTTTTCCCCCCTGCCCCTGAAGGTCACGGTCCCGGCGCAGATAGAGAAGTCGGTGCTCTTGGCACAGGCCATGGCGTTGTCGAAGGCGACGACATCGAGGGGTTTCCTTTGCCTTTGTGCCGTGTGTGTGGTGTTGAGATGGAGAAATCTCGGGGGAGACTCCTCAGGTGGACATGTTCTGGGATTCTCCACAAAAGACGTCGACTTGCCCTTGGACATGATTGGGGCTGGCCTTCGAGAAGTATAATCTTGGTATTATGATTCTGTAGGTGTGATGGTAGGTACTTGAATTCCTGGCGTGACATTCTGAGCGAGGAGAGGAGGGCAGGAGAAGTCCACGACTCCATAAATAAGTGCCTGTGGGACATGGACGTTGTATCGTGAAGGAATGTCAAAGCACAGCGACATTTTCAGCTATGGTTGAGCAAAGAGTGGCTCTCAAACATGTGCTCGCTTCAGCGTGTGCATGCCGGCGCCTTACAAGGAATACCTCTGACGAGTGCTTGCGGCAGCTCCGTTCCCCATTCGCCAATTGTCGCCAACCACCTGTGTCGGGCTCACCGGTGAGGCAGGCCACGTTCGCGATGCGGTAAAGGGCTAGCTGACCGGTCCAAGTCACCGACTTATTGGGCAGCATGAGCCTGGCACTGCGGTAGCCAACATTCTCACACATTGGCCCACATGGAAATCTCCGGCCCTATTAGAAGGCATTGTTGGGTTGGTGGAGATCACCTTCTCAGGTAGGTATAACCGCCGGTTCGGGAGGCGCAGGGCGTCGCATACTTTTTTTTTGTTGCTCTCAAGGCCCTGCTGCATATGCCGCTATCGTTGCTTGCAGGATGCCTTACCCTGATTTCCGATCCGGGGTGTCGTATTGTATTACCCGAGGCTGGGCCCCCACGGCGAGATCGGTGGTACGATCGGATGTCTTGTCCTTCCGTCGTACTCGGGCACAGTTCTGCGCTCCCGACTTCAGCTCGAGTTTTGTGCAGTGACCACTGACGACGGGCCACTGGCATCAACACATCACAGCGATGGCTCAAATATGATGGCTGCCAGCGTAGCAATTGTTCCACGAAGGGAAGACACGCAAATGCTGGCAGAGGGCGGAATGGAAGTGGCCTTACCTCGGGTGAACGCCCGCGGTGAGCAGGTCCAGTCTCATGGAAGCTCCCAAGTGGCTGGCAGCCGCAGCCTTGTTTGGAAAAGCAAAACCAAGGGTGAGTCTCCGTGCCACTGATGCGTATGAAACAATATTGCTACCGGTGTGCGACGAACGACGGTCGTCAGTTCCGCTCGGCAGACTGGGCAGCATGGTGCATGAAGCCTTTTGCTTTTTTATAGGAGTTGAGCACTATTGCCATCAAAATCTCTGCTCCGAGACAGGCTGCTTGTCACGAGGGTCAAGCCACGAGACCCGAGACCCGAGACCAACGAGGCCGAATTAATATTCGCGGAGTAAAACATGGCAGTTGGGGTTATCTCTGTCTCTCAGGTCGAGAGAAGAGAGATCAAAAAGGGGAGTCGGGCAAAAGAGGAGAAAGGCAAAAGAAGGGAAGCCGTGCCAGGTCATGAGAGTCCAGCGTGCCAGGTAGATTTCGAAGGATGAAACAAGAACGTCTGAAAAACGTCTGAGAGATTGCTCGTAGTCAACAAATTAACGGCCAGTGGTTGAGCAGATGAGCATCTCGAGAGGAGCCCAGTAAGTCTCAGAAAGTCGATGCTTAGTAATATTCCCGTCGAACTTGCAGCGGCAATAGCGGTTGAACAGCTCCAAGGTTGGCAGGCACCACCTGAATGACCTCGACCTAGGCTATCGGTTATCCAGCCCCTCTCTACGTCACAGCAGCGTTCCGCTGTCTGTGGTATCAAGGCACCCGAATCAAGTGGGCCGCTGGGCCGGACCACGGCAGGTGCTGCGTGGGGCGGAAGGGGGGGGGGGGCTCCAGAACATGGCCGATGGAGGGGAGGGTAGTCTAATCGATGCATCATCATACTGTATCTACGCAGCGCCGCCTGATAACGCGCGGGGCAGTACACCATGTCTGGAGCTCAGTAGCAGTAACAACATAGGGTCTTGGTAGTGCACCGTATATTGTGATGTGCTCAACCAAGGTAGTCCATGTAGGAGATCGCGGACCAGACTAGCACGCATATCTCATATCCCATCCGAGATCTAAGCGTCAGTCGCTGGTGTGCGTTGTAGACAGTGCCGCCCTGTAGCTCCCTTCATCCACGTCATGCCTCTTGCAAACGGGCAGCTTCGAGCAGCTTCCAATGCTCTCGCCCTCAACTCCCTGAGGTCCCACCTGCCCGCCATCTCCCCCTCCTCCTCACTCATACCACAATCGCCGAGCTCCACTCTTGCCCAAGCCCAGAGTATCGCAACACCACGACAGTCTTGCTGCAGCCCACTATTGAGACCTCAGATCTCCAACACGACCAACACACAGTTGTCTAGGCCGTTTAGCACCACACCGCCAGCCAAGATGTCTACGATGAAAGCCACCGGCGGCCACTCCGAGGCCTGCTGCAACATCCCACCCATCGTCTCGTCCGGCTACCAGAAGAAGGGCGACTACGAGACCATCGACGGCAGGAAGACCTACGTGACTGGCCCCGTCAAGGACGCCTCCAAGGGCATCCTCGTCATCATGGACATCTTTGGGTTCTTCGACCAGACAGTGCAGGGATGCGACATCCTCGCCTCGGCCGACGACCACAACAAGTACGCCGTCTTCATGCCTGATGCCTTCGACGGCGAGCCCCTCCCCATTGGCCTGTTCCCGCCCGACACCGAGGAGAAGCAGCAGAAGGTCGGCGCCTTTTTCGGCAAGAACAGCCCGCCCAGCTTCGTGCCAAAGGCCCACTCCACGGTCAAGGCAGCCCAGGAGAAGTACCCCAACATCAAGGAGTGGGGTGTTGTTGGTGTGAGTGATGATGCCGGACCTTGCCCTTGACCGAACAGTAATAAGCTGACACTGCCTGCTGCAATCGTTAGTTCTGCTGGGGCTCCAAGGTGATCTCGCTTTCTCTCTCCGGGGGAGACAGCCCCTTCAAGATCGCTGCCGAGTGCCATCCTGCTATGGTAGACCCGTCCGATGCCGAGAAGTGAGCCTATCCCCACCCTGTAAGCTATCAGAGCGACACTGACAATAAGACCCACAGGATCAAGGTTCCTCTGATCATGCTGGCGTCCAAGGACGAGGATGCTGGAGACGTCAAGGAGTTTGAGGCTGCCCTCACCGGCCCCAAGCACGTCGAGATCTTTGACGACCAAATTCACGGGTGGATGGCTGCGCGCTCTGACCTGACGGACAAGCGCGTCCAGGAGGAATACACCCGCGGCTACAAGACGGTCCTGACCTTCTTTGCTAACTACTTTCAGTAAGCATCCCCTACAGGACGGAGCACACCGAATGGGGATGATGACTGGGCGAGGATCAAACAGGCTGCCGACCGCACGCCTCTGAACGAGTATATGTGAATACCCCTCGGGATTTGAGAATGGTAGTGTGATACAAGTTTATCGAAAATATGAACGAGCTTGACCTTCGCCCGCATCTACGTTGCGATGTGCGACAATATACTCTCAACTGTCGTCCATGGTGCAAGTGGCCGGATAAACTCTCGACTTGTGTGAAGAGCATTTCCCGGAAGGAGGTCCATAGAGCATCAGCAGGGGCAGACCTATGATTTGGCACGAAGCAAATGACGCCTCAAATGAGCAAGCTCGGTCAAATTTATTTAAGGATGTTGCTCCCTGGTTCTGCCCCTGGTTGGATGAGCCGTCGCCGGTGCTGGAAGCGCATACGGCTTTATGGAGCCTTGGCTGTTCAAGAACTCGTGTATTTGGTGGGGAAAGAATCTTGTATAGAAGCATTGGCTATTTCTACCAGACTGTTGCACCTGTGCTGTTGTATTGCTCAATTGCGCACCACATCAAGGGTGTCAACGGTCAACGGTCAACGGCGAACGCAACCCGGCAGCAAGGGCCCTTGGATGGTGCAGTGGGCGCGCGGGACCCCTGGACCACAGCTGAGTTGCCCCGCCATCATGGAAATTGTTAGCTAGGTTGCATGTCAATTGACTCACACCTACACCTAGACTTTGTAAATAGTCATCCCCAAGCCAGTTCTCACTTTGCGATTTTACCTTTGCCAGACCATCCACTTGCTGATCTCGGCACCGAATTCAGGCCAAGCGAGCCATCGGCCCTGCGCTCCTATCCTATCCTAGTCCGTCCATCTTGTCCAAGTAGAATCTGCCCACCATGGCGGCACAAATGCCCGCCGAGGAGAGGATCGCACTGATCAAGGAGAACCTGGCCGAGACGCTCGACTTCGAGATTATCGAGAAGATTATCAACGATGGGAAGGATCCCAAGGTCTACTGGGGAACGTGAGTCCACCGGCCTGCCTCTTCCCCTTTATGCCCCACCGCAAGCACCTCGGCAGAAGCCAACAACACTTGGGTCTCGGCGCTCTCACACCATTTTATTATCCACCTCCCCGATTGGCAAGACCGCCATTGTCTCGACCCAGTCGCTGACCATTGGTCCTCGACCAGTGCGACAACAGGACGGCCACACTGCGGCTACTTTGTGCCCGCGATCAAGAATGCCCAGCTGCTGCGGTCTGGCTGCGAGCTGACCATCCTTCTCGCCGACATCCATGGCTTCCTTGTACGCGAACCCCTGACAACAGCGCCGCCTCTCGGGACGGGACACAATCCACTGACACCCTGGCGGGACAGGACAATCTGAAAGCGCCCATAGATCTCGTCCACCAGAGGGCCCTCTACTACCAGCGTGTCATCACAGCGATGCTCCGGGCGACGTGCGGCGAGGAGGACATCAAGCGGCTGAAGTTCGTCTTCGGCAGCTCCTACCAGAAGAGCCCCGACTACGCCATGGACCTGTACAAGCTGTGCTCGGTGGTGTCGGAGCACGACGCCAAGAAGGCCGGAGCCGAGGTCGTCAAGCAGACGGCCAACGCGCCGCTGTCGGGGCTGCTGTACCCGATCCTGCAGGTGCTGGACGAGCAGTACCTGGACGTGGACGTGCAGTTCGGCGGCGTGGACCAGCGCAAGCTCTTCACGGCCGCCAAGGAGTGGCTGCCCAAGCTGGGGTACCGGCAGCGGGCGCACATCATGAACCCCATGGTGCCGGGGCTGCAGGGCGGCAAGATGTCGGCCAGCGACCCCAACTCCAAGATCGACCTGCTCGATGATGAGGCCACTGTGGTCAAGAAGATCAAGAAGGCCGAGTGCGTGCCCAAGGTCCCAGAGGGCAACGGAGTGCTGGCGTTTGTCGAGCACGTCCTCCTGCCCGCCGCCAAGCTCAAGGGCGAGCCCGGCTTCGTCGTCGACCGCAGCCGGGACGAGCTGCCCGAACTCGTCTACACAAGCATCGCCGCCATGCACGACGACTACCGCAACGACGTGCTCACGCCCCAGATCCTCAAGCCCGCCGTGTCAAAGGCCCTCAACGCCCTCATGGCCCCCGTCCGTGACGAGTTCGCCAACAGCCCGGACTTCAAGGAGCTCGTCGAGAGGGCCTACCCACCAGAGGTCAAGCACGTCAAGGAGAAGAAGAAGAAGGACCGCGGCGCAATGTTCCCTGGCGCCAAGGACAAGACCAAGGCGGGCTCCGCCGCCGCCGCACCTGCCGAGGGCGCTGTCACGTCACAGACAGAGGACCTAGCTATCCGGGCTGCTGCCGAACAATGATACTCGCCACAGGCAATGAGGCATCTCCCTGTCGGCCAAGCGTCTCTTTGTGTGTGTGTGTGTGTGAAAATATGCGTGGCATGTTCTGTGGTGACCTTCCCATAAGCTGCCAGAGCCGTCCCCGTGGACAAGTTGCCTTGATTCCTTTGTAGGCATCAACATAGTCAAAAGGGTACTTGGAGGATCGAGCGATCGTTCTCCGGTCTCTCTTCCGCCCAGGCTGACTGACTTAGTGCCCGACGAACCAGTAAAGAGGCAGGGGATGTCGAGAAGCTCAAACGGTATCCATCAAACGAACATTTCTTCGTAAACTAGCCAGCCGTCACTTCATCGTGGGCCGATCAGGTGAAGACCATAGCAGGAGCAGCGACGGGGGCGGACACATGTCTCACGCCAGACCATAATGACAAGAGATAGACTAGGATGAAGGGATCGATTATTTGCTAGATACATCCAGTCGCGACTGACAAGACGAGCCCGACAATGCTTCTCTCCCCATCATCTCCTCCTCTCATCTGTATCGCCATCTCTGTTTCCGTACAAATGCGGCCGTCACACGTTGACTAGTAGTGGTAGTAAGTAGTAGTAATAATAAGCTGGAAGCGACCGACGAAAGTAAAAGGCGTTGTGCTAAATCATAAAAAGAAGAATTTGTCCATCTGTCTCTCAATTCCCAACCTCGGCTCACATCATGGGGCGAAGGAATGGAAGAATGGACGGTGAAAGAAGCTTCGCCGAAATCTTGCTATCAAGGGGTATCATTCTAGTAGTGCAGTTATGGGTATGGCTTTATGTTGCTATCAGTGGCAGTGAAGGACGTTGCGGGAAGGTCAAGAAAAAAAGCCACGATCCCAATCGTTTATATGTCGTCGCCTATCTTGCGGTTTCGGTCTTTTCTCGTATGACAAAGGGAATAAAGGGATAGTTGCAAAGTCGGTCTGTGACACCCGACCAACTTCACTCATCATCAAAGAAGCCGGCGTCGTCGAAGTCTTCGGCTGCCATCGCATCATCGTCATAAGCCGCGGGCCGCATCATCGGCGGCGTTTGTGGGCCGCTTGGGAAACTCTGCTGTCTCTGCGCTGGGCTGCCTCTTTGTGCCGGCATTTTCTGAGCCTGGCGCTGAGACGGTGCCTTGGGACGGTTGGCGAGGTCCTGAGCCGTGAAGCGACGACCGGTACTGGAGAAAGCAGTCGGCTGTCCAGATGGTGGCGTCTGCCGGACACCTGAAGCTGGCGGGGTCAAGAGACCTGAAAGAAAGCTACTCTGTGAGGCAGGACTGTCTTTCCTGGGCGTGGCGTGGTTTGCATCCGCCGCAGGTGACGACGCAACGTTAGATAGCGTGCCGCCTTTGCGCCAATTACCCCATGCAGCAGCCAAGGGTCCAACAGCTTGAGCAACTCTAGGAGTCGCGGCATCCCGGAGGCTGGCCGCGATGTTGGGCAAATTGATGGCTGATCCGCCATTCATGGCCCTCTCGCGTTCCTGCTGTTCCATCTGCAGGTTCGCCTTGAGGCGGATGGCCGCATCCCGAACACGATCCTGGTCGTAGTCGTTCCGACCAAGAGCGGTAATGATGTCCTGCAGATCCGAATGCCTCACTGCAAGAAGCTCCCGCAGCCAGACGATTTCGTCGTCCCGCTTTCCGATTTTCGTCTCAGAATCGGGATCAAGTTTCGACACAATCTGCTCAAGCTCTTCAATCTTCTGCTCCCGCTCTTGGACCTGTTCTTGCAGGACCATGATGGATTCTCGAAGGGCTTGCGGAGAGATCTTTTCTGGCAGCTGCATAGCTCTGGCAACGGCTACCGACTGGGGCTGTCCCTGCGGCTGCGAGGTCGCGCCCAGCTGCTCGGGGATGGGTGTGGAGACGGGAGGAGGAGCTGGAACGGAGGGCAAGACAACTCCAGATGCCTTGGCGGCCTGTGCTGCTGCACGTGCGGCTTCCCTGGCAATATCGAGCTTCTCTTCTAGGTGAGTGACGCGATCTTGCAGATGCTCACACTTGGACGTAGAAATGCTGAGACGCTCGAGGAGGTTGGACTCGGCGCGTTGGGCATCCTCAACAGTGTTGTTGAGCTGCCTTTCAAATCGGGCCTGCATGTCCTCTATCTCATCCTGGTTCTTGCGTATGAACTCGTCAATGTCACCCTTCCTGTTCTGTTGGGCGTCTTCCATGATCATGTCGTATCGTGACCTGACAGTATCAGCATCGAGCTTGGCTTGATCGAGCTGCGCACGTAATCGGGAGATGTCATCCTCAAGCTCTTCACGGACAACGTTAACTTGGTTGTTCGCATCCTCGACCTGCGCCTGCATCGATTCCCGAGTACGCTGTATCTCCCGCGCTCCAGATTCGCGAGCCTCCTGGAACTCAGCTTGATAGCGCATGGCGCTTTGCTGGAGTTTGTGGTTCTCAGTACGCATCTCTGCCAAGAGTCCGTCAAGTCGCTTGGCCTCATTGACAGCCTTCATGCCTTGGCGCTCACCGGCCTCTAATCTTTCGAGTTCGGTCTCCAGACGCTCACGAGTCTTCGACTCTGCTTGGAGCTTCGCATCAAGGACTTCTTGTCTGGCAAGCATCGTCTGCTCCTTCTTGGCGCGGCGGGCGTTCTCCTCAGTAATCTGGCGCATGGCGTCCTCCATGTCTTGCTGCAGCGAGAGATACTTTGACCTGTAGTCATCGCGGAGTCGCTCATTCTCGTTCAACTGGGTGCCAAGAGTGTCAATCAACCTGTGGAGTTGCTTGTTCTCCTCTACCGCCTGGTGCAAGTCGTCGCTCTGTCGTTCGGACAGCTGGATGGTTCGTTCTGCCTCACTCCTCCAGCGAGCCGATTCTTGGCGCAGGTCTCGAACGTCTACCTCAGCGATATTGACGCGGGTTTCCAGCTCCAGCTTCTCCTTCTCAGAGTTTTCGGCGGCAGCTTCAAGTATGGCTAGGCGCATAGTGTTCTTGCTGTGGCTCGCATCGAAAATCTTAAGCCTCTCATCCTTCTCTTCGAGTGTTTCCCTGAGCCGCACCTCTTCTTCCGAAGAAATTCGAAGAAGACGCTGCACCTCGGACAGTCTGTCTTCAGCTGCTCGCCGGAGTTGCACTTCTGCCTCGTTTATGGCCTCCTGGTTACTCAGTCTACTCTGGAGATCGAGGAAACGCTGGTCGGATGTGCTGCGATTTACGATCTCAGCTTCAATCTTGGTCTCCGCCATGTACAGCTGTCTCTCAAGTTCGGCTGCTCGCTCTTCAGCCATGCTTCTCGAGGCTGCTTCTGCCGAGTACTTGGCTTCTTCCAGACGGTGACGCTGCTCCAGATCTGCGTATCGAGCTTGTAGTTCGTTGAATTTCTCACTCAGCTCGTCTTGACCTTCAACAACCACTGGATGCGGTGGGGTGGCCGGCATGCGTGACTCCACCGCTGCCTCAACGACATTTCGGAGGTCTTCAGCCCGGAAGTCAAGATGCAGAGATTCGCTGAATTGCTGCTTCATCTCTTCCATAGCCTTCAAGATAGAAACCATGCCCTCGGAAGATGCGGCATCTTGCGCAATGCCCGGCAGAGGAGGCAATGGAGGAGCACTGCGCTGCTGGACGGCAAATGCATCCAGAACGGCAACTCTGATTTGCTCCATACGCTTGTCTCTGCGAGGACTCATTGATCGTCGCGGAACGGGTTCATCATCTTCGTCATCTGCATCGCTCTCTTGGTTCTCGACAGAGACACTACGGCGTTCGCGACGACTCGACGGTGTACGAACAGACAGAGACGCAAGTGCTTGCTGTATTCCCTCCAAAGTTCTCTCAAGAGGATCAAGCCGGGATTGCAAGACACCACCAACCAGCTCGTTGACCTTGCCGTCGAAGAAATTGGCACGAGAGTCGAGCTTCACTTGCTCTTCGTCGCTGAACGCCCGTTCCCAGTCGTCGCTAGCAGCCTGACTCTCACTTGTGTTGAGCCGAGAGATTTGAGCACTCACTGGAGGATCTACAAAAGGATTCTCCAGCATCTCAGTCGTGTGCAAAGGCGGGTGTACTCCAAGCGGTAAGTGATAATGCCTAGGGGTGGGGCTTGGAGCTTCACCTCGAAGGAATTGCGGTTGACTTCGCTTTGGAGACTCGCTGGTAATGGCAGAGACATGGATATGCCGCGTAGGGCTTGGCTGGTGCCATCTCGGCGAATCCACGATCTTCTTGACGCCCAAATCAGGGTCATTCTCATTGATGTGCTGCATGACAGCGTCAATCTCTTCGAATGTGGGCTCTTCAGAGTCGCCATGCTCCTCGCCCTGGTCCGTCCGTGGGCTCGCGGACTGGGGAACTGTGTCCTGAGTGTCTTCCAGGTCTTCTGGGGCACCAGGAGACGCCGAGTACCTTTCCACATCGCTGACAAGTGGGCTGTGGGAAGCCTCGACCTCAGACGCAGCTGACGGTGACCTGGCGTACTTCGAGGCACCCAAACCTTTGGGCGGCGAGGGACTGACAGCAAATCTGCTTGCAGCGAGACCCTTTTTCACAGGTGGAGATGGAGGCGCAAGTTTCTCAACACTAAAACCGGCATCTTCGGCAGGGCTGATGATGGGCGAAGGTTCCCTCTCGATGGACTCCTGCGGCATGTCCTCGTAGCTTTGGTCTTCTTCCACGGGGCTGACTTCAGCTTCTACATCAGACCGCATCTCGGACCGTTCAAGATAGCCCGGAACTGGGGTATCCTCCTTGTCATTATCGTCATTGTCAGTCATCAAGGACGTGCCAGGAATGAATGGCTTCGCCGACGCCGAAAGAGATTTTTGGTGCCCATGGGCCATGAAGCCATCGTCTCCGAAAGGCCGAGACATGTTGAAGTCTGACACCTCAGCCTCTGACCTGAACTCGAATGGAGCCCAGGCATTGGTATTGTGTTCTGCAGAGACCTCGGACAAGCTAGTATTGTCCTTAGCTTCCGTCGAATCAGACAGGATAGTCGACGATATTCCAGAGTCACGGGCTGGGCGCTCCTCTTCCGTGCCCTTGGGTTCTGCTTGCGCGGATGAGTTCGGCTCTGCAAACTGAGGGCCCTCATCGTCATCAGCACTGGCCCCTCTGAATCTCTTGACTCGTGTTTCGTCGATTATGCGGCCGTTTTCATCCTCAGCAGGAGCTGGTTCATCCCTGTTCGATGTGCGACTAGCTGGTCGAACAATTGGAATGGCCTTGGACTTCTTCGGTGGTTTCAAGATCTCCGGCATGTTCAAGTCGATACTACCGAAGATCGACGATGCCACTCTGCCGCTCTCGCTGCCGGACAGTATTGGGGATGTTACTGAGCCAGCAACCGAGGCAGGTGTGAAGGCTGGAGCATTCGGTCGAAAAGTCGGCGCACCAGCGGCAGAAAAGCTGAATTCGCTCGACCCGGGGGAGAATACCGGGGCATTGGCGTTGATCTTGCTCGAAGGAGCCGCCGGAGGGCTCAATTGATTCGAGTGATCCGAATCCGGAGGGTTTGAGGCAGAAGCTCCTTGGAAAACAGCCGGTTGGAATGTATTGCTTCCGAAATTGAACTGCCCAGGCTGAAAGGAACTTGTGGGGTTAAACTTGAATTCGGGTGCTGCGACGTTGAGCTTTGAGAAGGACGATTTGCTGCTGTGGCTCGGCCGTCGTGAGGTTGACTGCACATCCTGCCACGGATTGCTACTCATGGTAGAGAAGTTCCTCTCGTGGGACAAGTCTCCGAAGTTTGGTAGGACAGGTGTTCCGAGATTGCTTGGGTTCGTCTCGACGTCATCCCGCTCAGCCTTGTCATCGTCTTGTATAGGCTTCAAGTTGTTGAATCCACCTTTGACTGAGCCAGCTCTCATGTCATCTTCTCCGAAATATTTCTGGGACAGCGAATGGCCCCTACTATGAGGTCGAGGATGATGAAGAACAAGATTCTTGTCGACGGCACCTTCAAAGCGTGGTGCCTGTGGCGCAAACTGCACCGGCGATTCGTGGCTCGACTGAGCCGCGGCGTGGATTTTCTCGTCCTCGTTGTGCGGGCTGTAATCCTCGTCGTGTTCGAGCTGTGAGCGAAATTGTTCCTCTAGGTGATATTCCGCTTCATCAATTTCCTTCTGAAGACTGTCGCTGGCATTGTGACGGATCTGTGGCGCTGGCTCGGGAGTTCTGGATGCGCTCTTCGTCTCCTCTTCCTCATCTGCTTCCCGTAGTTCTTGCAAACGAGGAGAAGCTCGAGCAGACTGCATGAATTGCTGGTGGGGTAGCTGAGGGAATTGAAGCGACTGGTGCCTTTGGTGCAGTAGGGGAGGTTGGAAGCCTCCAGGCGAGAAGGGCGAGGTCGAGAGAGACGGGGAGACACGGTGAATCCCTTGTTGCTGGAACATGACATCCCGGGGCGATGGCTGCTGCTGAGGTGGCATAAATCCGAATGGGGACTGATTTGCCGGGATCGAGACGGATTGCCGGGATTGGTGAGAATTAAAGTTCCCGTTAAAGGAGACGGGGGATGCAACTGCATTCACACCATTCGTAGGATTCTGAGCGGAGAACGGGAACTGCTGCATTCCTTGAGCACTTGATGCCGAAGGCGTTTGAATCGGTGGCGAGAAGGGCAAAGGGGGGTACTGAGTTATCGTAGCACGGCGGCTCAGGCCGGCTAGATTGGGAGAGATGGATGGAGGAGGCGGCGGCGGGTCTTCATCACCAAGTGATACACCAAGAGCCCTGAGCTTGGCCTCAGTCAACTCATTCATGTATGCCTTCCAGGCTGTTTAGTACGTTAGCAGAGCATTCTCGGACTTGGGCAAACAACCTGAGCTTCCTACCTTCAAGATCGGGCAGAGTAACTTTGAAATTGCGATCAATCCGCTCCCTCCTGATGTCCTCCACGTCCGGCCACTCGTCCCTACTCCTAGAGTGGTGCTCGACTGGGAGAGCTGAGTACTCTGTCGGGACGTTCAGGTCGAAACCGCGGATGTCATAACCCAGCTCTTCCCATTCCCTGAACATATTCGCAGCTTCATGCTGTTTGAGAGGAATGGGAGCCTTGCCTCGTTGGCCACGCTCTTCGTCTCGAGGAAGCAAGACCATGATGTTCTTACCCCTCCATGGCACCTTTTTCTTTAGCCGAGGCGTCGATGCGGTTGCCTTTTTGACCTCTGGTCTCGTAGGGGTGACCGGGACCTTCGCCTCTGCCTTTTCCGCGCCCACAGGTCCAATTGTGCCATTCGGCGTCGACGGGCGTTGCTCGGCGATATTCGTCGCTAGCGGGCTATCAGCGCCGCCCTTCGGCAGCATTACCTCTGGGACAGAATTTTCCATGTTTCCGGTATCCATTTTGGGCGCCCGATCAACAGTGCTTTGCTTGAGGGTCTCAGTACTCGATCGCGCTCTTGGATGTTGCCTGGACGATAGTCGAGACGACGTGGGGCGTCCACTGGGGTTGGCTCGAGGAGTGGCCGAGCTCCTTCCTTCCAACCACGCTGCCTCGTCGCCGGAGGGTGAGCCGCTCAACGAAGAGTGCTCACTATCTGTACCGTCGCTTAGCCAATGACGGGGCTCTGTGTTCTCGTGGGCAGCTGTGTGCTGACGTATCCAGTCTTCTGTTAAGCCACGCGCAAGGCCGGGTCGTCTGGCGCGGTTCACCAAAATGGCGGCCAGAGAAGAAGACTGGTGCTCTGTCGGCGAAACCACCAAGGGTGGAGCTGGGCGCAAGAACGGAGTGTCAAGCTCGAGACGGTGTATCGGCGAACCTTCAGATTGCTCGCTGCCAGGACTCTGTCGGTGAAAATTGGCTTCTTCAGACCTTGGATACGGGCTCCCCCAACTTGCAGTAACGTACTGACTGTCTTCACTGGGGTCTTGGCGGGACGGCGGGGTCCTCAGCAAGTCCAGTGTTCTCTGTGGGAGTTGCGGAGCTTGCAGATTAGGAACGAACGGAGACGACGCCTCGCCGTCAGCGGTAGACGCGGTCGAGAGGGCTGGGGACCTCGGAGGGGATTGGCTAGTTGACCGAGGGTGCCGCAGACCGTCCTGTGCAACAGCACGAGGAGGAAGTGGTGGAGACGGATCTTGCGAAGACGTCTTTGCGTGGACCTACACGACAGCAACACGATGAACGTCAGACTAGATGGCTCGACACATGATGGGGCCGGGCAGGAGCAGCACAGCAGGGCAGGTGCAATTAGCCGCGGCGTGGGGCTGCTTTTTTTTTCCTGTGGTCTGGGCGAGGCTTACCACTGGAGATCAGCGCAGACGAGGACCGTGTCGTCTGCAGCTGTATCTCAATACCTGTCGCGTCGTCGGCGATGCCCAAAAGTCTTTGTTTGCCCGAAGCGAAGAGGTCTCCCCTTTTTCAGTAGACACAAGGGCAGCGAGTGGGGAATTTTGTAAAGGGCGGCCCGGGGGCTGGCTGACTTGATCGCGTCGCGTAACCGGAAGACGGGGACGACTGGGGCAGGGGAGCAGGGGAGCAGGGGAGCTTGGACGTTTCTCCAGCAGTGCGAGGGCAGCCAGAGCCAGGGTCGGGTTGGCGTTGCGCTGCAGCTGGGTCCACTCAAATTTTGTGAAATAAGGGCCAATTAGGAGGAGATCCCAATCAGCAGGAACCAGAGAAATCAAAAAAAGAATCAAGAAGACGATGGCCTGTTCAAAGGAGTGACAGAAGGGTTGGGCAAGAGAGCATGTCGAGTATCATCGAATCGCCGGTTCGGCCTTGTCTGGGTCTTGTCTTGTCAGCGGTGCTGGCGCAGTTGCTGCATGAATGAAGACTGCAGACAGCCCGTGCCTCGAAAGTCAAAAGTCAACAGCCGGGTCTGGTCGGGTCAAGTCGAATCAAATCGACGTCGATGTCGAAGTGTCGGGTCCAGGCTGCCAGGTTGGGTCAAGTCGAATCAGGCACTCGAACGAATTTGCAATGACAGCGCACAAACCAACAAACAAAACGACGCGCGAACCAAGCAGTGGCCTGTCCTTCCTGGCTGGTGGGTGGAGTGCGTGAGAGGCTCCAGAGGGTCGGAAGTTGGTAGGAATTATGATTATGACCATGTGAACGGGGCGTGAGAAAAAGGAAGACGAGAACGGAATGACGGCAGAGACAAACGTGGAGATCGCGGTCTGCTTTGCCCTGTCCTGCCTGCTCATTGCACCAATCCTCAGGAGGGGGAGGACAGCTCCCGTCTACCGTAACAGTCCTGCTGTGGCTGTCCGTTTCTCTTCTTGTTCCTGGTCCCGTTCCTGCGCCTGTCATTTTTGGACACGCTTCCGCTGGGCTGCAGGGAGGCCATGCACACCTTGCATTGGCTCGGCAATTTCACCCAAATGACTGTTCTTAGATAGCCTGTACCCGGCCGGCCCAGCCAAACACCAGCATGTGTCTTGTACCTCACCAACAAGCGTGCCCTGCACTTAGGAGCTCCAAGATGTCCGGGTCAGCGACTTTCCCAGGTCCGTTGGGTTGGTGCGTTGTGCGTCTTGTGTCTGCAGATTGTAAGTCCCATCAGCCTCTGGGGAGAAATCTATTTCTTCAAGCCTGTGATCAGCTCCACAGGAGTCCACAGGAGGCACCTGAGGAGCCTGCTGCCTGCAAACCGATCAGTGAACCCACAACTGGGTGCGTCTAGCGCACCCAGTGCAACCCGTGAGCTCCCGACCTGGTCGACACGCTAATTCTTCAGCGGAGACGCGTCGACCTCAGGGTCTATTGACCAAGGAACGGGCGCTAAAATCGGTCTACCCGGCATGAACGCCTCCAGGCGAGTTGATGTTTTCAAGGCAACGAAGAGGATAGCCAGGCTGCCAGGCAGGCCAAGACCGGAAGCACTAGGAAAGCAGATGGTAAATCATCATGACCACACCAGTGCAAATCCACCAGTCTCTTGAATGAGCTCAAGACAAAGTTTCAGTATAGCCTTTTTCAGACATCAAGTCAAGAGTATCTGGAATCTTCCAAGCAATAAGAGAAGTTGGAGGTGGAGGGGGCGAAATCTATGCCCACCCGATGTGCATCAATATATATATATCACCATGGCTGCCTCTCATGACTTGGACATCAACTTCACACTTGTCAAGCGCGGCATGAGATGGACACGTACGCTATACCCAGCCCAAGACTGGTTGTCCCTGGCTAGTTATTCCACGCGCCACATTCCAGTGATGGGGTGGATTCGTCCTCGTTTTCAACTAATGGGGGAACCCACATCAAGTGCTTCTCAATCCAATCAATTAAAGATAACGCTTTGTATTCTATATTCATTGCCTCGCAACAGCAGCTATCTGGCAGCGACGCGGTTGTACACGCTGGTTTGCGTACTGCTCCAACTTGCTCGTTGTGAACCGTTCAATATAGCTTGATCCAAAGAGGCACCGCGGGAAGCTGCATTTGTCGCACGTCTCAAGGCGATTCCAACGAAGTGACATGTACAACTAAAAGCATTATCGATGTAGGAGCAATTTACCCATTTCTTGCTCATCGAGCCATCTCAGGGCCAAAAAGAAACCACCCATGACGCCATCCCTAATCCCATCTCCAGGCAGAACCAAGTCCTCAGCATCCAGCTTGATATCCCAGCCCAAAAATCTTTACGAGCTCAGAAAAGAGTCCTACCTTCTCTCTGCTGTCCAGAAGAAGCCTTCAGCTCTCACAGAAGAAATCAAACTCGGCATTCGAGCTCGCCAAGGTTAGGAAGGCAGTCTGCGTAGCTGTGTTGATGGCGTTCTTGCACTGAGCTGTTCACACACACTCGTCAGCTTTCTCTCTTGTCTCTCCGGTGGCTCATTACAATCATCGCCGCCGCCGCCGCCACCACCACCACCACCACGACGCTCTCCAGGAGAGCAAACGGGAAGCCAAACTCACTATCCTGGCTGTCGCAGGCCGACACCTCGAACCCGGCGTTGCTCCCGGAGTTGGCCACCTGCGCACACTTGTTCTTTTGGTTGTCGCAGCTGCGCTGCGCCGCCGAGGCGAAGTCGGTGAAGGTGTCGCCGTCCACCTCGAACGGCCGGTCCGACTGCCCGCTGTTGGTCACCGGATCCGCCTTGATGCCGCCCAGCGCCCCCGTGAACGTCTGCAGGTTCTGCGTCCCCGTCGCCGCCTGCTGCTGCTGCCGCGGGAACAGCACCCCGCCCCCGCCCAGCATCTCGCCCATCGCCAGGTCCGGCCCCGCTGAGGCCTGCGCGCCGCCCAGGGCCGCCGCCAGCACGAGGGCTGATGATATTGGGAGCTGCATCGTGTTTATCGTGTATAGTACAGGTATATGAGTTCAAGTGTGGTCTTTGTCGGTTGGAGAAGGCCACGGCCGGTGTTCAACCTGTGCAGGTCGATTGTTCGTTCGTACCGGCGTTGGTTCGGGTCGTGGTCGTTGGTCTCGGTCCTTCAGGGGGTCGAGCAGTGTGTCTCGTTCGTTCCCGCGAGTCTCGTTCAGTAGTTCAACACTCCAATTAACACTGATAGAGACGTAATGAATGTGTATTAGAAAGCCCAGCTAGATAGTATGAGAAAGGATCGGATTACGGTTAGCACAGGACAATTGCGATATGGTTCAAGTCATGGTCCGAGGCCATCTCGGCCTAGACATGAAACGCCCGCCATCCTGGGTCGCGCAGCCAAATCTGAAACGCTACTGAGACGAACATAGACAGCGACGGATGAATGGGCAAGCTTGGTGCTTGCCTTCCCCACCTAGCCCATGGCCAGTGCATGTATCCAGGTATCCTGGAGATTTCGAGGGGTGTGCTCAAATTCTCAAGTAGAAGAGGGCAAAATTGGTGATGAAGCGCCCATGAGCTTCCGAACGTTGAACCCTGTATTTTAGGATCCCTCACGCAGTTATACAATGTCCGAAGCCCTGAAGGCGGAATTCTTGTGATCTACGTAAACTTGCAAAGAAAAACACCCTTCAGCAAAACCCACGGTGAAATAACTTACCTTGGGATAAGATTCAGTGATCACAAGAAGGAATAGCTGCATGTACAACTGTCGATGGCATCAAGTATGGCATCGACTAGAGGCGACATATGTACACCGAAAGTGCATCCTCATCAACATTGCTCCAGAACCAAGCTACCACGATCAACTCAGTGGTGATGAGACTGATGATTGTGCTGTACTCCCGAAGTCAAGGCGGAGAGGAGCGGTAAAAGAGAGACAACGCTGATACGGGCCGTGCCAAACGACTTAAGCACCATCACCCTTTGCACTGTCGGCCAAAGGCGTACAGTCTCCATCGCTGGTCTTGCCAAGGATGTTGGCAGAATGGTCTTCGCACTTGTTCGGCCAGACAGCAGGCCCTGGAGCAGTGTAGTTGCGCAGGGGCGGCCACCACAGGCCGACGAGGATCCCGGGCTCGTTGCCGGTGTAAGCGCCGGGGACCGGGGAACTTGACGGTCGGGCCGGGGGTGCCCGAGCCGCCGCCCGTCACCTCGAGCTGCGCACACCCGAGGTAGAATTGCGCACCGCCGTACTCCCCGGCGCTGTGCAGGGAGGGCCAGGCCCTCTGCTCGCATCAGGTACTGGCCGGACGGGAGGTCCTTGGGCAGGGTGAAGGTAAGGTTCTGGATGCCGACGTTGTTGACGAACGGGGCCCAGTAGATGGGGTCGGCCGTCAGGTTCGACGTCGTGAGCGAGTAGATCTTGAACCAGCCCCCGTCGCCCTTGTAGGACTGCGCCGTTCTCGGCGCCTTGCTGAGCCACACCTGCTGGATGCCCGGGTGGCCGAAGACGTCGCGGATCCAGAACCCGAGCTGGTCGCGCTCGTCACGTCGTCGTCGAGCCCCCGCCGTTGTTGCATATGATGTTCTTGGACGCGACGTCCTGGATCGGGCTGTTGCTGTTCTTGGTCTTGCGCACGTACTCGTACACGCCCGTGTCCTGGCCGTTGATGATCAGCGATTCGAAGTTCCAGTGCCCGAGCACGGGCGTGAGAAGGGCGGCCAACGCTACATGGGGCAGCGCAGTGAGCGGCACGCGAGGTGCCGGCAAGGGAAAGAAGGAAAACGGCTGCTGTCAGGATAATCGCATTATGACTAGAGACGAAATCGACGACGACGGCGCAACGGTCATAGGTATATGAATGCATCTTCCTACACCATCAGCCCACGCTGCACCCTCGCTCCTAGTCGTGGAAATTGAGCAACCAGTCATATATGTGGCCTATGTCAAACTGTCAAACCGCCTTTCAGTGGACGGAGCCTTCCACCCCGTGGTCAAAGGGATGATAAACAACAGATGCTTGGCCTGGTAGCCAACTCAAAGGTCACCGTTGCAATATCCCAAGAGATAAAGTCATCAGTTACCTGACCTGGAAAGGACAAAGGTGACACAGCGAACTGTATGTGCATAGCATCGCTGGCTGAGCTATCCTTCTAAGACACCCGGTACTAATATTGAGTTGCACATCTCACCAACGGCCCTCATCAAGATAAACAAGACCACAAAGCCCAATATGGCTAGCATACTCATATGTATGAGTGAGTCTCGTGGTGCCGCGTGTCAACCAGTGGACTACTAGCTTGATGGACTCCCTACCTCAGGCTATGGTGGGAAGGAGTCATGCGTCCGTGCATTCCCTCGTCAGCATTGGGGAATCAGCTGCTGATGCGACCTTAGATGCGCACGTCTGTCACCAGAGAGATCTTGGATGCGGATGCATGGACATTGCGCAGGTGACAACACTGTAAATCGAGTTCCGAATGCTGATGCCTTCCTTACCTTGCTTGACATCATCCATTAGTTTATATGGCATCCATAACATACTTTGGGATGAACTATCATCTGTCGGTGCCGAGGCCATGTGGAAAGGTATTTACTCAGTCACATAAGGCTTTTTGAGGCATGGGTTTGATAAAATCAAAAGGGTATCTGTATTAATCCTCCCTCGAATCAAGTCTGTACACCCTGCCATTTAAACAAAGGAGGTTCCCCATAGAATGTATTGACAGGCTTCGATTTTGCCTCCAAGTCATGTTCATTAAGAAGAAATCCTTGCTAGTCTATGTCCAGAGATGCGTCTCTCCTTTTGGACCTGTGTCGATCTGCGAACAAACGCTATGCTGTTGACTCCGAATTTTCGAATAGAAAAACGCCAGACCTCGTCAGACGAGGTAAACCAAAATGCCTCGGTAAACGTGGACTGCTGCGAAGCCCAATTTATGGTATCCACTTCGGGTCTAGGAGAGATATATCCTAGAAGTTGGAAGACGCGTTGACATTACTTGGCGCATGATAGCTCTCGAGGGTGCTTTGGAATGGAGACCGTGCACCGCCAGCAACGGTCGATCCAGCGTTTAGCCCGCCGACTTCGCTCTTGCCCTCAGCTCCGTTGTTGTAGCCCATGAGGCCGTCGTTCTCCTCGCTGGCCTTCTTGCGACCCCAGATCCTCCATGCGAAGAGACCGGCGACGGCTAGCACGATGGCACCTCCAACACCAACGACAACACCGATGATGGTGTTTCTTGTCTGGTTGGACATGCCGGAGCTGCTGCTGCCGTTGCTGGCCTCGTTCAGGCCCGGCGTCGGGGTCGAGACCGAGACAGATGTCGAGCTGCTAACCGATCCATCCGTGGCGGTGACGACGATGACAGTGGTGGAGGTAGTCGGGCTTGCGGTTGTGGTGGCTGAGCTGGATCCTTTGGACGTTGTCTCAGAAGGAGGGGTGGTGGCAGCCGTGCCGTCTGCAGAAGTCGAGGTGGTGGTGGCAGCGCCATCAGTTGAGGTGGTCGGCGTGGCAACACTGTCGGATGTCGTGGTGGTGGGTGCTTCCTGGGTCGAGGTTGGTGTCACCTCGGAAGAAGTGCTCGTAGTCTTCTCGGCGCTTGATGTGGTTGTTGTCGCCGTCGTCTCTTCACTGGCAGAAGTGGTAGTCGCTGCGCCGCCACTACCAGTCACGGCATCAGCGGCACTGTTGAGAGCGTCTCCAACAAGTCCTTGTCTACGAGCCAGCTCGACGCCATTTCGGCCGAGGATGGCGGCGTCGATGATGAAGCCCTGAGTGACGGCGTTGGCAGACAAGGCTGCCAAGACCAGCTTGAGAATGTGCGAGGAATGCATTTTTCGTACTGTCGTCGGTTGTTGGGATGCTCGGTCGCGACGAATACGACGGGCAGGGGTTGTGGATTCAGTGACGATGACGATACCGTCTATTGATGATTGACGAGTCGTCAATTAATAGTATCGGCGGTCGAAGCACCTTGCGATGAGCGAGGAGAGGGGCCCAATTAGGGGTTTCTTGGAGGGGGCGTCCGCTCTGAGTCAAACTCTGCTGTCGGCAGGTCTTGGCAGATGGCGTTACCGATGTCGAAGGGTACTTGGGTGGCGGCTGGTTGGGATGAACAACTTGTTTATGATTGTTTGAATAGCGAGTGGTGATTGAATAGCTGAACGATGGATTGGACGAAATGAGAAAATAAGAGAAGCGAGTGACTCTGGGATGGGATGGGAAGTGTGGATGTGGTGGTTTTATCGAGATTGATGATGGGTGGGTGGGAAGAAAGGCCGAGTGGAGCGGGCAGGGGCCAAGGGATAAACAGGGGTGGCGGATGGACTGGGACGGGATCTCTCTTTCTCCTAGACTGTCAGGCCACCCCGCGGTGCAGATGACCGTCAGACAGTGCAGAACCTGGGCCGCCGGTGGAAGACCCCTTGGAATGGCAAACGGCACTAAGTGGAACGGGGATGCTGGCGTGCACATGTGTCTGCCCTCTGCTTGCCCCCACTGCTTGGTATCTATTTGACTTTCGCCCTCCTGTCCTATTGAGTCAACTGCGCAGCGCAGTAAGATAGTATACATGAATGAGGGTTTTACTCTCGCGATGAAGCCCGTTGAGAGGCACGCACGCGAAACGGGCAAATCCAGGGATTAGGCTGTACCATGGGCTTACTGTGCCGCTTCTGACTGGCTTGAAATGGCTTCCCGTCTGCCCCCCAAGACACGCCGGTGTTTGCTACTAATAGGGGAGACCAGAAAAAAAAGGACAGTCTAGACTCTTATTCTCGCGAGACAGCATGTTGCAAATACAGTTACGGTATACGATGCTGAGATATGTGACTCGCACAATAGCAAATCTGTGAGACGCTCGCTGTCCCAGGGAAGGCCTTTTGGAATGAACACTACAGTACCTGCACTATGTACATTCATGATTGCACTCACTCGCTCGCTCGCTCACCGTCTAGTCTACCACATAGAGTACGTATTACCGGACGTCACGGCACGACAGTCGCTGCCAGATCTGGACTGGGCTCCGTCCGGCCCAAGCCCACCTCCGTTTTTCCTTTTCGTCTTGGCGTATGTACTGGCGTGGTAGGCTGGCAGACCACCGACCTCGTATTTGGGTTTTTTTGGGTACGCAACCAGGCGACCCCAGATGCCACCAACCACTCCTCCAGCCCTCTAGCCGTTGCCCTAACAAGCACACGCGCAACGGACCACGCTTCGTCCGTCTTGCTGTATGCTGCCAAAAAAGAACGGATATTCTGCACGGCACGCAGCTTGACCGCTTGCTTGGAATTCCCTCCAGCCACCGGTGCTCATGCGATTTCGTCTGTCCTCCTGTTCTGATCAATGCGACGTTACGGCCATTGACGATGGTCCTCTCAGGCAGAACCAGACGGATGGTTGCCCCCTGATTGGCGGCCGCGGTCAAAATAGTAAGGACTTTGTCTGACATCTGGACGGATGCCACCCACACCCACCACCCTCCCACAACTGGCGGGTGTACGGAGTAGACTACTGTGTAGCCATGCAGGATCGGAATGGCTGGCCACATCGCACTCGCACTCCTGCTCGCGCCACCAGGTCGGGCTGGGCCTGGCAGCAGGTTGGTCGGGCTACGGACTGCACACCCACCTACCACTGGCCTCATCTGCCATTGGCATTGACGCTGCTGTCATCATGCTGTGCCCAAGGGGCACTACACCACACAATGGGAGACCGACCATGCATGAAAATGACTCTATCGTCCCTTGACAAGTCAATGTCACCTACTATGGATTAAACAAAGGCAGGGCTCGTCGGTGACGATCTTCGCCAATGCCTCTCTATGACCCTCTTGCGGGCATGGGCCTGTTTCATCTATCATTCAGCCGTCACCTGCCACCAACAAAACAATCGCTTCTTGCGGAACATCGGAGGTGATGAGCTCGTCGAACCAGGACCTTCGAGAAGCTGTCGCTACTGCATCCCATCGCCCCATCTACCGAGACGATCGTCCATCCCGCGTCTGCTATTCATAGAGGGTTACACGCGCATGTCCATCTTGCAGGCTGGCAGAACTGCAGAGAAACAGGCTTGCAAGCCCCCGGCGTGCCAGATGTCATGCTAAGACTCGGCCACTATTTACCCTTGGCAATGCAGCAACTGCCACCCAGCCAAGGCAGGCGTGGCAGGGAGCCCTAGCAGCCCTACGCAGCAGCACAGCACAGCACACTACAAAATCCGCCATCCTCGGGCGTCACCTCCTATCTAAGCACCGGGGTGACGATCAAAAAGGACTTGAGATCCCTAGTTTGGTGCTGTTCTCGTCATACTGTCCAATTCCAACCCTGATCTACATCATCGCAGCTCCGCGTTCTCCCACGCCCCGTCTACCCGCCTGCTAAACGCCGGGATCCCCCTTTCACTGCTCATTTGCACTGCCCGCATGTCCCGAGGCTGTACCCACTGCGAATCCAGGGTCCGTTAGATGCGCCAGCCAAGCTGACGAAAACCCAACACAATTGAGAGATTTACAATACCAAAGCTAAACATTCTCCACGGGATTTGGAGCTCACCGCGATCGAGCAAGCGCTGTGTTGTTGCACGCGGCAGAATTGCCTTTGTCCCACCGCACCGGTAAGGCCGAGCCGCGAGAGCTGTGGACAACCTCCGGCGCCTACAAACAGACACTAGTCCCGGGACAAGTTTTCATTCCACCGGACTCGGACACTGAGACCCTCACTAGCCTTTCCCCAACCGTTTTTTCGTGAACGGCTGGGGCAACCGCAAAGTCTACAACTTGGCCTCGGGAGTAAGTACTGAAAGTTCTTCTTCCGATCTATCCCCTCTGTTGACTGTCAATGGTAATGCGCCATGCATGGCGGTTATGTCATACCAAGCAACACAGGAAAATGGGTCACTTCGACCCTGCTCGAACCCCTGTCCTGCCAGGCCAGGGGAGGCAAATGTCACCCGACCCCGTTGATCTCCTTCGCCTAGCCGCCAGCCGACTTGGTGGACGTCAAACAAGAAGCCATTGCCGACATCCCCACGTGATTCGAAACACGTTGTTTCCACACGCTCAACTGTGGACTACGCAGCTGGTATTTTTAGCAGCTTGGATTGTCTTTGTGGATATTATTCACGGCTCACAGATACGCCTGTAAAAGGCAATAGCCGCCGTTTCCGGAGATCCAAGTTGGAACTCAACGCTGCATCCCGAAGAGTTGCCACAGAGTGACTGAAGCATGGACGGCCGCTCCCTATCTAATGATTTTGACACTAGTGAAGTTTTTGGCTGCTTCCAAGCAGGAGATTTATCACGGATGGTATGGTTCGATTGAAGCTAACTTAGCATGCTGAGCATGCACGGCGCATCTCAGGCTTACCCCTCATGTATCTTCCAATACAAGGGCGGGCACGCAAAAAGGTGCGCAATGGGTTGGGCACATAAGCACAGGCGTCTTTGACATTGGACGCATACATGCAATTAGTTTCGTTACCTCACACCTCTACTGTCCTCATTATTGTCTTGGTCACAATGCCTCTGGACGAGCGTACTGACTGTCGGCTTTTCTTATCATTCATTTACACTAGCAGTCTTCTCTGTGCAAAGTTGCAAACTGGAGAGCTTATTGATCCAGGACGTGGGTAACTGTTGCTGTGGCTTGGAGTATAAATGCAGCAAGATTCTACCACCTGTCCAGACTGTGGTGTCTTCCTGTTGTCCATCGGCTCGGCTGCCAAGCCGGGATGGAAATCAAGCATCTGCTATCCGCACTTAAGAGCCGATGGCTGTTCACAGGGGCTAGAATACACTTTCAACGTCATGACCTGACGAGAGAGCTGCAGAGGACCCAGACCATTTGCAGCCTACTGCAAGCTGACCGGTGAATCCAACCAAGGAGAAGGCCGCACTCCCTTTGAAGTCTGCTCGGAGTAGTGCGTTTCTCGGTGGTTGATGGAGCGAATTGCACCAAGGTGGGCATGCGATACCTTCGCTCCTGGACTTTCTCCAACCTTTCCCCATGTCCACTCCACATACACTCCCCCAACTTTTCCCCAGGCTACCGGGATGGTTGCCCTCCCGGTTCGACCAGGGCACAAATCGGCGCGATACTTGGGCCCAAATGGTGCAGATGGTGCCGACCACGGGTCGTCATTTCCGAGTCAAGTTGACATGCCTCTGCTGATGGGGTATAGAGCAAGGACTGGTTCCCTTTTCGCACAGTCGTTTGCCCCGGGGTTGTTGAACTTCCCCTCACGCAACGGCTTAATTCGCGTGCTCATGTGCCCCTAGCTCAGCATCCATGACTATCCTGCAAGGGCCCGGTACGACATACTCGAAGCTTATTGATGCGCATGTCTTCAACCTTTGCTGGGGTAGGAGATGAGGTTACTTTTGCTGTGGAGGCAAACAAACATGGAGATATGTGAACTTTGATCCAGGTCGAGCGAGGCGGTGCTAGGCGCTCGGGGGTGGTGATAAAAGGCAGCTTATGATCCTCTCCGTTCCTGAGGACCACTGTGACATTCTCGCCCGCCCTCAACGTCAACCGCTCGCGCGTCCGGGTTCACCATGGCGCCTCTGTCGATGCTGTCTGTCCCTCTGCTTGCCGGGGCCGTTTCTGCCGTCACGCTCTCAGTTGCTAGCTCCGGTGGCAACGCGACTTCAGGTTTTCAATATGGTCTTATGTTTGAGGACATCAACCACAGTGGTGATGGTGGGATGTGAGATACCTGATAGATCATAATACTGGGCACGACCTCTGACTTTGACAGTTATGCCGAGTTGATTCAGAATAGGGCTTTCCAAGGCTCAGATCTTTTCCCCACGACTCTTGATCCGTGGTCACCAGTTGGTTCTGCTGCGATTGCCTTGGACAACAGCTCCAGCCCTCTCTCCTCCGCGCTCCCGACCTCGGTTCAAGTGACAGCCTCAGCCGATGGCACTGTAGGAATTAAGAACCCGGGATGGTGGGGAAGTAAGTCTCACAGGTTTTGTTGTTGAGTAGGCATCAAGGCATGTGTGAGCGCTCACTGACATGACATCCTCCAGTCGATGTCAAAGCAGCAAACGCTTACTCGGGATGTTTCTACGCCCTTGGGTCGTATCTGGGCAATTTCACCGCGAGCCTTGTCTCGGATATCACCAACGAGACGCTGGCTTCGGTGACTATCGCATCTTCATCGGTTGCGAACAGCTGGACCGAGCACAATTTCCAGCTCCAGCCCTCGGCGGACGCTTCCAACAGCAACAACAGCTTCCTGCTGACCTATGAGGCCGCATCCGGCGATGTGCTCAACTTCAACCTGATCAGCCTCTTCCCTCCTACGTACAAGGGCACCCCGAACGGCAACCGCAAGGACCTGATGGAGGCCTTGGCGGGACTCAACGCGAAGTATTTCCGTATTCCTGGCGGGAACAACCTGGAGGGCGAGTCAGCGGGCTTGCAGTGGAACTGGACGAAGACGATCGGAAGTCTCACCGAGCGCCCTGGGCGCCCGGGTGATTGGGGCTACGAGAACACCGATGGTCTTGGCCTCATCGAGTACATGTTATGGTGTCAAGATCTTGGCCTCGAGCCCGTCCTCGCCGTCTTCGCAGGCTACTGGCTCGACGAGACTGCCGCGTCCGAGGCTGAGCTGCAACAGTATGTGCAGAGTGCACTTAACGAGCTTGAGTTCCTGATGGGCGACTCGTCGACTGCCTGGGGCGCACAGCGCATCGCCCTTGGTTACACCGAGGCGTTCTCCATCAAGTATGTCGAGGTCGGTAACGAGGACGGCCTGTCTACCGTAGGCTTGGACACGTATTCGACCTACCGTTTCAACGATTTCTACGATGCCATCACTGCTGCGTATCCGGACATCCTCGTCTTCAGCTCCAACACGGACTATGTATACAAGAGCTCCGGCCAGGACTATCACCAGTACACGCTACCAGACCACTTCGTAACCCAGTTCAACTATTTCGACAACTTTGCTAACGCATCCGGTCATCCGATCATGGTCGGAGAGTTCGCCGTCGTGCAGAACAACACCGGAAACTCTGCTGATACAACGAACTGGAACAATCCCAAAAAGTGAACCCCCGTCCCCCCCTCCCTCGGCTAGAACCTTGAAAGAGACAACAGACACTAACACGCATATCAGTCCTTGGGCTTACTGGATCGGCTCCGTTTCCGAAGCGATCTTCCTGATCGGGACAGAGCGCAACGCAGACCGGGTATGGGGCGTCTCGTACGCGCCGCTCCTCCAGAACCTCAACAGTTACGAGTGGTCGCCCGACCTGATCTCGTACACGGCGGACCCGAGCCAGACGGTCCTCAGCACGTCGTACGAGGTGCTCAAGCTCTTCGGCAACAACGTCTTCACATCCACCCTGCCCGCCGACGAGACCTCGGGCTCGGCGTTCGGCCCGGCCTACTGGGTCGCGGGCGTCGACAACGCCACGAGCACCTACTACCTCAAGGCCGCCGTGTACAACAGCACCGCCGACGTGGACTTTGACGTCTCCTTTGAGGGCCTCAGCGGCGCTGGCTCGGCGACGCTGACGGTCCTGACGGCGCCGGACGGGTATTCGCACAATGCTATCGGCAGCGAGGTCGTGACGACCACGACGTCGACCGTGACAGCGGTCGATGGAGTGTTCAGCTTCAGCTTGCCCGAGCTGAGTGTTGCTGTGTTGGCGGCGAAGGCTTAGGTTCTTGTATATACACAATCAATAAAGTCTCATTGTCTACATATCTGGAGCCTGAGCAGGAAACATCGAGTTCAGGTCATTTTCGTTGAACTCAAGCCCCCAATGGAGCCAGTTCTTCTCTCTACTTGATGCGGACTTACGGCGGGTTTGATTGCCAATCTATTTTCCGAACGCCCTGACTGCGTAATTCCTATGGGCTTTGTTTCGCGCTTCTTCCTTCTCCTTCTCCTTCTCCTCCTCCACCACAATCCAGATGCCTGCTCTATTCCTTCGCATCGAAGCTTGGCTTCGCCACTGACACCGTGGGAGCAAGTGCGAGCCCTCTTGCCGCCTTGCCGCCTCAGGTTGGTGTCTCGGACAAAGAGGGCGATTACGGCTGCCTCTGCTGCTGCCGAGCCTGGTCCGCAGCGCAATCACGAGGCTGGTAGCTGCTCTGAAGGTCCTCCACCTTGTCCTCGAGGTCTTGGACCCTCGCCAGGAGAGGCTGCAAACCCGTCGCGGCAGGTGTGCCGCCAGATACGGGGGCAAAGATATATGTAGTGATGATGTTGATGTCGCGAGCGGGCGCGACGTTGGGGAGGGCGCGGTTGTCGTTGCGGGTGACCACCTGCATCTTGCCGGCGCCGCTGTTGGCTGGTGCGGGGGCTCTGGGTTTGGCCATGGTGAGTAATTTGCAAGAATCTGTGATCTGCCTGTAGAGATTGATGCAGGCCTGCTGTGACTGAACGGGTTTGCGAGGCTTGTTTTGTTAGTTGGTCTGTCGTAGCGATGCTAGATGTCCCAGTTTGTGTGGTGTAAAGGATGTTGGCGTGTGAAGGCATGGCGCGGCGGGCCAATATATAAGATCCTACAACCACGTATGTCAAAGATCTAGCCCATGTTTCATGTCGCATATGGAAGGAAGCCTACAGCGGCCACCCCAGGCAGGTGTGTCTTCCCGGGTTCTGCGGTATTTGTCTTTGTTCCCAGGTACTGCAATGTTCTCTGTGAGATCCGAGCGGATGATAGACGTGGCCCTTGTGGTAACCAAGCAGGCATTGTTCCCAAGTATCTGTAACTCAATGATACAATTCTCCAATGTTCGAATTGAAACACTATATTGTTGCAGTGCCCGGCAAAGGCCAGGCATCTACCCCTTTGCAGAAGTTAGCCAACAGATACCTGATTGGGGCAGAGATGAGAGGTAAGCAGAGAAATCTTTTCGCAAGGGCGAGCTCGAGCCCAAGCAAGCTATGATGTAGTTACATCCTCTCTTCGCTGCACCACTGGCGATATCGATGGGCGTTACATTTGTATGAGTGACCATGACGCACGAAGCGATCCCGGGATACCTGGGTAAGGAGCTGTTGTAGTACAGTAAATCAGATTCCCATGGAAGTCGATCAATTATAAGCATCCTCACCAGATGTTGAGAAATCGTATACGTGGGCAATGGAGCACACCTGGGCACTTACCCAAGTGCCAAAGATTAACCCTGCATCACAACATTCCAAGAAACTCCATAGGAGATAGCTGAAGCTTTCATACCCCGTTCATGTTGTCGACTTCCGTCACCCGTACATGCAAATGTCCATCATCAGTCCGGACGAGGAGGAGGCTCGTGACGGTATTGTAAAACTGGATCTCGTGGAGAGTCTCCCAGATAGCCTCATGAATCTTTGCGTGCTTTTCCATTTCAAGTTTGGTACGGAAAGGGTCCATCTCCAAGGACTTACCAGGACCTTTACCGTAATTCACTGTGATCACCCGTAGTCACACTCAGTTTCCAAGGAAAAAAAGGTTGGTTGTTTCGCGGGGGCTTGTTGAATGCGTCCTTTTAAATATTCGTTAGTAATGTGCACAGCCAACTTCAGACAAACGCGAGAAGAGAGTTCTGCTCTTGACTGGATCATGTCCCCACCGAGGAGCGCTGTAGGCAGCTGACTACCTGCATGTTGAGTACTGCGACCTGAGGCTAGTATGACTTCATGAGCTGCCATTGGGCCTATCTAGCAGCATCGCCGCCTTTTTGGTGTGGCCGGTCACTACCTAGCCTGAATAAAACATGCAAGTTGGTGCGAAGTGCTGGACAGGAGAAGCCTGAAAGACACAGGGAGTGCGATTCTCTAGATAACAATCCCACGGGAAGGTTAAACCAAACGCATCAGCATTGGTTCCCAGAGCTGCCTCAGCACACCAGGTCCGCTCTCGCTCGTTAGGAAAGCGAGTCACCCGCAGCACACTCCTCCAAGTCAACGGCGGCATCCTCACCCGCCGCCACCTCCAAAGGCCTCCCGTACGCGCTGGTAGTCGCATAGTACCGCGCCGCCGCCTTCGCCGCCCACGAGTATGTAGCACGAGTCTGCGCCTGACCGTCCTTGTTGGCCTGCCCACCGGCAGCCTTGTCCGCCGCCGCGCCTAGGTGTTTCGTTGCCTTCAGAAGCTCATCCTCCTGTACCTCAGGTCCATCAGAACCGGCCTTCTCTGTGGCTCAGCGTCAGTATCAAGCCACGAAGTAACAGAGAACTTGTATGAGCCAAAATTACTCACTATTCTCCACGTTGACTTTGGGAATGGTAAACGGCGGCCCATCCCTGGGAAATACCCTCGTAAAATGTTTCAGGCACGGCATCGGTCGCCCGCATGGCTCTCCGTCGAAAAAAGGCGGCGGCAACGGCACGACGCAGTAGGACTCGGGATCGGTCGCCGGAGGCGTGTTTGCCGTCGCGTGTGACTTGAAGCGCTGCTCTCCCAGCGCCTTGGCCCTCTCCGAAACCGCCTTGACGGCCTCGATGCAGACCCTGTTCCGCTGCTTCTCGCCCTCGGTGGAGCAGCCGGCGTCGATGCTTTGTATGTGAGTCACGAGGCCCCCGCAGATCTGCTCGAACGTCTGGCTGGGGATTTCGGTCTTGGTTGTTGCTTGGCCGCTGCCGGCGGTGGCGTCGATGTCTCGAGGGGCTGCGCGCGCGCCTGCTTGTTCCCTGGCCTTGGCTTTGCCCTTCGGCTTGGCTCGAGCGACCTCTGCCTCGATCTGGGCAAATTGCGCAACGGCGTTTCTTGCTGTCTCCCTCATGCGGCCATCCATCAACTCCTCCATGATGAAGCCAACTCTCCCGTTCCGCCTGGCATAACCGAAGAAGCGGTCGGTTGATCTTAAAGGCACCAGGGCAACGACTTCAGTCAGAGGAAAGGAGGGGGTGTCAATGATTACGCCATCCCAGCCATTACTAGGCGAGAGGCCTGGTCTGGATTGTGTGTAGTAGTGGTCTTGCGCACCGCTCGCATGTGCTGCAGCAGTGGGGGTTGTCGCCGCCGGTCGAGGGTTGTTGTTTTGTTGTTGTTGTTGTTGGCTTGTGCTGGGTTGCGCCGACTTGGAAGGCTCGGCGAGGGGAGCTTTGCATGGAGCTGAGCCGCCAGACGCCGATGCCTTCTTGTCATGCGGCGACGAAACCTCAGGAAGGTCCATGTTGAAGGAGTTCTATCTGTGCAGAAGGTGCGTCGTGCAGATTCGAGGTGGTGAAAGGTTGTGTTTTGAAAGAACCGGCTTTTTCTGCACATGTCCAGTCGCAACGATGGGTGTCGAAGAGTGAATGAAATCGGACGAACCTCAGGCTTTGCAAAAGCTGTCGGGTAGACAAGATTGTGTCAGTGATTTTTTGAGCATGAGTGGGCACAAGGTCACTTCAGGAGGACCAAAGCTGATCCTCCCTCAAAATTTGATTATGTGCCAGAAACAATGAATGTGTGGTACAGCGAGTCTTTGCGAGCACAAATTAAGTTTCAAGATTGGTTAAAGATTGGTTAAGCAATCCAGTATCTCACACCCCCTGCCACTGTCTAGGTAGACTTTGTTGGCATCGTGTGCAGTCTTGTGAGCTTCGGCTTGCAACTTCTCAGCCTACACGTCTTAAGTCAGATCTGCGGAGGAAAAGAACACGGCAAGTTTGAGCAAAATTGAACGTGAATATTTCCGGCACCCGCTGATGCCGCCTATATCCTAAAAAATACTACAAGAAGATTACGATTACTCTACCCTTGGCATGCATCCACGCCGACACACAAAAAAAGGGGACAGAAAACAAGAGCCCTCAGTAAGCCCCTGGTCTCGCCTCCCAAGCGGGCTGCTCCACGAGCGATGGCACAGCCCAACCCGTCAGAGCAGGTGTTGAGCTGTGCGTCCAGTTAAGCCCGGGCACCTTCGCGCCGTCACTCCCCAGTGCCCATAGTGTCAAGCCAAGCCAGTTCTCCCCGCTGTAGTCCAGGACACCCTCAGGCACGGGGAACTCGGTCTGGGGTCCGACGTTACTCGTGTACCGACCAAGCTGGTACCCATTCACGTAGATCAGTGCCCTGTACGGTGCGGCTGCTGCTGCAGACGTGTCGTTGGCGAACACAAGGGACAGTGGTACGTCCCATTGATCAGATGGGAGTGAGAGGGAGAAGTTTGTCGTGTAGTAAGCCACACCCGCAGATTTGATGCCGTCATACGGCGATGTTCCCGTCGTGAACTCATCCAGAGGAGGAGAGGCCTGGTGGTAGCCCTGACGCTCGATGTAAAGACCGCCCTCGTTGAGGGGACCACGAACACGGTCGGCGTAGTCCTCGCCGCCGAGGTTTCCCGTGACCTTCCATGTGATATCCGAGGCAAAGGTGTAGTCGAGGATGCCACGAGGATTCTTCTGAACATCGCCACCCACGTTGTAATTCTCGTCCAACCCCATGTTGTCGATCAAGACAGTGAATACATATGAACTTCCTGCTGCCAAATTTGGAAGAGTGAAGGTCGAGTTGTAGTTTTCGTCCACCGAGTTTCCTGCCCAAGAGCCGATAAAGGTGCCATTGAGCCAGGCCGACGCTCCGAAGGCTTCTCCGCCTTGTGTCCGAAGCTCGATTGTAGACTCATTCCCAGAAGCGGTGAAGTGACCCCTGAAAAGCAAGGACCCTGTATTGAAGCCATAGTCTGACCCGTACAGAGAGACGGGCGTCAGGAGAGGGGAGCCTACTGGGTTCGTGGTGTTGGTGTGATCCGCATTTGGCCACGCTGAGTCGTCGTAGCTGGCCTGGATTTCGGGTAGAGAGTCGATGTAGTACCATGTGGCACTAGAAAGGTCGGGGATATTAAACTCGGGTGGTGAGTAGTCTTGACTAGCGGTCCACGAACCCAAGGAGTCGGTTTTGTGCTCCAAGGTGGCTTGGTTGACCTGCAATGAAGTGGCACCTGAAGGCACCCCAATAATCTCGATGCTTGAAGTCTTGTTGAAATCGGCAGCCAAGATCAATTTGCCACCCTCGACCGACGCTGACCGCACCAGATACGGCCCGTTGACAATTACAGCCCCATCAGTCACGTCCGCGACCCAGTAGTTGTAAGCGGTGTTGCGGTCTTCATCAGTGGTTAGTCGAATGCATCACGTGAGAAGTGGAGGATTCTGCATACCAAGAATGTAGATATAGAGATCCCCAAATTGTACGATCCTCCTATCAGAAGACGTTTGCCACTGAGCGACGACAGAGCCGTTGGTCTGTTGAATCGTCACACCGTCTCCCTCAACCACTGTTCCGCCGGCAGCACCGAGGATTGCTAGCTCATGAAGCTCGTTGGGGCCACCATAGACGATGAGCACCGTTTTGTTGTCGAAGACTTGCCAAGTGAAGATTTCAGCCGTCGAGTAAAGTATCTTGGAGTCTCCGACAGGATAGTCAGTGACGTGGATCTTGGAGTCGCGGCCGTTAAGACTCAAAGATCCGCCAAGTTGAGGGATGGTGATGGTCCCTGCCGAAGTAGGCAACGACAACGTGTAGTTGGACGAGGCCTGTGAAGTGTAGTCGGAATGCCGCACGACAAAGAACGATCCATTGGATCCAAATAGCGGAGTGGTGACGATATCCGCGTTTGTGTTGTAGACACCGCTCGACGACGAATTTGCTGCAGAAGTAACGAGATATCCGGGAGATACCTTGAGGAAGTTTGCTTGAAGTTTCAATTCAGAGTACTTCTCTCTGTCTACCGCACGATCCTCACGGATGACAGAGCCGTAATCGTAACTTGTCTGTTCGACACACAGTTAGCGAGAGTCCGTGTTTTGACGAGCCGGAAGAGCGCAAGAAACGGTGCGTCTAGGGCCAGAAACCTGTAGAGCATGACTGATTACTCTAAAGATGGGATCAAAGCAACGGAGTTTGATGAGAAAAACACATACATAACCCCCTGGGTGCCCAATATTGCCCCAGTTGGTCCCACCGAAAATCATGTAGAGGCTGTAGATGGTGACGCCAGCTGCGTAGTTGTTCTTGTAGAAGACGCGTTCGAACTCCATGTTAACGAGCGCGGCGCACTTCTCGAAGCCCACACCTCCTGGAGGGTCGAAACTCCCTCCCTGGAACTCTGGGATCGTGTATGGCGTGCTTGGGCTCTGCTGCAGATGTGTCTCGCGGAAAGTGGTTGGGATTCCGCCTGACGGCCAGGAGGAAGGATTGGCGCAGTCGAAACCCAGCGGATACGAATCGTGGCCGTAGATGTCCACCTCCCCGATGCCCGTGCCAGGAGCATTGTGGCCGGCGGGTCTGGCGTCGTTGTTGATCAATGGGACCATAACCCCGGCATTGTGAAGCTGGTCCTCGATGTACTGCATGTATTCGCCATTTGGGAAGACGACGCCTGAGCCGGACTCAGCTTGGGTGTACTCATTCTCGACCTGGACGAGGATGACGGGTCCGCCGTTGGTGATCTGGTACTTGGCAAGGAGGGCTCCGACCTCTGCCATGTAGTTATCGGTTGCGGACAGGTAGTCGGTAGCATTGGTCCTCAGCTTTCCCTCGACACGCTGAAGCCATCCAGGAAAACCGCCACCTGTGGCCTCAGCGTTGATGTACGGACCAGGCCTGGCGATTATGTAGATGCCAGCAGCCTGGGCAGCCTTGAGCAAGGGCTCGATGACAAGAGGACCCTGGGCGTTGAAGTCGCCGGCCTTGCCCTCGAGAGCGCCCCAGTGCAGGTATACGGAGATGGTGTTGAGCCCCAGAGCCTTGACCTTGCTCAGGACGTCGGGCCACAGGGAGGGCACTGGAAGTCGGAAGGGGTGGAACTCTCCCGAGAAGATCAACTGGCGCTCGCCATTGATGAACAGGGAGTAGTTGTCGAAGGTGACGACATCCTGAAGCAGGTCTCTCTGTTCGGGGCGGAAGAGGTGGTCGGGCCGTCCAAGCAGGGCGTTGCTGGCCTGGACTGCCAGAGCGGCGAGGCCGAGGCTGAGGGTGATGGCGAGCCTCATTGTGAAGGAGAGGGACAGAGGCAACTGTCGATGGTCTTCACGTCGGATGGGCTGGCTGTCTGTTCACACATACACACACACACACACACACACACACCCAGGCTCAGAAAATGGAACGGGAGGGAGGGATGAGGTGAAGGTATATCTCCAAGGCCTGCCTTCACCCCAAGCCTGAGAGGAGATTGATGTGACGGTGGACCTGGGCAGGTGGGAGTCTGCTGTCGCTTCCCGTGTCCATCGTCGCATGCAATCCCCTCTGTCGGGCCTTCCTCGCATGTTGTTGCACCGAGACGGGCCAATACTCGTATGCTCTTCCCTGTTCAATGCTGCGCGAAAATGCAATCGCGGACTGACTAACGGTCGACGGCCTTTTGGGGAACGTACTACAGTATTGGAGAAGAGAAAATGCAACCTCACCATTGCCCCCTTTGGTAATAGAGCCCGCAGGCCCCACCATCTCCCATGTATCTTCTTTCTCCCGTGTGGTGACGATGGACAGGCACGCAAGGGCACGGTAGCCGCAGCGGCAAGGATCGACAAGCTTTCTCGGCGCAAGCCACCAAGGTTCCTGGTTCCCTGGCCCAACATGCGCCGAACCAGCCGATTCTATGACGAGACCGTGTTGCGATCGGGCCGGGTATAACTGGGCCACGATGCGGGGGAGTTAGCTTCAGCCTGCTGATAATATAAGCTCTCGTCTGAAGTTGGGGTTCGGATGAGGTGACATGCGGGACTGACTGCCCAGGTGGTGGGGTTCGTATACAGTAAGTCGTCCAAGTGGTGAGGGGTAGCCCTGGGTAGCCCTGAACACGCCCAGGTACGCGATCCTGCAGCACATGCAGTGCAACCCTATGCTGTCACTCCGCCGAAGTTTGTTTGTTTGCTCTTGCTCTTGCTCTTGCTATTGCTCCTTGTTATTACAGTCCCGTGTCAAAAAAAACGCCAATCGCGAAAATGCCTATACAAAACCCACTAAATTTTCAATTTTAAAATAGCTGCATCCAGCCAACCAAAATAGCAAGATTTATATAGTATTTTTTATTATAATATCTATAATTAAAAGTATAATATTATATATTTTTTAGAATTATTCTATTTCGCTTTAATTTTTAAATAATTTTTAAAAATTATTCGGATATAGAGTTATTAAATTCGCCCCTTATAAACCCCTATAAGCCTTTCTTTTCTAATTTTTTAAACTTTAAGATTTTATATTACCTTTAATAAAAATATATAAAATTTAAAAATTCTATATATAAGTATTTATACTAGAATAAACTTAATAATATTTTTGAAATATTTATTTTTCCAATAGTAGTAGTGTTATGAGGGGCTAAAAAAGCGTATTTTGTATGTGTTTTTCGCGATTGGCGTTTTTTTTGACTCCCCACTGTAGCATCCTACCCACTACCCACTATCCACTGTCCTCTGTCCTCTGTCCTCACACCCTCACCCATCCCCGCTCTCCCTTCTCCTCTCTGGCATCGCTCCATTTGTGCTCGCCTGGCATGTTTACCGGCACACCGTCCTGCTTGTACACCTCCCCGTCCTTCATCACGAAGCTGACCTTCCGCAGTGCCTTCTTGTCATCTCTGGGATCTGTGTCAAGAGCAATGACATCCGCCCTCGCCCCCTTCTCAAAGAACCCAAACCGGTACCCGCACAAGTCCTTCCCGCAAGCCTCCCAACCGCCAACGAAGCATGCCTCAAGCACATCCGCGAGCGGGATGCCCGCCTCCCTCATGAGCTCCATCTCCCTGACGCCCTCGCCGTGCGCGAACGTCCCCGTATCTCCGCCTGCTGCGAGTCTCACCCCCATATCGAACGCTTTCTTGACTCTGGCCTGCACCTTCTTCATCTCTGCCCTGGACAGTACGAGGTCCAGCACCGCGAGCGTCGGCACGTAAATGACGCCTCGCTCCGCCATCTCCTCCCACAGCTCGTCCGTGCTCTCATTGACGTGCTCCACGCTGGTCACGCCCGCCCGGACAGCCATCGTAGCCCCCTCCACCGTCCCCGCGTGAGCCGCGACAGGAAGGTTCGCCAGCCGCGCCTCCTCCACTATCGCGACCATCTCCTCCTGGCTGAAGAGCGGCACCGCGGGGTTCAAAGCCCCATGCGTTGGCGGGAACCGTATCCCAGCCCCGGAACCCACCCCAGGGGCGGCCGGTCGCAGAGGAGGGAACCGCATCACCTTGCGCCGGTAGTCCGCGTAGAACTTGATGATGTCAGCTCCGTCGCCAACTCGCCTCCTAACGGCCCGCCGCACGTCCCAGGGCCCGTCCGCAGAGTCCGACGAGCGCGGCAACTCTAGCCCGTTCTGCCGGTTCTCGCTGCGAATGTCGTAGGACGACGTCGAGGCCAGGGCGTGCGTGGCGACGAAGAGCCGCGGGCCCGGAGTGGTGCCGCGGTTGATGCAGTCGCGCAAATTGGCGTCCAAGTTCTCCATCGCCTCGCTGCCCAGGTCGCGGTACGTTGTGTAGCCCGAGAGGAGCGCCTCGCGCACGTGGTTCGTCGCTCGCACCGTGCGCTCGACGATACACTCGTCTCGCATCTGCTCGGTTGAGGAGCGCTCGCTAGGAGTCTGTCGTTAGCCCTGACACCTGGTTGTAGAGCGGAGGTGAGTTTCTCTGCTCACATACCTATAAGGATGAAGGAAAATGTGTGTATGCGCGTCCACAAAGCCTGGCATCACGGCCTTGCCTCTGAGATCAATGTCGCCATCTTGAATTTCTTCGTCTGATGCCCGCTCGTACACGTCAGTGATGCCGCCTGACTGAGGGTCGATCTTGATGGAGACATCTTTCACAAATGCCTTCCTTCGCGGATCAAACAGGAGCGAGGAATGTAGAGTAAATGTCTTGCGAATCATGTTTGCTCGTTGCACGTGTGGCTGAATCGTGAGAACTTGACGGCACAGCGTCTACCCACCCATGCCGGGAGGTCAATCAATGTCAAGGAAGAGGGAGGCTGGGACCTGATAAGGATGGTTGAGACACTCTGGTTCACATTCTCAAACAACGAGGGGGCCTCTATGTTTTCGCGCTTACATATTTCTGTCGTTGTTACCGTCCCGAGTTGTCACAGAATAACTTCGACGCAAAGGGTTCCTTTTCCGTGATTTCTATTGGCATCGACTTATTAATCCCATTTGCCGCAGTGCTGTCTAATCTCGCGGTCTCTCGCCCTAGCGCGGTGGCGTACAGTACGTAGCTCATCCATCCTTGCGGCCAAATGCGGGCTCACCCGGGAATACCATGGGTATGTGATCGGTCACATTCCAATCGAGCAAGAAGACAATGAAAATAAAGACCAGGTTTTCCAGAGGCTACATAGAAGTGCAATTTTTCTCTAGCACTTTCAGCTCAACGAGCCAAAAGCTCGCCCAATGTATGTACGTAGCGGTGTCCGCCAAAGCGGAAGTGAAATACACGAATTGTAGTTTCCATCATCCATCGTGAGTGCCTTCATAATCCTGAACCAAGGGTAGCCCTTCAATCCAACAATGAGCCATTCTCAAACCACCGCGGTGAAATGTGACAATCCAATCGAAAATGAGAACAGAGCCATTCTCAAGGCGAGCACGCAGAGACTCCAGAATCTGAAGAGTGGTCACCTCTCGCCACACGAGGCTGCTCCCTCGCATGCTCCTCCTCCTGCTTGCGCAACCCCTTGTAGACATTCTCGAGCTTTTCGACCAGTCGAGACACAGGGGTGATGACAAGGTCCTCTAACGAGCTGTCGAGGGCGCTCTTCATAGCCATTCCCCGGGACCCCAGGTCAAGCAGCAGCTCAATGTCCCTCGGTAGCTCCCGTGATGCCGCAGCGCCGCCGCCAACGACCCCGACTAGCGTGTCCTTTGAGGTCCTGCGTCGCTTGGGTGGCGAGTACTCAATCTCGTCGTCGCTGGCCTCAGGAGCGACCAGTCGGTTCTTGATACCCTTGGTAGCGTCGCAGCCGGCGAGCTTCCTGACGACACCGTCGACAATTCCAAACTCCATCTCGTAGCTGTCCTCGTCAACGGCCTCGCCGCTCGAGCAGAAGTCGCGAAGATCATCAATCGAGTGTCGCAGGCTCATCATCGAGCAAGAAAGAAGGAGCACTGCTGAGGCAACGCTCATGTTCTTTCCCTCGTTGCCCACCTCCTTGCTTCGCTTCATTTGGTCATAGAGAGACCTGCATGCGGACGGAGGGCCCTGTCCGAAGACGTTGAGCTCTTTGAAAAGGTAGTCTCGGAGCCAAGATGGGATCTGATACTCAAGCTCCTCGGGAGGGGCAAGAGTCGGGTACAGACCCGCCATGGTGCCCTGGTCGGGCTCTTCTTGGGACAAGTCGACCTCTATTTCTCCAGAAGGTGCTATCGTGACTATTCCTGGGTTCAGAATGTACTTCTCCTCGAGCTCGAGGATAGTCATTCGATTTTTGGCGATGATACCGTCATCGCAAATGGTGGCCAGGTCGTCATTGGCGGCGGTCAGGTCGATGATTTTAGCAGAGCTCTTGGAAGAGCTGGTCTCAGGGTTTTGAGCCATTTTGAAGGCAAATTGCTCGACTAGGAGTGTCTGTCAGTGCCATACGGTGCTGGTGAGTGTAGAAAAGCTTACGAGCAGCAAAGACTTTTGAGCCTGCTCAATTCTCACAGTCACGACCGTTGCTGCTGTTCGCGGAAAAAGTCTCGAGGCCAGTGACGGGCGACTGCTACTTGTGACTAGATACCGTTTTGCAACTTCGGATGGGCGAGCACAAAGAGAGGTGGGAAGCAGAAGGCGGGTGCGAGGGGCCCGCAACCGAGCCCTTTGAGCCGTATTCAGGAGCGCACGAAGTACCTAGGTAGGTACTGGCGGGTAAGCGAAATGGCTTTGTTACTGTTTCGAAACTGCTGGCTCGTGTGCGGCCTGGAAGAAGGGGCTCATTCGTACACCGAAACAGACAGTTGACCTGTAGACGGACGAAGATGGTAGGCAAGATTGAGTGAGGGTCGGTAGTAACAGAGTTTCGAAGAAAAAAAGACTTGACTGCTGGCTGGCCAACGTAGTTACCAAGTTGAAGAAGTTCAACATCAGATTAAATCGAATAGGTAGCTGGAGCCCCTCTAATGCAGCTGCAACACGTGAGCATTGAACTTTAGAAAGGAGAGGGACCGCGGACTGGGAGCTTCCCTACTTCCAAAGCAGTTTGGCCCATATGTGTGTTTGTGTTTGCGATGTGTAAATCAGACTTTCTCGCAAATCACACCTTAGGTAGCGAAGTCTCGCTTCCAACGATGCCATTCAGTTTGCCATCTTGATAATCCAGCAAAGGGAAGATACCACATGCCCGCTCCCGGAAGAGAGTGCTTACTTCCAATCTATGAGGGCTTCCACTCAATCATCGCTCCTCACTCATGCCTATTGTGGTGAATCATGGTTCAAATGAAGGTGATTCATTCAGCGGCGTGAGCCTTTCCTGTCCTTCTGATGTACCAGTGACCTCGTCCTCACATTCTGAGCGAAGCAACCACGTGGTGAGCTCAGATGGTGCTGGCGGCTACCCATTTTGATAGGTAGTTTCTTCATCGTATCTTCAAAGAAGAAGAAAAAAACAAAATAATAGAAGTGAGATCATGCATACTTGGCATCAAAAGGAAATGGAGGTCTCGACAAGATTGCGACATACACTTACCGTCTGAGCACTCGACTTGGCTGGAATGTTTTCATCCCAGTGTACTACAAACACGCAATTCAAACGGTTTGGATGACGAATTACCCAATTACGACGTTTCGAAATGTGCGCGTATTAAAATCACGTAATTCGTACCATACTGATCGGCGAGGACTGCTACATACAGTAGGTACCCGGACACGACTGAGTCTTCGAGTAAGTCAGACCGGCTCCAAACCGCATGTAGAGCTCGATGTTTTTTCTGGAATACTAAGATGGCCCCTGTCGTCTTTAAGTATTACCAGACTCGCACGGCGCAAACAGCTTCGCACAACCACTGGCATGCCCTTAACCTTGGAACTCCGGCACATGTGCGTACAGAGACGAGGAGTCAGTGAGTTGGGGGCGGGGGAGGGGAGGCGAGACGCATTTGTTGGTCGGCAGCTGCTTTCGCGGCTGACGGTAAAGGAATCCAAGTCTTGCGCTCGCATAAATACACAGAATAATTCTGTCCAGCGTTCCTGTTCTTTCCAAAGCTCATGACTTTCTTCGAATCAGCCATTTCCTACAGACCAGTTGTGTTGGTAGGGCTTGCAACGTACATACGTGGTGATAGCAAAATGGGTTGGATTCTGGGTGTTATTGTTAACTAGAATCTATCGTAATAGGGGCTAGCCGGTAACAAGCCTTAAGGGGCCCGTCAAGTTATATACTAATCCTCTAATATAACTACCGATACTAACAATCTTTCTAAAATTATAAATCCACCCGACCCTTATATAAATAGCCTTAAAATATCATCGCATATTAAAACTCTCCTTATCCCTATATTCCTATTAAGCAAAGGTTATAGCAATATATATCCACCGTTATATACCTTTCCATATCCTATATCACTTAAAACAAGTATTATATTAATCTATATCCTCTATCCCTAAGAATTAATCCTATTATATTCCCCTAATAAATATAGGACAGTTATTATAACGGTCCTTTTATCGGGTTAATAAATATATAACAATCGTTATAATAAATTATAGATTACAAAAACAGGTATAAACGGAGGTTATAAAACTTAGTTCAATCGAAAAACAGAGGTTATAATTAAAAAATAAAGATTACATAACTTAATACAATTGCAAAACAAAGGTAAATAACAGTCGTAAAAATCCTCGCTGTATTTTTATTTTAATATACGGTCGTCGTATCATAAACCGCCATTCCACTTATTATCTAATTCGGTCTCGTTTTTCTTGCCTTTTTTTATCTTTTAAAAATTCGGGGTAATCTTATAAGCTCGCTTACTTATCGGAAATAAAATCGGAGTCTTAGGTTCAGGTTTTAATACCTTTAGGTCTGGGAATTCTATGGTTTTATTTATATAGTTACAGATATTCTTAATATATACCTTTAAAGGTAACTCGGCAGCTTTAACTTTACCTTTACCTTTCTTTAATAATATCTTAGGTTTCTATATCTATAGGGCTACAATATCTATTATATACTAACTATAAATGTATAAAACTTTATTTTACTTTATAAGAAACTGGATTTAGGCGAGTATTATAACTTATTTATTAATAACCTTATTATTATCTTTATAATACTAATCCTAAAGCTTCTTAGGGATTAATAGGCCGTTATTAAATACTATAATAACGATAACTATAGCCTTTATATACATATTAAAAGTAAACTTTCGATATTTACCTTTACTATTTTTTACTCCCTTAACTATTAACCTTAAATTTCTAGTAATATTATTCGATAAATACTACTTATCCTAATTATTAATATCGTTAATAATCTCTTTTACCTTAGCCTTAGTTTTATTATTTAAAAGTAGTATATTAATCTAATTTTTAGCTTATTTCTTATATATTATAATATTAGCAACTTAACTTAATTTCCTAGGCCTTATATAAGGCTTATATCCCTTCTCTTCTTTACTATTACTTTTATTATTAGGGGTAATAACGGTTATAAGAGGAATATATATACTATTGCCGCTGTATCTAGTTCTAATGGCAACCTTGCGCTTCTTAACGATCTTTGTATAAGCCTTGCCACTAGTATCAGGGCCTAACGCAATAGCTTTATTATACGCGTTCTCTACGGTAGTGGGCTCAATAATAGGCTCGATAACAGTTATAAAGACTTTATCTTACATATTGTTAGCAGTATTAGGGGCCTTATTCTACATTTCTTCGGTACTTAGGGTCTCAACAATAGTTGTAGTAATCTTATCTTATATGTTTTCCGCGGTTGCAGGTTTAACAGCGGTTATATGCTCTTTATCTTAAACGGCCGTATTATTAATATCGATTATAATTTAAAGGTTATTAATAACCTTTTACTCCTTTATTATTTAAAGGTTATCGATAACCTCTTACTTCTATTCTTCTATTATAGGTATATTGCCTATTATATTCTTATTATTAAATTCGAGCTTCTATTTAATCTTAAGGTTAATAAAGTTTATAGAGGCTTTATTATTAGGCTTATCAGATAATTTATTAAAGGTTATAAAGTTATCGTCGGTAAAGTAGTTAATCTTATCTTAAGTATTATCAGCTTATATAGCGGTTGTATTATTATTAATAGGGGTAAAAGAAGATATCTTTCTTATGTCGAAGTAATAGTTATTTCGATAGTTATATTAGCGTGGTATTTAATATTAAAGCAATTAGCAAGTAAGTCTATAGGTTATTAAGCGCTTATAAAACTTAAGGAGTTAAGTTTATAATATAATAAGCGTTATAATATTATAATAAACAACCTTAAAAAGTTAGGAAATTAAGTTTATAATATAATTAATAATATTAAAATCTTAGGCAATCTAGTTTATTATACTATAAGGTTTATAGGGGCTTAATACTTAAAGATATTAGAAATAAAAGTTTATATATATAGGTTTAAGTAATTTAAGTAAAGATATATTTATAATAATTAGCTATATTATTATAGCACATTGCCCTTAAAGGGTATTATTAAATAACTATAAAGTTAATATAATCTTACAATTATAATTAAGTTAGATTATTATTATAGGTTATAAAGGTTTAAAAGTCTATAAAGTAAAGGTTAGGAAGTATAAATTTATAAGTAAATAAAGGGAAAGTTAAAAGTAGTAAATCTAAAAATTATAATATTATAAATCAGCAGGTTAGGTATAGGTTACGGGTTATAAGTGCCTAAATAGTAATTATAGTTTATAAAGAAAAGAAAGTTATAATCTTTCTATAAAACTATTTATATAAATATAAAGCTTATTATAATTAATAAGTTATTAAAATACTATGTTTAGCAATAATTTAGTTATTACATCAGCAGGATTATCTTTTCTATCGATTTAATAAATCTTATCGATATCCTATAACTTATATACTTATTATAATAATATAATATTAATTATAAGTCTCTTTTCTTTTATTATACCTAATTTTACTAAATATTTATATAAGAAGTATAAGTCTATATAGATAACTATAGGTATATTATTTAACGATAGTTATCTTATAATAATCTTAAGGGATATTATTAGCAAGATTCCAATATTAACACTATTAATTATTCTATAAACCTCGCTTATAAATACACTTTTTATAACTCTTTTACACTTTATAAATAACTAATAAATAATATTTCCGGTTATTAAAAAGCTCTAGCAATTATTTAAGTAATCCTTATTTATAATAACGATAATATAGCCCAATTGCGATATTAAGTCCTTATTATTTATAAATAATCCGTTTACAAAGATAAAAATCTTTACTATAAAAAGGTTTAGCGGCATATATATTAGTTCTTACAATTAGTACTCTATTTACTATAATAGTTATTTATTAATTTATTTATAATTATCCTCCTTAAGTTCTTATACTTAGGCCGCTATAGAGAGATTAAATAATACTTTAGGTTAATAAATTAAAGCAATATACGCTTCTTATACTCTTTATTTAAGGTATTATTATACTCGGTTAACAGCCGTTATATCGATAATAGCTAACTTTATACCTTAACCTTTCTATCAAATAGTTATAGATATATCGGCGTTTAAGGTTAAATAAGCGCTATTAAAGTCTATAGGGCATTTAAGAGTTAATTAGGTTTTTAATTTTATACAGAATCTAGCGGCTTAAAGTTCCGTTTCCTTCTTTTCAGTAAATTCTAATATTACCAATATAAGTATATCGTTAGTTTATATACCTATAAGGCCGAAATATTCTTTAGATTTAATAATTAAAAGGTAAGGATTATAGGTTAAGCACTTTATACTAAGTTTCTATTTATAATATTTCTAGTATATATTAAACTAATAAATACTAGCTTCTATAATACCGTAAAGTAGGCAAACTACTTTAATAATTATATTTCTCGGGTACTATTATTTTAGTTATTAAGGTAGCTATATAATAATCATCCTCGCTAGCTTAAACTTTACTTATAGGTATACCTAGGTAATATCCCTTAATATAAGTAATATATTCTCTTATTATAAAAGCAATAATATAATTAAAAAAATTAATCTTTAACTTATATATTAGATTATAAGTAACTAGATAAAAATAAAATCCTTCTTATTATTATTATATCTTTAAATTATAAGCCTCGACTTTTTATATAACTTATTATTTTTACCTTTAATCTCGTATATTATACAAGATTTAAAAAGTTAATAATACCTATAAGTCTTATAGTTAAAACATTTAAATTTAAAAACTTTTCTTTTAATAAGATTAGTTACTTTTAATTAGTTTAAATATTTAAAGGGTAAACTAGGTATTATAATAACTTTATTTTACCAAAGTTTAAATGCTAATTTAGCATTATCTATTTTTTTATATATTATATAGGCTACTATAATATAATTTTTAATTTCCGGAAATTATAGCCGTAATAACAGTCGTTATATTAAATCTTCTAATTATAATAACAATTATTCGGGCTTTTTAATATCGCAATAATACAGCTAAATTATTATTAATCGAAAGGTTATTAGGCCTTTAGGCATATTTAATATAATATTATAACTATTAATTAAGATAATCTTATAGAGGCCTTTTTAGCCTTCCTTCTCTCTTTAAATATAAACCTTACTTTATAGTAATAGGTTTATTTCGACGATAAGGCTATTTCGGATATTTAAAGTATTATAAACTTATCTCTTTACTATTATCTTTCTTAATACCTTTATTACCTTTAAAACTACTTTAGCCCGTTTTATAGTTAACGGTAAAGGCGGTAAATTATATAATACTTATAAGTATACTCTAAATATAAGCAATATTAGGATTAAACCGTCTAGGCCTATTATATTATTAACGGCCTTAATAGCTATTTATAGAATAATATTATTATTTATACCGTTATAAAGTTTTATATATAGAATATTATATACTTACTTTAATAGTTAATAATATCTTTTAACTTTTCTAATAAACCAATATACCTTTATTAAAATTTATTTATAAGTAATCCCTATTATTTATGCTTTTACTTAAAATTCAGCTAATATAAAGTTTATACTAATATTATATAAAATAATATCCAGAGAGCTTTAATAGGTATTAATCTATAATTTCTTAAATATCTACTAAATAATTTTAATTATTATTAAAGTTAGAAATTATACGCTTTAAAATATTATAGCCTAATCTATAATATAAAGTACTAAACGTCCGCCTAGGTATATAATATTAACTAAGATTTTATAGTTAAATTTCTAATTATCCTGTAATATAAATTTAAATCGGCGTAATATAGAACCATTTAATTAGCATTAATAGTAAACCTTAGCAATTACTTCTATAATATCTTTATCGATATCTATATATCCAGCTTTCTTAAGCATATAGTATAATCGGTTAATTATAGGGTAGCTAAATCTTCTATATAGGCGTCGTATTTTAAGTTTTATAAGAAAGAAAGCGGTACTTATCTTATTATCTAGGAAAAACTATAGGTATCCCTATTTTCGCATAACGGGTACAACGGTTATTTAACCGTCCGCTTAATCATTTACTAATTAGTTAATTATATTATTATAATAGATACTAAGTTAATTTATATCTTTTAAAGAAAGTAAAAATAGTATAAGCATTTTTATTATATAAAAAGTTATATCTTTAATTAATATCTTTAAATCTATAGCTTTAATAAACTTAAATATATTACTATCGCTAAACCTTACCTTAATATAGCTTACCCTAGATTTATCTATTATATATATTAGGTTTTATCTTTATAGGGTAAAAAATTAATTACATTCCACCGTTAATACTTTTAAAGCTTTTATATTAAATAAGATACCTTAGAATTATATTCTTAAGTATTTATCTTCTAATATAAATTAGTTTATTAAGATATTAGTTATATAGTAATAATAGATATTGTTACTTATTAACCGATATATAAATATGTTATTAGTTAGGAAATTAACTTTTCCTTTACTATACCGATTATTATCCGGTTCCTTTATATTCTTATAAAAATCCCTATTATCTTTTTCCTCTTCCTTATTATTAATCTTATATCTTTTAAAATCAGTTAAGAATATAGCGAAATTATTAATTTTATAACCGTTATATTCGTATTAGGTTAAATAGTTTCGTTTTATTAATCGCTATTCTTTTATAAGATATTTTATTAATTAATATCCCTTCTTTTTATAAATAAAATATTTTTTTTTTTATTATTATCTATTATTATATTTTTTATAGCTAAAACTAAAACCTTATTACCGGTATCTATATCTACCTTATTAAGTTAAAAATAATAATTATCCTTTTTTATTTTAATTATTATACCGGCGGTTAATATAATATTAGTCTTAAATATAAACGCTAGTAATTCGGTTAAGTTATATCTTAATTATTAATCTAAAATCTATAAATAATTCTTTATAAAGTTAAGCCGGTCTAAATAATACTATCTTTAATTTTCGGATACTATAATACGCTTTAATAACGGTTATATAAAGGTTATCTTCCCTAATATACTTAAAGCCGAAAGCTTATTAGCAAAGTTATAGTTTATTAAGCATAATTTAAAGAACTTTACATAGGTCTTTATCGGGATTTTATTATCTAACTTAATTAAACATCGTTATTATCTAATCTATATAATAATAGTGATAGTTAACCTTTATATCGAAGTAGATTTTAATCTTTATATAGGCTATTATAAATATATTAGTTCTATTTATATAATAAAGATAGTAATATTCTATATAGTTTTTAAGTATTTAAGAAAATACTATATAAAATTAATTTAGATAGATTTCGGTATAAAAATAGATATTAAAAAATATCTTTATTTTATTATTTAATAGGTTATATAAATTCCTAATATACTTTTATTCCTGCTTAAAGGTTTTAATAAATTATATTAACTTAATAGGGTTAAGCCGTTAATTCTCTATATATTAAGGGGGCAAATATATATATAGGTTATACTTAAGTATAGATAGTTATACTAAGCGTTAGTTAAACTATTATAGTTATACCGGATATAATAAGTTTTGCTAATTTTAATTAAATTAGGATAATACCGGTATCTTAATTAACGGCCATAGGATATTAGGCTATAATAAAGGTTATCCGGGAGGTAAAGCCGGGGGTAAATTATTATTTATAGGGTTAAATAGCGGTGGTATACCCGGTGGTATAGGAGGTCTAGGTAATTTAGGAGGTTTAAAGGGATTTAATATATTCCTAGTAATAAGGGGCAGTTAAGGTTAATATAGAAATCTATTATAAACCTTATTTATCTTTAATTTAAGAAGAAGGGTAATATTATAAAGTTTATTTATATCCTAGGGTAACCTATCTTCCGCCTATACTAATTAATATAATTATAATACTATAAACAGATTATTTTATCCTATATATACGCCTTTTATATATAGGAAGATCTTTAATATTTATTAGCAGGATACCGGTAGTCTAATAAATATTTTCTATATTTATTAATTATAGTCCTCCCGGTATATATAAAATAAATTATTGTTAAAAAGTGCTTATTAGGTATAGCTTAAGAATATATTAGCTAAATATATAATAAGGTATACCGTTAATCTATTTTTATTAGATAATATAAATCATAATTTAGTATTAATAAGTTCTCTATATACTAAGTTTAGAAAAATAGTTTTAAGTAGGTCTTCTAGCCTATAGCCTCCTATAAAATCTGGGTTATCCTAGTTTTCTAGTATATTGCTAGCTATATTTAACTAAACGAGTATTATTCCTTAATATTTAAATCGATGCTTATATAATCTTCCTATTTTAAGGCAGAATATTAAGTAATAATAACGCTTATTTAGGTTTATATTCTATTAGAAAACAGGTTTATAAGGAAATAATAAATTAATATAGAAATAATAAAGCTTATTTTATTAAGTATCTATAAGTAATAATAGTTATATAAATCGATATAGGAATAGTTTAACCGATATAAAGGGGGTTATATATCGTTTTACCGAATATTAAGCAGAAATAATAATTATACCTCAATAATTAAATTAATAAAATAGAAGTTAATAATAATATATAGGTTAATAATTTATTAATAGTTTATATAAAGGAAATATTAGGGGCCTTAGGCAGTAATAGGTAAAGTTATTAATATATAATTATATAACTACTTTTTTTAGATTTAAAGGTCTTAAGGTTTCGAAGGGATTTTTAAGTATATATAACGTATATCTTATAATATCTTTAATAAATATATAACCCCAGGTTATAAGGAAGGTTAAGAATTAGTTTAATCTTTATAAGAGTTATTTAAAGAGTTTAATTTCTTAGGAAGGCCTATTATAATAACTCTTACTGTATAGCGTATAGCTGTATAACGGAATATACGGTATAGGGAATTATTATAGGGTATACCTCTTTTACCTTATAAATCTGTAATTTAGCAACTACTAATTAGTATTAGTAGGGCTTGCAATATATATATATGGTAATAGCAAAATGGGTTAAATTCTGGGTATTATTATTAATTAGAATCTATTATGGTAGGGGCTAGCCGGTAACAAGCCTTAAGGGGCCCGTCAAGTCACGTGCTAGTCCTCTAACGTGACTGCCGATAAGTTGCCTTTTCTATTCCTGGCCATTGCTGTAATATGCAAGTTTATTTGTGCATGAGAGCACCGGATGAAATTTGACAGAAGGATGGAATCTTTAAACAGAAATAACACATATATTTTTGGTATCAATCTATTTTCTAGACTTCCTGAAGCATAGCCAGGTGAAAGGCAACTGCAAGAAAACTCCTACGCCAGGCGCAATTATGCAATCTATCCCAATCCAAAACAATGACAACAATGTGAACATCCACCACCACCCTTGGGAAATCTAGCGCCGGTGAAGGCGAAGTAGACCCTCGAGATTGTTCACCGCCTCCCGGCCAGGCCCGAGCACGATCCCTTCCAAGTTCATCGCCATCTCCCTGTGGTCGAACACGCCACACTGCGGGTAGAGCAGGCGCGTCAGGTCATCGGGCAGCCCAAAGCTCCAGGCCTCGAGGTCATGGTTGACGTCGTGGGGCCAGAATCCAGTGAGACGGAAGACACACATCCTCAGGTGTGACAGATCTAGCCAGTGGTCGCGGCCCTCCGTCCAGATATCGAGCCGCGCGCGGAAGGCCGCGATGTAGCCCAGGCAGGCCTTCATCTCCGCCAGCACGGGCGCGAGGAGCCGCGGCAGCTCGTTTGACGTCACGTACCACGCCGGGCGCGCCGTGATGCTGCGGCCCAGCAGCCGCAGGGAGAAGCCCCGGCGGGTGACGCTCCGCGAAAGCTCGAGGCGGTCGTAGAGGCCATTGGCCGAGTCCGGACAGGGCCTCAGTGGGCGCCGGTCCGTGTCATTTCGCCCGTCGCCTCCTGCCGCTCCTCGGATGTCGAGATTCTTGAGGATGAGCTCGATCGTAGAGAGGGGCAGGCGCTCGTCTCGTGGAGCAGCCGGCCTACGTTGCCGTTGAAGCCACTGGTTGACGACGAGCTGCGCGTGACGAAATGTGCGGCGGGCTCTGTTGGGCCTGGGCGCCTTCTTCCAAGGCTGCTGGCTGGACGAGATGCTGACATCCTCGGCTGGGAGCTCACAAGCACCTATAGACTCGCTGTCTAGCTCGGCCAGCTCGTCCCTGGTCTTCCCACATTGATGCCCGGTAAAAAACGGGAGAACCAGCTCCTCCTTGGATGAATACGGGTATGCTATCGTGGAGTTTAGTACAAATTCCATAAGTTGAGGGTGACGGAGACACTTACCCATGACGAATCACAGTCTATGGGGGAGAATGGAATCGTCCCGGTCAGTTTAATCAAAGAGGAGAGTTCGAGTACGTTACAGGGTGTTTCGATTCCCTAACCGGATGAGACACAGAGGCAAAGGATGGCACAGAGCTTGCGACGAGGCAGAAGTCTGAGAATTCATATAATCGACAGGGGCGGGACAATATCTCTGTTCTTTGTTTACTCCATCGCACAAAGCTACAAAGGGCGGCCTCGAACATAACGAAGCTGGCACAATAGGCATTGTCAAGCCGACAGGGGTTGAACCGTCTCTGCCTACGCAGGGCTAGGGGCCGAGGACGGGACTCAAGACGTGCGACGGGTCGAGAAATGGTCAACGGTAGGAGCCACGGGAATCAACACCGTCAGAACACAATCTGTTTGTGGGCGGCCTTTGTTCCAATTCATGGTACTGTCGTAAGCGATACTAAGAGGCAGCTATGAACCTGTCTTCCCGACCCCTTCAACGATTACGGCGAAAATTGCCTATGGCCGCTAAGAGAAAAGATAACAAACTGGATAAAAGACTTTTGGTATCGTGCATGCCCACTCTTCTACAGAAATAGAATGTGAGGTACGAGTCGGCACGTAAAAGATACATGTTCGAAGGGCATGGGCCACCACAAATGAGGCCATTCCTCCAGCTGGGTGCAGTCAGAGAATGGTAGCCCAGGAACATTTTTGATCCCATTCGAGATAGAGCCAAACATGTGTCGCCATAGAGAGCAATACTGACAAAAGAATCTCTCGAGATATCGTGTCCACCCCAAATCCTTATCGTGTGATGACCTTACAAAGAACAGGTGGTATTGACACATGCGGACGATCGAATGATCGCCTTTCAAGTCCCAAACATGTTTGCATCGAGGCAGTCTTGTATCGTTCAGGCACTATCGTTGTTAGATCACATGTTCAAATGAAGGGAAGATGTCGTACTCACCTCTTCTTGGGGCGACCGCGCTTGGCTGGTGCGGCCTTCGGAGCTTCAGCCTGATGATCATCGCCACTGGCAGCAGCCTTCTTCTTTCGGCCTCCCTTCTTGGCAACAGGCTCTGGCTCTGGATCTTGCTCTTCAGCAGTCTCGGACTCGACGGCAGCCTCCGGCTCCGCCTTGGCCTTCTTCGCACGGCCTCTCTTCTTGGGCTGCTCAACCGCGGGCTCAACGACAGCCTCATCGTCGACTTCAGGCTCTGGCTCAGGTTTGACCTTCTTGGCTCTTCCCTTCTTCATTGGAGCTTCGGCTTCCTCATCAGTCTCCGGCTCCGGCTTGGCCTTCTTGGCTCGTACCCTTCCCTTGGGAGCTTTGACGGGCGCATCGTCCTCTTCGTCGTCGGCTTCCTTCTTGACTTTGCTCTTCCTGGCCTTCTTTGCGGGAGGAGATTCAGGCGCCTCTTGCTCTTCCTCGTCGGCATCATTACCAGCACTCTTGCGACCACGTTTCTTGGCGGGCTTCTTGACTGGGGTGTCACCATTCTGGAGAAATCAGCAGCTAGTTGCATGAAGCGGTGGAAAAAGTGCACGTACTTGGTCCTCGGTGTTCTTCGCACTCGTACGGCCGCGAATGCCCGACTGACCCAGCACATTGTATTCAGGGTCACCATTAAAGTCCTCATCTGCGATCTTGCCCTCGATCATAGCGGAGCGGATCTTTGCTTGGAGCTCGGGATGGTCACTGCAGCGATGCTCAGCCCCCATGATCTCCCCAAGAGGGCAGGCAGCACTTACCCAATCTCATCATAGCCATCGATCATGTCGAAATCATACGAGTCACCTTGACGGATGTCGTCACGCAGATTCTCGATCTGTTTACCGGAGACGCAGCCCCTAGAGAGAGGTCAGCACGTGTGGCCAGTCATCATCGCCAAAGTTGAGCAAAGGCTGTGGTTACCAGTGCTTCCACCTCCAGGAGCCATGTTCATGGATGTCGACCCAAGTTCCGAAACGCGGCTCGCCCTTCATGATCTTGACGGCCTCTTTCTTATGGAGGGTTTCTTGGCAACCAGCACGGTTGTTGGGGGAAATCTCTGGTGACGGGCATTAGGATGTGAGAGTCTCCCAACTCTACCAGTGTATCCGTGCCATAGAATGGTAATCTCGACGACTCGACGCGGTCGATACGCGTTGGGATTCAAGCGAAATGAGGCAGACGCGGGGAGAAGGGACGGCTGGCTTACCAATACGATATGCAGGCATTTTGAAGGGGTTTCCTCCAAAGGTTGAAATATGGTGAATGGTTGCAGAATGAGAGAGCAGCAGTATTGCTCTGCAGCCGTGAGGACGAGGTTGCTTGGGTGTGAAGGGGTGTGTGGCACGATGCAACTTTTTCAACGGCTGCTACGGTGGCTCTGCACTGCAGGTGGGAATGACGTTAGCCTCGCCGCGGTCGCGCGGATCAAGTCAATCGTGGCGACAGACGCAGATGCACGAAATTGCTAGCAGAAACACACAGGATATGAAACCCCAAATGGTGACTGTTGATGAGATGCGTTCTATGGCAGAGTATGTCGACGGAAGAGCTGGACTGTCAATGAAAGAGAAATGCAGAGGCAGAGGCAGAGGCAGATAATAAAGAAGTGGGAGATTGGGTTTGGTGGTGGTGGTAATGGTGGCGCCTTCCCGTCCCGTTGCGCTGCGGTTGCGTGCTGTGCTGTGCTGTGCTGCGTTGCGTTGCGTTGAGCACACCCAAGGCAGCCAACCCCCCTGTAAATCGGTGCCTGACGCTTCCAGATAGGCCCACCTCGTGAAACAGTAGAGACAACAAACGAGGCAGCTCCCGGTGCCCTCTCAACTCTTCCAGATATGGGACGAATTAATCTTGTTCTACAATTGGAAAGCCACCAATCAAACTCGGAAGTCAACAAATACTGCAAGAGTCGGGTGTCCAGTGCCACTCACCGGGTTGTAAAGCATCCCCCAAAATCACATCAGCCCCTTCACGTCAACTGCTGCGTCTGATGGAGATGGGGGATACATCCATCCATACATATCTATGCACGGTTTTTACACATCTTTATTCATGCTTCATTCTCATCCCAATACCTGACCCCTAGATGCTAGCAGCCACTATGTACCTAAAGGAAAGGACACCACCCGATGTACATGGCCGACAGGTTCTTTGGCTCCGTCGCCTGCCTCACCAGCTCCTCCACCTGGCCCTCCACGCCCAGCGGAATGCTCTCGTCGCCGATGAAGCCCCTGACCTTTCGCTTGATGCTCTCCACCACGCTCGTCGGGTTCAGCTTGACGACGTCGCTCTTGCGCTTCTTGTCCCTCTGCAGGTCCAGCGTCGGGTCGTAGATGAACGCCTCCAGGATCGTCATCAGAGTCTCCTCCTGCTGCCGCAGGATAGACAGCGTCAGCTCGCTGCACTGCCTGAACGGCCCCTCGTACCCGTAGATGCCCATCGCCGCCACCATGTTGTGCGTCAGCCGGAACGGCACCTTCTCCGGCTGCGCAAACGTCAGGCCCTTGTCGAACAGGCAGTTGAAGTCCACGTGGAACACCCCGCCGTTGCCCTCCTCGAGCAGCACGTTTTCGCCGTGCCTGTCGCCCAGCCCGAGTATCGTGCCCACCATCGACATGACCGCGCATGACCGCGTGTACTTGAGCCGTGCCGCAAACCACGCTGACGGGTTGGGGAACTGTGAGATGAACCAGCTTGGCAGCACGGGCGGGAACATGCCCAGCACTTGTTCCGTGAAGAGCGTGATGTTTTTGTCTGACAAGCTGGCTTCCTTCATCATTTGCGCTATTTGGGCGTAGTTGGGCATAATGCCGCGGGGCTTGTACAGGCCGAGAAGGATGTCCCGTAATGTCTTGAGCCCATCAACCCACTCGAGAATGCCGCATTCTTCGTTTAACGGTGTGACTGCGTACGTTCGAATATACAGTTGCCTGCGGCTGCTCTCTGCATCTCGCTTCAAGGACCGGTTGATCATGCTGTTGAATTCCATCAGACGCTGGTCCGTCCGCAGATCGTCTTTTGGTTTGATCAACAGGTTGTATAGTTTCCCATCCGTGCCTCGCGCGGTCAGTCTGCGCGGTTTTGCGAGCGATCCCAGAACGAGGACGTCGTCCAGGAACGAGTCGATCGCAACCACGTCTCTTGAAAATGCTTTGTGCTTCTTCATATTGTCCGTCAGTGTGGGCAGTGTGGCAGTCAGGCACGCCTCAATTGGAACAACCAGCGGGCAAGGCGTGCACTTGTGGTTGAAATTGAGGTCCCTCGTAATGCTGGCATGTGTGGTTCTGTTGCTCTGGAAATCACCATTATTGCAAGCAAGAAGCAGTTGCTCCGCCAGTCTCTCGCCCATCTTCAACAACTGCCTCAGATCGAAGGCCGAGCCGTCCACCTTCTTTGCACCGATGTGGCGGAGTTGAGTCAGCAGCTGGTTGCCACGTCTTGTTCGCTCAGACGACTGCTTGCTGGTCATTATGGCAAAGAGGCCCCACAAAGCCTGTCGCGGATGCGCTTCCACCACCTTGATGATAATGTGTTGAAGGTGAGTGAAAATGTCTTGGTTCGGATGAGCAATGCGGGCCACGATTTGCGGCATTGCTGTGTAGAATATGTAAGCAGGCATGCGCTGCATGTGCCTGTAGAAGTACTTGTTGAGCTCGTGCAACAAGGTTTTCCTCCGTTGGAATAGTTCCCTAGACACTGATATCTTTCCTTCAGGGGCCTTGTCGACCTGAGCGCCTAGGTCCATCCATAGCGACAGGATCCGCGGTAATGTCTGGTATAGATACTTTGTGCCGTAATTTAGTGACCGGAGGTAATTTTCTATGACGAGTTTGGCTGTTTCACCGGTGAGATACTCATCGCTCTGTTCATCTGGACTCAATGCCTTCTCAGACTCAAGGACTTTCTTGTAATGACGGCCGAGGTAATAATGGCCTTTCTCCCATTCCTTGTGCGCCCTTGCCGCTTGTTGATACTGCGCACGCAAGGCACTCGCATGCGTCTGTCCCGCCGAGTCCTGCCACTTCGCCAGAAGGAGATGCGCTCGAGCTGTCAGCAGATTCCTTTGCGCTTCAGGGCGTTTGCTCGAAGTAGGGGCAGCAGGTCCCAGATTATACCCGATGAATGTGTCGGTCTGGATAGCGTTCTCGAGAATTTGAATAGCCTTCCTGTGGTGACCTTCTTTCCACAGCAGCCTTGCGTTTTCAATGGTTGCAGAGCCATCTCCAAGCTGGGACGCATGCAAAACAGCGTTGAAAGATTGATGCAGCGAGTTGGCCTTTCGAGCTAACCTCGCACTAGACAGCCACAAAGATGAAATATCTCCGTCCGAGAATTTTGGCCTTTACATGTCAGCTGAAGTATCCAACAAAAGCCAAGCCATTACTCACCTCATCAGCTCCATTGCCGCTCGGCGTATGCCCAGCACATACTGTTTATCGCTCACGTACGCGCCCAGCACCTCCAGCCGACGATCTAGCGAAGACATGACTCCTTGCTGGTCGCTGACTTCCTTCTTGTGGTCTCCTGCCACGATTTCGAGGTCTGCAAGGACATGGCATCTCAACATGGCGTCATGGGCTGCCTGAAGTGATGCAGTAGCTGACATCGACATCGAAGAAGCAGTCTTCTCCTTGAGCTCCTGGAGTTGCTTGACAAAGCTTTCTATCGGGCCATCCTTGAGTGCCAGAAGCGCCGACCCAACCCCAAGGTTGAATTCTTCCAAATAATTGCCAGCTTTGTAGGAACCCAAGTATTTCTTGAGCGTCTCCCATCTGCCGGTGGCCCAGGCGGCTTCCACTGCAAAAGGCGCAATCTTGTTGATCCAGGGTCCATCGGTTTCCATGCCGCCAACATGGTTCAACAGCACATCTGTGCGGTGTCAGCGATGTCAAGCAACAACCTCGTGACGAACACCGTTCTTACCGTATTGGCCTGACTCTTTGAGACATGTCAGCAGATCAACCTGCACATCTATGTTGTGAGGGTCCTCTGCAAGCTGAAGCTCGCACCAGGTCTGCGCCCTTGACCACCTTCCCGCCTTCCTGTGGCTGAGGATTTGCTGCTTGAGGTCGATGACCTTGAGGTTGGCGGACACGCCTTCAAGACCATCTGGCTCGTCAATATGGGCATAGACATGCTGTAGGGAATCCAGGGCCTGTTGGATGTTTTCGGCACTATCACCATGCTCATCTTGCTGGCGCAAAATGTGGGGTTCCAAATGGAACAAGGCCCGGGCATATTGTTTACAGTCGATGGCCCGCTGCGACACCAGCTCTGGCGGTATGGAATCCAATCGATCCTGGATAAGTGCGAGATTATTCTCGTCCGTCTTACTGAGTCGAGACGTCCTCTTCACCTGCAGAAACCTCATCGCATAGTCGATGACCCGGAATACGGCCTGTGATTATTAGCAAATGCAGAATGTTACCTTTTCGCGGCCTCGTACCTCGCAAAAGAGCTTCCTGTCCTCTCTCTCCAAGTAGGAAGCATTTTCGGGAACGTCTTGTTTCAGAATGCTCAGCAACTCATTCCACACTGCATCCTTTTCCTGATGTGTGCTCTTGTTGCCAAGAGTGATGTGAACAACCAGATATGGAAGCATGAAGATGGCGACCGATAAGTCCTTGACCCTGATAGCCCGACATAACGGGTCAAATATGATGTCTGCGAATGCATTTTGTCCCTTGTGTAGCAAGTCCAGCGTAAACTGCCGGAGCCAATTGGCATATGAGCGTCCAGCGCGAAAGATAGGGTACTCAGTCTTCATGCTCGGCATCGGTGCAAGCTTGTACCTGGACGTCATGAACGGGAGCAGAACGTCGCGCACGCTTTCCGGCATGCTCAACCATTTTCTATAAATACGCTCGCCCTCTGCTCCTTGTAGGCCAACGGCCGTCTTGTAGTCGCATCTCTCCAAGAGCTCTTGCATGACATAGGACAGAAAACCCTGGAGGCTAGAATCCGTGGTCGACACAAAGGATTTGACAAGTACCTCCTCCAAAATGAATGCAGCGAAATCGGTGGTTTCGTCTGCATCTGTAAAATTCGAAAGTGCAATGAACTCGCGTTGCTCCCGAACAGTTTCGAGCCTGTTCGAGTCCAGGCAGCCCATTAACCCAATGCACTCCGCGCAAAGTCGAGGAATATCAGGATTTATCCCATTGTACTTGGAAGCGCAGTCCAATAGTGTGCGAGCCATGTTTTCAACAACACTGTCAGGCTGTTCACTGATAGCCGAGGCCTGCAGGTAGCTTGAACTCTGCCGCAGATATTCTGAGAGCTCAAGCAGGCCCTTCTCGACGACACCAGCATTTTCATGACGCAATCGTTCGATGTATAGGGCGAAGGCAGCGCGAGTATCGAGCGGCGATCGGCGCGCATCAAACGTTTTCCAGAGGTCCGAGAGCTCACTGATGTGGCTGAGTGACGGGAGTTTGCCAATGGTGTTTTTCAGGACTGGCTCGTAATCGCTGAGCAGCAGACGCAGCAGAACCTTGCTCCTTTCTCGACTCTCCTCTGCAAAGCAAGACCAGTACTGCCCGATAATGAAGAATGTGGTCTCGATGAGCTGTTCAACATCCTCTTCTCCAACATGGGTGACCAGGGAGTACCAGCAAGCAAACGCAGTGGCTCTTAACTCGTCTGATGACAAAGCGGACAGAAGACACACGGATATCTGAGGGTATTTGGTCAGCGAAGCGAGCAGATATCAGACTCGAGAGGAGACAAACTTGTGGTCGTGCTATATGGGTGTATTCCTTAGCCAATATGATCATCTCTTCCATGGCTCTGATGCAAAGTTTGCGTTCTCGCATTGGCGGAGGTATAGGTGAGGTATTGTTGATGACCTCCACCATACGCGCCGATAAGCCCAAAGCATGCTCCCGGAGAAAGCGGCCGATGATGTGATGGCCACCTTTTCTCTTCCCGTCTCGAGGAACGACTACCAACAAGTTTGCCACCATATTTAGGGCAGAGCGGGCCTGTTTCTCGTTAGCCCTCGTCGCGAAGATGGATCTAATGAACTCACAGAATCCTTGGTCGAATTGTCTCCTTCCACGCTCATTTTCAGAAGCTCCAAGATCGTCAGGACAGGACTAGTCTTCAACACCTCCTTTAGGGTCGTGCCGCTGAACGTTGGGCAGACATCGATCAGCATCGACATTGAATATTGCTCGATATTGGCCTCATCCTGTACGAAGAGACGTGCTAGAATGGCGCTCAAATTTGTTTCGTCCAAGAACATGTCTTGCAAATGCTCATCTCTTCTGGCCTCGGAAAACTTCTGTATGATGTTCCTCTTCCTATGGAGCACAAGCCAGGGCAAGGCGTGAGACTGGATGAGCAGAAGCAGCTCTGTCACGCTGGTTCTCAAGAGATCTGCTACCATCTGCATAGTCTGGGGCCGCGAGAGCATGTCTTTGACAGTTGAATATGCGAGGCTCCTCCAGAAGGGCTCTAGGAGGCGTCTTGGTGTTGTTCTCCGAGAAGCGGCAAGGTTTGTGATCTCGTTCAAGGCGACTGCAGAGACAATGGGATTCTGATGGCCAAGGAAGTCCAGCATCTTGACCATGACAAGATTGAGGCCTTCATCTGAGACAACCCGGCCCAGTTGACCCCAAGCCATCAGCGAAGTCTCGTTGATGTTGGGCTGATTCTTATCGGAGATTGTCCTCAGAAACGTCAAGGCATTGGCTGTGTTCCGATTTAAAATTTGCACACCAATATCCTGGCTAAGACCCGGCCGCAAGAAAAGCGTGATTGCTCTGCCGGCCGCAATGCGAAGTTCTCTGAGAGAGCTTTGAAGGGTTGACAAGCACCACTGTCCAATGGCCGATGTTTCCAGGTCCAACATATCAGGGCTTTTCGAGTGTACTATGATGCGTCGCAGCGCTATCATTGCCACGACCCGTGGACGACGTGATTCCTTAAACGCTGGCAAGCATATGAGCTTGTTAAAGATCGCACCGGCCAGTATCACAGCCGCGGGGTCAGAACACGGCGGTCGTGGTCCCGCTTTGCCGAGCTTGGAACAAAACGAGCACTGCAGGCTATGCTGTCCGACTGATCCAAGTATCAAGGTGTCATCAGCTGCGCAAGGGATACGAGCGAGCAACTCAATGATCGAACAACGCACAGCATCATTAGCACCCAGGAAAGAGTCCCTGTCACTTGCCATCAGCTTGGTTCATCCTGACAGTTGCAGCAGAGCTTACAAGATACGACTTTCAATCTGACTCACGCTCCTGACATGCGGGAGATGAAGAACCTGGCAGAGCTGATTGAGAATATGTGGCATGGACGAAGACTCCTGGGTGACCTTCCTCCGTTTGGCAGCATGTTTCTGTTCTGCTGGTGCGTGCGCCTTCGACTCAATAGACTGTACCTTGAGCCGTAGATCTCTGTCCACAAAAGAGTGCGGAGAGAGCTCGGAACTGAATGGCTGTGTTATAGGAAGAGTCACTGCCTCACGCAGTAGAGACACGGAACGCTTTTAGAATAGGTGTCAGATTTGAGCTGCACCAGCAACGACCAAGGCGAACGTACCTGCAAGTCTCCAGAACCATCGCCGATAATTCCCTCGACGAGCATCCGGTCCAAGGGCTTGAGCAGTTGGGCGGCAGCGAGTTTGGATATAGGCCTTTGCTTGATTGCAGCGTTAGCAACCTGGACGAGGGCCAAAGCCAGTACCTTGGAGGCAGGCATGTCGACCTGCCCCTGGTCCGAGGATCCCGTTTGGTACACAACAACATCTGCGGCGAGTAAGACCATTATGGAATACAACTTGTGTATTACGACTTGTTCCACCCCTGAAGATGCATAAGTGAGGCCTAGAGCCTGGTGCAAAAGAGACACCGGGTTGTAAATGCCATGATCTCTCCAACGTCTCTGCTCTTCGTTCAACGCTTCAATGCAGTCCACCAGCCAAGAAATATGCTTGGCAAAAGGAGGCACTGGTTGCTTGGGCGGACTATCTGGCACTGCAACACCATGCAGGATGTTAAGAAGACACGAAGCATGCCGAAGGGCGTGTTCCGCGTCACTGAGGGTATAAGTTGGACAGCGGGCCGCACCCGAGAGAGTTTCCCCGCTAAGTAACGAGCTCAGGGTATTGTGATCCGGTAGCTCAACATCTACAGCGCTCTTGATGGCTGGGGAAGCCAGCTTCAGATGGGCCAGGATCGCTGTACAGCGGTTAGCCCTATCATTGTGTGGGATGCATTCGCCTTACATCTAAAGTTTGCCTGTAGATAGCCATACAGCGGCTCGCAGACATTCCAGAGGCCGCTTGATGTGCTTGCTGTCACGAGAACAAAGTGGAAGAGCGATTCCAGTGGAGACAATAAGACCGAGCATCGTGGATGTCCGAGCATCCGGAGGAGCTTCGGGAACAACCAGATCCACAGCGGCTCGGGACCTCGATGGAGGAAGGCCGTGCCATCGGTGGTGAGTGTAAGAACGATTGGGGTTTCGGCGATAGTGACCTTTAGAAAGTGGATAGCGGTCAAGGCATCGCCTTTCAGTTGCTCACGGTCAGCGAAGGGGTCATCCCACTTGAGACCGTCGAGAATGACCCGGGTGTAGACGTAGATCAGCATGTGATTGTGCTCCACATGCTCGTCCGGAGTCTTCAACGACTCTGGCCTGTTCTTGACCCTCTCGATCTCCTCAAACAGGCGCTTGAGCTCGCTGGCCTCGTCGGGCCTCGAGGACCTGGCCGAGGTCGAGATATTACCGGCGAGCTGTGCAGCCAAGGTAGATGGAGGGATCCCACCATTCGCGTTTGCTCCTGGGTTCGCAGGATTGTGACCGGTTAGTCCAGCCCGATTATGGGACTCGGCAGCCATCTTGACCTGATCTCTTCATCTCAGGGTCACTCAAAGGAGTGGCGCCACACAGATTCGTGGGCCAAGCGTGGCGACAGTTTTGAGCAGAAGCTTGTTGAGGTTTACGAGCCCGACGCGTCAAGTTAGCGGGACGCGCTGTCACGGGGCCTAATTTGCGGGCGACATTCAGAGGCGCTGAATCCAACTCCAGCGGGCTGACTCAGCAGTCGAGCCTGTGCTTGTGTCTCATTATCAAGGCAGTGCATCCTCTCAACTCAATTCCGTCAGGATCCATAGCATCTGAACACTGGCATTTCCGAATAGAAATTCTGCTGAGGTACAGGCAAACTAGTTGGATGATGCGTATATCACTTGTAGCGGCTGCCTTAGCCTGACCCCTTAGGCGGTCATCTTGGCACTTGGAATTCGGTGATGCAGCCTGTGAAATGATGCTGTGCTGTTCGTCATTTGACGCACTGCGAAACAATGTACAGAACTGGGAATATTTCCTTTTGGAACGAAGCTGACAAGTGTTCGTCACCCGCTTGACGATCAATTCATATTTGATCCGAACACACACACACCATCATCCATCAACCGCTATCACACCAAGAATCATCTGGAGTCCGGAGCCAAAGTGTCCAAGTCCTACAAATTTTATCTAGAGTTCATCATGACCTCCAACCCTCTGTTATACGTTAGTCACCTGCTACAAAGCCGGAATCGATGCAATCTGGAAGATTCTAACAAAAGACGGACAAGCAACCATGGTGGGAGAAGTGTTATACATACGATAGTCACACCCGGAATGTTGGCTAACGAGACTTTCCTCTTCGCTGTCTTGGTCGGGCTTGGATCGTCGTGCGAGGTGGCTGCGCCAGGAGGAGCCCACGGTTTGATGCGCCCTTGCCAAACACCCAGTCCCCACTTCTGTAGTGACTGCGAGTCCACGGCCAAGTTCCGTGGGTACGGGTAAATCCTGTCCTTGGACAATTGGTGAACAGCCCCTGAAGGGAAGACACCGGACTCAAGCCCCATCTTCGCCTGTAGCTCTGGGAACTCCAATGGATCGACCGTGACACAGGTCAGAGAGTCGTAGTAGCCCTTAGCAAAGCCGTGCAAGTCTGCCCGAAGTCTTGCACGATCCTCTTCGGTCTTTGCAAACAGGTAGACCATGGGCCACTCACGCTGGTGCGGACGGTCTCGTGAGATTAATGTCCCTTTGATACTTGTTGGCACGTGTGACGCGTAGTCAACTTACATCAAGCAGCCTCTGCTGATTATATGGGGTCAATTCCCCGACGACGGGCCTTGATGCCTCGACAACGAACTTTTCCAGTGCCGCTGAATCAGTAAAGGAAGTGAGCGTCTTCACGCTTGTACCTCCCCCCTCCTTCAGGTGGCACTTAACGGAGGGTGAGTCCAATGCCTGCTCTTTGATGAAGGTGGCACCAGATACTAGCCCAAAGGTGAACTCCTCTCTATATTGTCTTGCAATTTCTGTGAAGACCTCTTTAGCCGCATTGTCATCTGGATCGATATACCCAATGAAAACTGTCTCATCAATGCCAATGAAGGCATCAAGACTGTCCGATGGTATATCGGTCACGATGGGTCTCGCCAGTCGAGAGACGAAGTTCGATATTCTTTCGCAATGTGAACGTTAGCAGCGACCCTAGAACAAAGTCCTGGTATATTCACATACCCAGAGCTTCGGCGAGGACCTAAGTAGGTAGCTACTGCATTGCCTCTCTCAAAGAAGCGCAGGACTGGGCGAGAACTGGGCGCCTGCTCGGCACATACGCTCGTTTCAGTGTCACAGTCAATACTCAGGAGTGAGTTGCGAGAGTCAGATACGGCGGATAGCCATTCGTTTTCAAGATCTTGACTTTTAGACCTTTACAACTGTCAGATGGGCCCCCTCTCACTTTCTCATCAGCACCAAAGATACTCACTCGCTTGGCTAGCAGGCACTCCGTCGTCAGCATTCAGCTTTCAATCTTGGAGGGTCGCACTGGTTTGATAGATGGGACACCTACAGAAACAACTACGGAGCAGGATTGAGATTAGCTAAGGCTTCCACCGTCGAAAGTAGTCCACTTACAAGCTACAAGAGCAGCATCTTGTGACGCAAGTACAGTGCTGAGCGCCTCTGGCCCCGTGTGTTCCCAGCACCAAGCCACGCTCGCAGTCAACGCAACACATGCCAGCCAATTCCTATAGAAAGTCATCATCTCCTTTGTTATCTCAGAGGAGAATGATAAAAGGAGACGGAGGTCCCGTTTGGAGGCTGATTTAAAGGCATTGAATATTGGGAGTGATTCCATGGTTGGCAAGGGGGTATGACATCCCCCCTGCCCTCTAACCCTAGCCCCTGAGTCCCGGTTTGGCTTAGGTCATCCCGGGGTGTTGGAGCTTTCACTGTTCATTGGGAGGCTGCTGCAGCTATCGCAGTCTTTCGAACAGTCCATCCGCATCATACCACCACCCATCAAGGCCAACGCTCCGCTGCCAACTCTCTGCTTGGGGGGATTCCCTGGATTGCAGCGGCTACCTCCAGGTACGTGCATTGACCGCACTACAGTCACGGCCGTAGACCTGTCGCGATGGCCGTGTTCCCGAAAAAGAAATATGTCTCGGCCGCCGATTCAAACACCATCGCGGCGCGCTACCGAGCAGCTCTCGCGAAACGCCCATTCCTCCTGTTCGGATTGCCATTCTTGTCGATCATCGTTGCCGGCTCCTTTGTGCTCACGCCAGCAACGGCTATTCGATACGAGAAACATGACAGGAAAGTGCGGCAGATGACGCGTGAGGAAGAGCTCGGGGTGGGCAGGCAAGGTCGCAAGGTCGACATCAGGGACGAGTACTACGTGAGTTTCCGCGGTACACCGCATGCTGTTTGAAGACCAATGCGCATTCGCTGACGTTGCTCATGTTTCATAGCGACTTGCTGCAAAGGACCTCGACGACTGGGAGCAGAAACGGGTCAAGCGGCTACCAGGCGAGAGCGATGGTGTGCTGTAAACTACACCGAGCCAAGCACTTTTGCGATGCCTGACATACGAAAAAATCTCAAAATAGCCTGTCAATCTATCATCATACTGTCAATGCGGCCGCTGGTGAGGTCGTCCAAGGACTTGGTAACGCCGAGGCAAAAATCAATCGGCCGTCACGAGGCAAACGCCAATGTGAACATGAGAGAGGAGCAAAATCTTGAAACATCGCAATTCGACACCACGGGAGTGGCACAGGTTTATCGGATGAGATGAAGCGGTCAGCAAACCAAAACTCCCAGCGATATACGAACCGTCCGATTGTGCTGCAGGGATGGCCCGACGGCAGGGGGGAAAGGTATTCTCTCTTCTGAGATCCCCAAAACCAACATGAAGCCATCCTCTGCAGCGAGGCACGATCGCCGAGAAGGCGACGGGGGTGGCGGTGGGACACGTAGGTGTTGTTTCAAGCGTCCCATCGCGCGACCTTGGTTACTCGGCGCGCCATGCTCGGTGTGTCGACCGGCACTTGGCACCCACCTCAAAAGGCAGCCGCTTCGATATCGGACTCCAAATAAGTCCGGCCTGCTTCAACCCGCGCGCGCGCACACACACACACACACACACACACACACGCGCGCGCGAGAACAGAGCCAGGATGGCAATGCGAGTGTGAGGTGTTCAGGATGGTTATGTCTCGCCATCCTCGGGATGCGGTGCTCGTGACCAAATCAAAAATCACGATTGGCTTTGTTTGACTATATAGCTCCCGCCACGAAGGCAGACAGCCGATCCCGATCTTTTGTCTCCCTCCTTTTTTTTCTTCTCTTTTTTTCCCCCAAGAACAAAATCCTTCAGCCGCAGTATCAAATCCGTTTCTGCCGCTCCAATCATGACTGAGACCGTTTGCAGCACAGAAGCCAACAGCTCGGGCATATGTGAGGCTCTGTGCGACCAAAAGTCTCCTTAGCTAGTCGATGAGCAATACCAACCAAGCACAACAGCTGCACTGCCCCTGACCATGGAGTGGCCCCAAAATTAAGCTTCGCATGCCGTTGACAGATACAGCATGGAGGCAGGGAGGACCGACAAACGCGACAATACGAAGCTGGAAAAGAAACTTCGATTGAAGCTACTGGGACATTTCCGAACTCCTGGGATGCGTATGCTTACCCAGGACTTCTACAAGCAGCTATCCCTGTTCGTGACGCAACGCCCAAGAAGACACCAAGGGATGTTCTGTTCCACACAATAGCAAGACATTTAATCCTCCTAATTTCCGGCCAGGAACGAACACAAGTACCAGTTGTCACCGAAACCCGTTATCGTCGAGGGTGAAAAGGAGACGCGCAGCATAAACGCTTGGAATGAGCGGCCCAGGGTCCTGGGCCTCTTAACGCGTATTGATCAACTTTGAACGTGGCTGACACCAAAAGGGGAGGGCAGGCTGCCTCTGCATGCGGAGTGTTCATGGAGCCGCCGTCTCGATCCGGTGTTTTCCCAAGGTTTGAAACGTCCAATTCGGCCGATGATCTCATTAGTTGGACAATCTCAACCGCTCGTTCGGCCTCGAGGCGCCGTCGCTCGCCTGCAAGGTCTGTGGCATCCCGTTGCCAGCCTGGGTAGAGGCGCTGAAGCTTTGAGAAGGGGCACTGGATTGAACTTCTGTACTTCGCACCTCGAGGGCCACAGCTTGTATGGGCCCGCTGCAAGACACACACCCACGCGCCTAGCGTGTGTACGTTCTCAGTGCTGTGATCGCGCGGGGTATACATGCCTTGGCAACACACTCCGTCCCACGCACTGCCAGACTGCACGCACTGCACGCACCGATGTGGCTGCGCTAAGCAAACCTAGGATCGGTGAGCAGTCTCAGAATCTCTGTGACCTGCCCGAAGTGCATCTTGATCTACAGATCAACTACGACGCCGGGAAAACACTCGTTTCGCTCGTGGCAGCCGCGCAGACCTTGGTCCTTGCTGGACTGTTTCCGGATTATTGCAGTACTTGAGGATCATCCAGCGATCACGATCGGTGCACCCCTCAGCTTAAATAGAACGTCAATCCCTTCCCGGTTGCATGGCCCGGTTTTTTTAAAAAAAAAATTGGCCACCTCCTGTCCACCCTTGCCAAAAATCTGGGGGACTATGATGAAATCAATGGGTCCCCTGAAGACAAAAAAAGAAGACAGGAGACCATTAACATAATCCTTGATTGTGATATTGTTTCTTCCATGGCCTCAACATGGCAGACGCAATATCAAGGCAGTTCATATTGACAGTGACACGACCGACAACTACCCCCCGGGGACATCATGGCTTACACGTCAGCGAGATATGATGACACCTCCGTGACAGGTTCTGTGCTCATGAGCGGTGTCAGAGGTGCAGGCCCAAGACTTTTCTTTTTCGCCGTCAGGCTCAAAGAAAGAGGGTTGATTGGATACCATCTTCGACTCAAGTTGGCCTACTCCCTGTCTGTGGGCATTCCGGCGGCATTGGCTGACTGTCTTCGCTTCCCGTCCGATCAATCAAGGGAAGGATCACGTCTGCGAGACTCCGGGTGACGTACAGCCCCACACTAGGGCTGAGGTACGCAAGGGAAGGGTATCCCCAGCGGGTTAGGCAGGTCAGGGTGTTGGTGTCATAGAGAAGCTCGGCCGGAGACAAGCCACCTCTAGCCAAACAACCTCGGAATCGACTAGTGCGAAGGAAGAAAAAAAAAGTTGGGGTGCACTGCCGTGCAAGTACCACACCCTCTTTCGTGTTTCTGCCATGCCTTGGCGTACCATCGGCAAACCTGTTCGCTTCACACGCCCATGCACATCGCTAAACCGGCGATCACAGGCAGGTTTCTAAGCAAGTACCGCTCGATGTCTTGTTGTACCCTCGTATCTGGCCTGCCTGCTGCAAGGCACATCACCCGGATTGGCCGGGCTTTTTGGTTTCCCTCGCGGTGCCTTGCGGATATATCAAAGATGGCATCCCCCCCCCCCCAACCCGACCTAGCCGTTGGCGAGTTCAATGGATTCACTTCCTAAGACGGTCCTTTCCATATCCTCTCACCCAACTTTGGCACATACCAGCCAACATTAGAACTGGACCCACAGTCCCCCAGAGTCTCTCATCAGCGATAGCGGAGACCGTCTCACCTTTCTTATCATCCTTTACACTACGTTCTTCCAGGAGGACATCATCACCACCCCGTCACCACATCACGCCGTGACAATGGTTGGCTCGGCTGGGCACCGGATGTTGCGTGGGGTCCGCAGTCACAAGAAGCTTCGCACGGAGATTCTGGCGGACGAGATGGAGGACCCGAAGGTCATGCACAGGAGGCAACACAGTGACAGCGCACCAGCAGCCGTCTCGAGGATACCGTCAACAGAGAGATACGCACGAACACACTGGCCACCAATAGAGTGGGACCCGCTCAAGCTGAACCCACCGGTAGACCAGGACCAGGCCCAGTCCATGCCGGTCAAGGCTCGTGAGAGTCTGCCTAGACATACGCAGTCATTACGATCAAAGCAGTCTTACGCCGGTCATGAGCTACGACGGCCGAGGATGCACCACTCAGATTCCGGGTTCTCGCTGGTAGTCCACGACGGCTTCGACTTTGGGTTCGAGAGGGGGCAGGCACTCGGCAGGATGATTGAGCGCAACCGGGGGCACGACGACGACGAAGTCTACTCCAAGGGATGGCCATCACCGGCGTCGAGTGTCGACTCGGGCAAGTCCTGGTTTGACCACGACGATGATGATGACGACGAGGAGGAGGCAGCCGTGAAGAGGAGCAATGAGCTGTCTGCGCCACAGACCCCTCAGCGGAGACCGCAGGCCGCTTCTCCGGATGACCCAGCGTACTACCTCAAGCGCGGGGGTTGGAAGCGAAGAGGCATCTATTTTGGTGGGCAGACAGAAGAGGTCTACCAGAAGGAGGATGACGCCTTTGACCTCCCATGAGAGACGAACCACATCACGCTACCGAGAGTCTTAAAACACCTCGCGAATTTCTTTCTTGAAGCATATACACGGCTATCTGATTTCGGGTTCGGGTTTCCTTTGTTTTTTGATGAGCAAGCATGGAGTTCTGAGCGGCTACTTCGTGAGCGGTTGATACCTCTTTCCCAGAGCAGAGCATTTCACGGCATTTACGGGAAGAGGTATATTGGGTTCACTGGGGCGGGCAGGTCGCTTAAAGCCTTGCAACGTTCGGGAGGGTCGGAACATCACTCAATTGTTACGATACGAGATACACATAATGACACAGTCTCGCGAGACGAGAGACAAAAGTCACCACCACCAAAAAGCAGCTTATGCCGGAGGCATCGGGGTGTACTAGAAATAATTGTGCCCTGCATGAGCATGTTTCGAAACCCAGATAGCAGTATAGCGGTGTACATACACCTCAGCAACACACTAAGCACCGAATACATTTAATCAATACGCCACATAGCCTCGCCCAGTCAAGAGATTGCCCGCGGACCAACGTGACCGTGACTTGAAACCCGAAACGGTTGGTGTGTGCTTCCCTTGGTCGACGTGACAATCTACCTGCCACAAGAAGCAACGGCAACGACGGGAGCACAACAGTATCTACAGTAAGCAGGTAGACTATCACGGGCTTATTCCAAGTCAGCTGGACGTCACCGCGGCGGGGTTCCCAAAAACCTTCGCCGAGGGGCTTGCTTCCTTCTCCCAAGGAATCCCGACGGGCAAGCCTGAATGTACATGTACGCACAGCAGAGTACAGTACATGATACAAGGGCGCGAGAAAAAGACCGAGGCTGCCGCTGACAGCTTCACCGTCTGCGTGGCTGAAATCCTGCCGCGCAACCAGGCTGCGTTCTTTCCTACAGGCTACTACCCCTCCTCTCCTGCACTACAACGGCTATAGTGCGCGATAGGGCTCACTATCCGGAAACCCCTACAGACCTTACAGCCACACCGGCCTGCGCAATTAAAATCACACACCTACATACCTGATAAAAGCAAAATATATAATTAATTAATAAGCTATAGCCGTTATTTCCTATAGGCCTATATAATCTAGTTTACCTAATACAGCTAATTAAAGGGTAGGGATAAGCCCCTACCCTACCTATTACTAGCAAAAAACTTATAATAATTAACTTATAAGCCCCTTTCTTTCCTTTTTCCTATAATATTATAAATAGTATATAACTAACTACCCATATATACCCCTTATAGCTTATACCATTTATTCTATTTAATTTATTATCCCTAAAAGTATATATAGATTAACTTTTTTAATAGCTATTATATTAAAATTAACTAAAATCGGTTTTATAATAATAATAGTAATTTATACTATATTTTTTATTACTTTACCTAGGCCTTAAGAAATTATAAGTTCTAATTATTATATAAATCTCTATATTATTTATTAATACTATATAGGCCTCGATAAGGATATATAAATAAAATAAGCTTAATAATACTTAATATACCCGGTATACCTAATATACCTAATAATAAGCCTAATAATAAAAGGGGCTGCTAAAAAGGTAATAGCGCTAATTAATCTTTTATTAATAGCCCTATATAAATCTCTCTAGCCTATACTTTTATAGATATTAGCTTTACCTTATTATTTAAGGATAAATAATATTTCCTAAAGGCTAAATTAAGCTTACTAAGCTTTATTTAAAACTAAATAAATCCTAATATAATTAATTAATCCTTTATCGCCTATAATTAGCCTATTATAAATATTAACGATAATTATAACCCTAAAGATTTTAATTAGGGCCTTATAAATAAGGGCTTTAATAAAAAAGATAAGATAACTATATTTAGAAACCTTATTAAACCTAATAAAGCTAATTAAATAAAGAATATATTTAAACGGATTTATAAAAAGCAAAAGGCCTTTTAAGCTTACTAAAATAAGTTTATATAGCTTATATTATAGTTTTATAAAGGTTATACACTTTTTAAAGCTTTAAAATAAATTATTAAAGATATAAATATATATAAAGCTACCTTATACTATCTTAATATTATCTTAAATACTAAATTTAATAATATTAGCCGCTTTATTATAAAGGCTAAAGAAAAAATAATATATATAGCTATATATACTTATATATAATATTATATTTTAAAGTATTAATATAATTATAAAAGATTTAATATCTATTTTAAATAAAGCCTATTATTATTAAAGGAAACATTATAAACTATATATTTAAGCCTATATATTAATAGTAATTCTCCGTTATTACCGGATACCTTTTTATTAAAATATTTAAAGGTAATAATATTAAACCTATTAAATATAAAATTTACTGTATTACCTTATATATTAGGCCCTTTAATAACTATATATATAAGAAAGATAGCTATTTTTTAAGTACTTATATTAATTACTAATTTAAATTAATTATTAAAAATTATAATTTATAAAGTATATATTAATCCAGCCTTATATAATAGCTTATTAATATATAAAAATAGAAAAAATTATAATTAATGCTAATAAAGCTAGATATATAGCTAAAGCGTAATATATTAAATTATTTATTAATAATTCTAATAGCTTTAATAATAAAAAGCTAGCTTTTAAGCGGTATAAATTTACTTAGCCCTCCTATAAAACTCTTTAGCCCTTCCGTAAATATAATTAGCCCTTTTATAAATATAATTAGCCTTTTTATAAATATAATTAGCCTCCCTATAAAACTCTTTAGCCCTTCCGCAAGCTTAATTAACCCTCCTATAAGCTTAATTAGCCCTTTTATAAATCTAATTAAAAATATATTAGGATTAATCTTAATATTTCTTATTATATTAAACCTATTTACTATCTAGAATCTATACCGGGCTATATATCGCTTAGCAGCTATATAATTAATATTAGCTTACTTATTTAGCTTTAAATATAGGTATATAACCTTATATAATTCCAGATAAGGCTTTTTATTAATAATTAAATTCGGTTTATACCTAATAAAACCTTAATATAGCTTTTAGCTAAAATCTAGCAAAAGATAGGTTATTATATTATATTTAAAAACTAATAAGCTTAATATATAGCTATATATAAGGATGCTTTAAGTAAAGATAATTATTAATTAACCCTAATTAACCCTAATTAGCTTATACCTAATTTAAATTAAATTTTATATTTTAATATAATAAGAAGTTTAGTTAATAGGGGTATATATAGATATATACCTTTTACCGGAATTATTAGGTATTTATATTTATAAATAAGTATAGATAGATATAGATAGGTATAAATAGGAGTTTTTTAAGCTAGGTTAATCTTAACTATAAATCCCTAAATATATATAGAAGTTTTTTAAGCTAGGTTAACCTTAATTATAAATCCTTAGATATAGATAAAAGCTTTTTAAGCTAGGTTAGCTTTAGCTATAAATCTTTAAATATAAATAAAAGCTTTTTAAGCTAAATTAGCCTTAGCTATAAATCCTTAAATATAGATAGGCTTAAATATATATAAATAGGTTTTAATAGGATTAAATATATTTAAAAGGGTATAAATAAATATATTTAATATTATTTTAATCTTTTTATATAATACTTTTAAACTATTAAATACCTATAATAATAATAATATTCTTTATAATTATTTAAATTATTTTATATAAAGGTAATTAATATTTATTTACCTAATATAATATTTCCTTTTATAAAAATATATAATTATTAATCTTATATTAATAAATTTTTATTATTTATAATTACCTTTTTACCCCGCTTTTTATTAATTTTCTTTTTTTTTCTTCTCTTTCCTTTTTTTTCCTTCTTTTTCCTTAACTTATTAACCCCTTAATTCTTTAATTATTATATTTTAACCTTATATTAATCTTAATTAATATCGTATATAAATTAAAAAGCAGATATAAGCTTAAAAATCTATTACTACTATTTTTATTAAACTTTAAAAAGTTTATAATATCTTAATTAAAAAGATTATATTATATAATTATTTTAAAAAATAGTTTATTAAGCCTTAATAAGGTTATATAGTTAATACTATTAGCTTATAAGCTTAAATTATTACTTTTTATTTTAAATAAGGGTTATTAAATTAAAAACTTTTTTAATATTTAACCGAGAAAAAAAGCTAGCCTATAACCTTAATTAAAATTAAATATATTTAGTAATAGCTATATATCTTTTAATAACGTAATTTAAAGAAAATTAAAAATATATATAACTATTTATATATATTTTTTAAAAAAGAGTAATATAATAAAAATCTTACTATTAAGATTAAAAGAAATATATTATATATATATCTTTAATAATAAATAATTAATATCCTAAGAGATATACTTTCTTAAGTTTATCTAATATTTTATTTAAATAGGCTTAAAAAACGCTATTTAAAGGTATATAAATACTAGGGTAAGTTTATATATTTTAGCCTTAACTTTATATAGTTAATTAATAGATATATAAAGCTATTATACTATAGTATTAAGTATTATATTAGTATTAATACTTATTTAAGGTTTATTATATAGTTTTATTATAGTATTTTTATAACTATAGCCCGGGTTATTTTTATATAATATATTTAAATAGTTATAAAGTATTAGTATATACCTTTACTAATATATATAAATTATAAAAGGGAAATTAAACTTATTACTAAAGCTTATTACTATTTATTATAAAATAATAACCTTATAAAAAAACCTATATAACCTTATATAATATTATAGCTATATTATTACTAAATAATACTTTTTAATAATTATTAAATCTTTCTATATTTTATTTAACCTGCTTTAGCATTATTAGCTAAAAATAATAATATATTAAAGGCTACCTAACTTAAATAAGCTTAATTAAACCTTACCTTTTGCAAATATTAGGTATATAGTAAGAGTATATATAATATTAAAATTAAGCAATAATAGGAAAGTTTATATAAGGGGCGTTTATAATTTTAAAAAATAAGTTTAGCCTTATATATATTTAAATAAGTATAATATTTAATAAATAAAGATTTTCTTTTAATAGCTAAAGAAATTAAGCTTATAAAATAAGTATAATCTTATATAATATATTATATTACTTTATATATATTTACCTCGGATTTATTATAAGTTTTCTAAATTTATATAGCTTTAAAATTTCTATTATATTTATAAATAGAAATTTTAGCCCTATATTATATTTAAAAAGCTATAAGTTTTTTATTATCTTTTAAATAGGAAAAAGATTAAGAATTATAAATACCCTGCACCTAATACTATCCTTTAAGAGTTAATTAATATTATTAATTAAAATAATATAAATTTAGATAAATATTTAAATCTAAAAATAATAAAGGTTTATAATAATATAATAAATTTAATTAAAGGTATATTTAAAAGGTTAACTAATAAGACTTAATTAATACTATTTATTTAGTAATATAAGATGTTTAAGTATAAACTTTAAAAGTATATTAATAAGGAATTAAAATTAAAGGTTAATTTAATTAAATTATAAACTAGCGGCTTTATTTATCTCTATATATAGTTATAAAATAAAGAAATTAATATAGATTAACTTAATATAAAATCTAATATAGAAATAAATATTAAAATTTTATAATTAAACTTATATATTACTTTATATTAATTAAATTAAGCAATTTCTTTTTATCTAATTCCCTTACCTATAAATTTATATTATTAAATATAAAAAAGCTTTTTATATAGATAATCCTATATATATTTATAATAAAGGGAATAGCTTAAGTTATTAAGCTTTAAACCTATTTACGCTTTTTTAATTCTATCTATATATTATTATTAGCCTATATAAAAAATAGTATTAAAAATATAGCTTATAATAGGCTCCTTTTATTTAATAAATAAAAAGTTTTTTTAGCTATTTAAGTTAATTAATAACTATTTAAATTTAATAAATATTAATTAATTCTTAATATCCTTTTACTTTATAAGATTTAAGCTATCCTGCTTTTAATTATTTTAAACCTGCTATTTAATTATAATAATATTAGTTTAATCCTTAAGCTTTATTATATTATATTATACTGGCTTATATAATAATATACTCCTTTTTCCCTTTTTGCCTTTAAATAATTCCTTTTTATATTTAACTTCCCGGTTTTATAAAAGTATAATAATATACTTATTCTTACTATTATCCTTAATTTTTTTAATACTAAATATATTTATAATTATATAGAGGCTAACTAAGGATTTCTTATTTATAATAAGCTTAATTATATTTATATTATTACTAGTTATTATTAATTAAATAATATACTAATTTTTAATAAGCGCTTTAGGGTTAATATAAAGGCGTTTAAAAAGTTTATAAATAAGCTGTTTAAATAATAAATATTATTAATTAAATATAAGTAATTAAGTTTAATATTTAATAAATTTATTAATTTAGATATAATTATAGATATATAGCCCTTTAGTTTTCTTTATAATATAATTAGTAATAAAAAGTTAAAACGTAATTATAGCTAATAAAGTATTTTTAAGCTTTTTTATCTTTTTTTTACTTTTATAATAGTTTTAAATAGCGGTTTTTATAAATATTATAAGGAAACTAATTAAATCGAGGCTTAAAATTATAAGCCCTAGAGTTATATAAGAGCTTTCGGCTATATTATATAATATATTCGGATAGAGGTTATTAATTTAGCTTATACCTAATTATATAAGGCCGATAGTGTTTTATAAAGGTTATAAAGAAATAATAAGATTAATTATATCTAGAAGTAAAAGTTTATAATTTAGATAATAGCGCTAATATAGATATATAGCCCTTATTTTAATATAAAGCTTTTATATAATTAGGCATTTAGCTATAAGCCTAGAAAGGGGTATAAGGGAAGTTATTTTAAATAATAAGTAATAATAAGGAATAATAACTAATATAAGAACCTATATAGCTAAGATTGCTTTAAAAGTATTAATATAAGAGGAGAAAGGGATTATATAGATCTATATAGATTTTTTAGTTTTAATATATACCGAAATATAGTTTAATATATAATACTGCTGAATTATATATTATAAATTTGCTCTGCTAGGCAGTGTAAATAAGCGACGGAGGGTGTATATAGATAAGCGGAAATTAGGGTCTATAGGGGTTTCCGGATAGTGAGCCCTGTTGCGCACTATAACGGCAGATCTCGATATTGTTAGACCGCACACCACCACCGGCAACACCAACTAATAACACCAATAATAACACTGATACCAACACCCGGCTCGCCCTTGCGTGCGTGGCGGTTCTTGAACGAACCCCTCACGCTCCGGCGCCGCGGTCCTGCATGCTGCAGCCAGCAATTACATACACTATATTGGTGGCAGCATGCGGTATGTTCCAGGTGTGTTGCAAGCCTGAGTTTATACCGCAACGGGAAAGCCGCTCCTTTTGGGGGGTGGCAGCCAGCAGCCAGCCCCGGCTTGCCAGGTACCTAGGCAGCCTCGGCAGCCTGAGGGGGAGCTCTGCTGCAGCTTTTCCTGCTCCTGCAGGCACGCACCCATTGAGAGCTCCAGCTCCGCGCGGGCGCCGCCACAGTGATGTTTGCAGTGCATCTACCGCAAATCGCAATATGCGAGATAGCAGATCGTCATCCTCTGCAGCATCATTCGTGCCCCAGAGCCCACATCCTGCCATCCTGCTGTGGATTTTGTCCTGTCGCCCCCTCCCCATCCTCCCGGATGCGGCGGTCTTCCGGCAGCAGCTTCTGTGGAGCAGCTCGTCCCAGGCCGGCCTGCCCTGGCTGCCTGCCTGGCTGCCTGCCTGCCTGCTCCTCAGGCTTCTCTGCGCACAGAGACAGCACCACAGACATGCACACACGCACCGACGCGCAGGATCCACGTCACCGCCGACGTCGAGGTGGTGTAAGGTAATTTGGGGAATTGCCCAATCACTGTATTTCTGCACCGCCCAAAGAAAAAGCTTCCGAACCAGGCAGGCCAGCCAGCCTGCCAGCCAGAAATTGTGCTGCTGCTTTTTTGCCTTGGTTCACTGATCCACAAGGGGCGCCCGACTATTGCCTGCGAAATGCGACGCTGCCCGGTCAGGTGAACCACCATCCGTCGGGCATGACGATGGCTCCACCCATGCTGTCAGGCTGTCCAGAGCATGGCACGACAGGATGATTCGACTGGTCGAGAGGGCCTCTAACACTTGTGGGCGGTGTGAATTGAATTGGCAAGCACAGTGTCTGGGTGTATGGTCGGTGGCACTCCCGCACTCCCTTCGCAGCCGGGTTCCGGGCTTTTGCGGGCGCCCAGTACAGTACATACCGCGACCTACATGGACAGGGCAGCTTTGAACGAGAGGCGAATTCCTAGTGTAGTTCACGATCATGGGAAGCCCGCTGGGCAGCCACAAGAGGGAGCTAGGACGCATTGGTTCTAGAACCAGAGGCAACGTTCAACTCGGCCCTCATCTCCGAGACCTCGGGGAGAAGCATAGCGCGGTAAGAAGAGGAAAATAGGGTCCCTCGAAACCTTGGAAACCTTAATCGTGAAGTAAACAGACTGTACGCTAGCAGCTCAGCCCGTAGCTGTTCAGCAGATAGACCCTGGATAAAAAACCTTAACCTCAGCAGCCTCCCGACCCCGACCCCGGCGATGGCCCACGGCGGGCACCCCGGGCGCCCAGCTATGGGTTCAAACCGCCCCCACCCCCCCCCTTCACCATCTCCACCAAGGAGGTCGCCGAAGACGAAGAAGCTCAAGCCCGAGTGAGAAACACCTGGGCCAAGCTCAAACTTCACAGGACCTGAAACGCTGGGCATACTGCGTCGAAGAACAGTTCTGGGCACTCTTGGCGAACAAGACGCAACTTTATCTTCAATAGACCGCTAAACTCTGGCATCTAATCTAGGGAAATCCAGCCGACATCTAGCACAGCGCCTACATCTGGGGCTGCTCTTGGCTGAGGGCGCTCTCCTTCTTCTGCTGCCGCTCCCAGGTCGGGTAGTCGGTGTAGCCGACGTGCGGGTCGTTAGGGAATGGGCCGTAGAACCGCGACCGGTCGTACGGCGTCAGGGGCCGGCCGTCCCTCAGCCTGTCGACCAGGTCCGGGTTGCTGATGAAGTAGCGGCCGAACAGCAGGGCGTCGTACTTTCCGGCCTCGACCTCGCCCCAGGCGTTCTGGTCGTTCCAGCCGCCGCCCGACAGGAACGGCGTGCTGCCAAAGATGCCGCGGAACTCGCTGAGGTCCACCTCGGGGAGCCCCCAGCTGTCGAGGAACGCTTGCTTCTGCTCTTCGCTGAAGATCTGCTCGTACCGCGGCTCGATGAAGCTCACGTAGCTCAGCACCGGCAGGCTCTTCTTGAGCTCGCGGCACAGGTGGCCCCACGTCTCGAGCCGCTGCTCGCCGCGCGCCTGATTGAACAGCCCGAAGGGGCTCAGCCGGATCGCGAGGTTGTCCTGCCCCACCGTCTTGGCGAGCTCGCTCATCAGCTCCAGCACGAACCGGCAGCGCTTCTCGGGGCTGCCGCCGTAGTCGTCCGTCCGCTTGTTGATGTTGGACGAGAGGAACTGCTCCGGGAGGTAGCCGTTGCCGCCGTGGAGCTCCACGCCGTCGAACCCGGCGTCCACGGCTGCCTTGGCCGCCTTGCAGAAGTCGCCGATCGTCTGCTTGATCTTCTCCACCGTCATCTCGACCGGCGGGTGGTCGCGCAGCTTCACCGGCGTCGACGTGTGCGGCGGCGGATAGGGGAATGTCTCGTCCGGGTCGTCCCACGGCGTGGCCGATGCCGACAGAGTCGGCGTGCCTGTGAGGTGCGGGATGTTTGCCCGGCCCGAGTGCCAGAGCTGCGCGTAGATGACGCCGCCCTTGGCGTGCACCGCATCCACCACCTTCTTCCACCCCTCGGCCTGGTCTGGCCGGAAGAGGCCTGGCACGCCAGGCATCGCATTACCCTGGGAGACGCATGTGAGTTCTGTGTCCGTCTTTCTCCTCGGTACGCCGAGTGGCGATGTGTTCAGCGGGGACTCACCTCCAGGTTGGGCGGGATCGCCTCGGATATTATGAGACCTCCGTCCGTTGCGCGCTGGGAGTAGTACTCTGCCATCAGATCATTGGGAGTCCATTCTCTGTTTGGGGCCTCGGGAGTGGACTCCTTGACCGGAGTTCCACGGTTTCTCGTCAGGGGCGCCAGCACCACCCGATGCTTCAGCTGGATCTTGCCGTTGGCGATGGTGAGCGGCTGGAAGAGCTTGGACCCAGCTCTGCTTTCGGCAGCGTCACCCATTGTGCGTTTGTGCGTTTGTGGTTGGCTGGTTCGTTGGTCCGATGTTACGTCGGCGATGAACAACGGCCGCTGACCTCTGGCGAGACTTTGTTTTTATCGAAGATGAGCTATCAGACAGGTCCTAAACTCTAACGACCCTGACAAGTACGCAGCATATGTCGGCCGAAGTATAAGAGCACGTTGAAATCGGGTGGAGGGTCCATTTTCAACTGGATCGCGTGACATTATCTCCTGCATATTCGATGCTCAAGTGGGTCGAGATCAGCTTTAGGTGGAGAAGGTGATCATCTTGGCTGCTTGGACGGAGACAATACTGGGGTTCCTGTGCGTCAGACCCACAACCAACCAAATTCATGCCGGTACTTACTTCGAGGCAGGGCGCAACCTCACGCCTAATAAGCCCCAGGACCATGAGGGCAGAACCCCTCCATAGCTCCATGGGCAAGACAATCTAGTGTGTAAGAGGGTGAAGCCGGTACTGACTCAGGACAGTTTCCAGAGCCCAAAGGCTTTAACACTTCGGCCACAGCATCACCAATTCTGGGGCCTCGCCGCGGATGCATGAAGGCTGAACCGGACGGAAACACATGAGTCTTTCATACCAGGGTGCATGCCGGGGCCATTTCATCCCGGCCTCCACCGCAACCACATCCTCCGGTTTGATATTGTCTTCTCCCGGATCCACGGAAACTGCCTGGTTACCCCGGGATCGTCACCCGCAGCGGCAGTTGCCAAGCGGGAATTTTCCCCTGAACATCCTCGTACATCCAACCAAGTGATACAGTCTTCAAATAAGATCAGGTCATGCAGCCGCAAAACCGCCCACAAGCACGGCCTTCTGATGCAACGCTGAGCTGGAAGAGTTTTTACCATCCCCCGTCCACCAAGAGATACAGAGGCCCGCTGCCCCATACAAGCCGCGGAGCTTGGCGAACACTTAGCTACATATTGAATAACAACCGTGGGGGTGTCCAGGTGTTCTTCAGGACAGCCCCATCCACACCTATCCCGTCCGAACCGTCCTCGACGATCATCTTCTCTTGTTGTTTTGTTGAGCTTTCCGGACCCGACCTGGCCGTGCTGCTTGCACACTGTTGCGGTGGCGCTAGCAGTATAATCCCAACTCTGACAGTCTAGAATGTCGTCGCCCTCGGAAACCGGCGCCGCCCCAGCGCCCAAGGGTGTCACACCCGACTTTGACGACCCCGTGGACGTCCTCCGAACGGTCAACTATGTCACCCAGGCCCTGAGCATAGTAATCGTGACGGTGTTTGTCTGTCTGAAGCACTATGCCAAGGCTGGTGTGCTCCGCGGGACATGGAACATTGAAGACTGTGAGGCGCCCGTGATGTTTCTCCTTCCATAGGTTGATCACATCAAGTTACTGACTTCAAGACAAAACAGACATCACATATTTCTCATATGTGCTGTTTCTCGGCTACTGTATTGACAGCATCTTCGGTATGTCCTCTCCCCGGACCAACCTGTAAGGAGCGGAACCAGCCGAACAGATTGACTAACACATCAAACATCAATAGCTTCCCAGTATGGAGGCGGTATCGATCAATGGGAGGTCACTGTGGATCAGATTCCCTCCTTCTTGAAGGTGAATACCTCTCCCCTCACAGACGACCTGACAGCTTGTGAACTGACAAGGAGCTCCCCAGACCGGATACGCGGCGACCATTTTCTACGCCCCGATGGCCTTCAGCGTGAAGATGGCACTTCTCCTGATCATTGCGCGGGTGTTTGGGTCGGTGCACAAGAAGACGATCATGGGCATTTATGTTTTCATGGGCATGCTGGGGGGCTATTATTTCGCCGCCCTCGTGGTCAAGATCCGGATCTGCTGGCCGATCCACGCCTACTGGGAGGGTGACATGAGCAAGTGCCTGGACCAGCGGGCCATCATCATCGCCGACGCCATCGTCAGCGCCGTCAGCGACCTGGTCATCCTGCTGCTCCCCACGCCCCTCACGTGGTCGCTGCAGCTGCCGTTGAGGAAGAAGCTGCGTGTCGCGGGCATCTTGTGCGCGGGTGGCGTGGCGACTGCGTTCTCCATTTACCGACTCGGGTTGGTCATTGCAGAGGGAAACTCGGTGAACCAGACAGTGGTGTTTGTCAAGGTCATCCTCTCTGGGTAAGCACAACTGACCCCGTCTTTCTTACTCTTCTCTCGATGTAACTAACTTCAATGTCCCCTCGCCATAGCAACGCAGAAGTAGGCCTCGGAATAGTCTGCGCCTGCCTCCCAGCGGTGACGGCACTCTACACACGGCGAAAGGGCGGCAGCGGATACCAGTCTGGCGGATATCACTCAGGAGCCTACGGCAACCGGTCCAAGGGCTTCCCGGAGTCATCGGCCGCGGGCACGTCCAAGAACAAGATCTACGTCAACCACTCGATACACATAGGCACGGTGCCCCGAGGCGAGGACGAGGAGCAGAGGGCAGGGTCGGCGGATCAGTGGAGCAGGAGCCAGGACCAGATCGAGCTGGTCACCAATGCGCAGGGGGTCTCGGAGTCTAAGTGGACGTGAGGGGGGGGGGGTGGTTGGTGATGCGATGCGACGGGATCGGGATGATATACCAGGTATAACATGGGACTTTTTGGGATGGGACACAGGAACATTGGATGGGATGGAAACTGCGAAATAGGACGGATACCCCGAACCGAAGCGTCGAGGCTCGGGCAGCCGATGCGAAATGAGAATACAGTAATGTCTTGAACCACAACTGCCGGGGGACATGAAAATGCCGCTGAGGGTGGTGCGCGATTCCCTGGGATGTGGATGTCTGGTGGGGCTGTTGATACTTTGGATTTTTCCTGGTTCAACACACTCACAATCTCGACTTGATACTTCATGCTGGCCTCAACGGTGCACATCCTCAGGGGTGGTGGGCCGGCGTACACTAGCCCTGGGCCACGGCATGGTCGGCAGTGGTGTGTGTCAGTGGCGATCTACCGAAGTCGGCAGGGATGGTCCAGAAGCTTCTTTCTGCCCATGGGTGCCTTGCAATCTTGAAACTAACCGTCGGCAGAAATTCGGCCGTTAGTGACCGTTATTTACCTGGGACCCCGCGATAACGTCAAACCCCTGCGACTGCCTTTTAGATTCGCGATCAAAGACCCGTTTTGACCGGATTCGAAGAGCGGCGAGTAAGTCATGTCAAAGCCCAGAAGGCGATCAGTTCATGGTGGGGTTTCAAGCGATGGCTCATGTAAGCAACACTGAACAACGGCAACAAAGTCTTCACTGCTTCACTTTTCCCCAGCCTATTCAACTCCAAATATCAGGTAACTTGCACAGCAACGACGACCACATGATTTATCATCGTGGGTGGACTCGAATAGGAAAGGATGGGGATGGTTAGCCAGGTGCGGCCCGGCCCACCCAAGCTGCTGTCTCCCTAGAAAAGTGCGCCTGGGATCAGGACGGGGAGTGCCCCGGCAGTCATCTTCGTGAAATAGCCGACACCAACACATGTGTATTCGCAATGGCTGCAATTAAAGACATACTGGCTTATTTGCTAGATGAAGTTGATGATGCCTCGGAGGAAGACCCCAGCCATGGCCATAATCATCATCACCGCTATCACCATCACCATCACCACCACCACCACCATGTCAAGGATCAGCTAGACGACCTCGAGCCCTCCAGCCATCTGCGGCTGCTGCAGCAGCTGCTGTGCGTTCGGCAGCCAGAACCAGGACTTCCAGAGGATATCCTGGAGGGCATAGACTCAATATTACAACAGCAGATGTCACGAAGAGTCCTGACACTGGCAGGGTCAATCCAACCAACAGCAACACTCAAGAGGGATAACTCCAGAGACGTCAGGCTCTCCATCTGGCAGGGAGACATCACGACTCTCGCAGGCCTCACAGCCATCACCAATGCCGCAAACAGCCGGGGCCTGGGCTGCTTCCAGCCACCGCATCGCTGTATTGACAACGTTATCCACTCATGGGCGGGGCCGCGCCTGCGGGACGAGTGCCACCAGGTCATGCAGCAGTCGAGACGAGGCCGCGAGATGGAGCCGGGCGAGGCCATCACCACGCAGGGCCACTGTCTCGCGGCGGGCCACGTCGTACACACCGTGGGGCCGCAGCTGCGGCGCGGCGCAGCGCCGACGCCCCTGCAGACGGCCCAGCTGGCGAGGTGCTACCGCGCGGTCCTCGACGCGGCTGAGGGCCTGCCCGCGACGCCTGACGACGGCAGAAAGACCGTCGCGCTGTGCAGCATCTCGACGGGGCTGTTTGCGTTTCCGGCGCGCGAGGCCGCGGTGGTGGCCGTCGGCGCCGTCGCGGAGTGGCTCGGGGAGCACGCCGGGACGTCTGTGACGGACGTCCTCTTCAACACCTTCACGGACGCGGACCACGCCATCTACACCGAGGTGCTGCCCAGCACCCTGCAGGGACGGCCGGGATGGTCGCCAGCGCCGCCGCCGTCGAGCCACCCGCCCCTAGTGCAGTGCGACTCGCTCGACCGCGCGAGGGTGTGGCTGGAGGCGGCGGACGCGGTGCTCGTGAGCGCGGGCGCGGGGCTGTCGGCTTCGGACGGGCTCGACTACACCTCGGCGGCCCTGTTCGCGCGGCACTTCCGGGGCTTCCTGAGGTACGGGCTCCGGACGCTGTACAGTGTGTTCGGCTTCGCCGGCTGGCCGACAGAGCAAGTGCGCTGGGGCTATTTTTTCACGCACCTGGCCATGGTGCGGGCGTGGCCGCCGTCGGCCATGTACCGCACGCTCATCTCGTGGCTGGAGAGGCGGTTCGGCGCGGGCGCCGCGCACGTCAGGACGTCCAACGCCGACGGCCTCTTCGTCGCCAACGGGCTGGACCCCGAAAGGCTGTCTACGCCCCAGGGCGCATATGCTGTGCTGCAGTGCCTGGCGAACTGCCGCCCCGACGCCACGGTGCTGTCTGCGCCGCTCGTCGAGGCCGCGCAGCCGGACCTGGACCCGGTCTCTCAGGTCTTGACGGACCCTGACAAGGTGCCTGTGTGCCGGTTCTGTGGGGGCAAAATGAACATCTGCGTGAGGGCTGGGGATTGGTTCAACGAGGTGCCCTTCCAGGAGGGAGAGAAGAGGTGGGAGCAGTTCCGTCGGGACACAGTGCTCAGCGGCGAAAAGACGACAGTGATCCTCGAGCTAGGGGCCGGGATGTCGACGCCGGGGGTGTTGAGATGGCCGAACGAGGACCTGGTCAACAGGGGCCGGGGGAGAGTCAAGCTGGTCAGGGTAGGCTTGGGGCCCGAGACGGCTGTCCCATGGGACCTGGATGAGGCCAGGCTGGCGACAAGTATCGATGGTGACATCTCTGCCGTTGTGAGAGAACTCTTCGGCCAAGAACCAGGCCTAGGACGGGAGGAGCCACAGGAGCCAACGATTGCTCATGACCAACCCCGGTTAACACCGGCGGGATAGAGGAATAGAACGTATCTTCACAAGCGTGATTGTCGGGGCGAGGGGCATGCCATGACACTTCATGCGAATAACATGTCCCAGAGCTTGCTTCCAAGTCATACAAGCTCTCCCACAGGCCTCATCCAGGCGACTCTGTCGGTTCGGCCTTGAAACTGTTACTTCGAAGTTACTTCGGAGGTTGCGACTGGGGCAGCACCTCGCCAATGCAACGCTAAGGTGACATGATGTATGCAAGGCTATCAACAATGTCGTACTCGTACCTGCAGATGAGGGTGATCTTGTCCGGGATTTTCCCGTGTCGCCTGGGTTGCACCCTGAGCACAGACAAAGTGGCTCGAGAGGGGCTGCCGGAATAAGAATCTTGGTTATTGCCGTTGCGTATAGGATGGCCTTCTATGGTATAGGACAGCGGTCGTGGAATGTTCGAAGAAACCAGGCACAAGAATCGCATGAATCGGAAAGCCGGCGGCGATCGGGTCCGAGGGCTAAGGCAGCTCGGATCGCCTGAACACGTGGGAACCATAACTCATTTCTTCTCACGAGATCCACCTCTTCTTTCCCTGTATGTCGAAAGCGTCAAGAGTGTTAAAATAGAGGGATGACATGACTGCCAACCCATTTCCACTTAGTATACTATAATAGACTAAATATCAACACTAACACTCAGTCGCCGTGCCAACTCGGATACGCGCCTTGCGGGCTGCTTCTCCACGTGTCAAGAACGCGTCAGTAATGATGCCTCCAATTTGGGCACCACACCCCGTCATAGTGTCGCTGTCCACCGCAGTCACCAGATATCACATGTCCGAATGCCATTTCAGAACGTGCCCCTGTTCCAACGGTACGCTTGTACGGGCTTGGAATCAAGGCAGAGGTTGAGCCACGCGAGCCACCACATTACGTAGAACCTGCTCGATGCTTTCCTTCTTCAAACCCTGCTTCACGTCGCCGACCGTCCAAGTCCAAGTCCTTGTCGCCGGCTTGGGCTGGTCGACAACCCAGCTACCAAAGAGGTGCAGCTCAGGATGGCCGAGCTCCGAGAGGATGACCTCAAAGCGCAACTGTTCCCTGTTATCGTTGCTGTTCTCGAGGGCCACCCCGCTGATGTGCTTCGCCCACACAATCGGTAGCTCATCCTCGTCGCTGGGCGAGGGTGCCCTGGCGGTCAACACAATGGTGCTGGCACGGTCGACCAGGACGCGCGCGACGGCTTGTTGCAGGTAGTACTTGAGATCGCGTAGCGTGTATCCCTCTCCTTGAAGATGTACTGGGTGATACGCTGCGGACAGAGGATTTGTGCCTCCCGACGCCGGCGGTAGGAGGGAAACGTTGTAAGTTGTTGCGATGACGTTGCCCATGACCGTCTTGCAGTGAATGCGCAGTCGAGACTCCGGCGTGATATTCAGCTCGTACTGAAGCTCCAAGGGCCCGAACAGCGCTTGGATGAGGGCCTCTGACGGAGAACCATGGGTTGAGGCCAGGTTCAGTGAGATGGGCGGTTCGGTCAGTTTGAAGTTGACTGTGCAAATTCCTGCAGAATGCAAGATGGTCGACAAGTCTGAAATGAAGCGTGCGGCATCGTCTGTCGATGTCTCGTGCTGGAGATTTGCGAGAACAGGACGCAATAGGGGATAGGGCGACATGGTCGTAGACTGGTCTCTGTTTCTGGAATCGGGGCGGGATCGCCTTTGGTTGTTAATCCGATGCGCGTAGGACAATAATTGATGCAAGGCCGAGCTCAGAGATTCGGCACGGTAGTCCTCCGGTAGAGTCTCCGAAGCGCCCTCCTCGACCGCCTGTTCAAGTGGCTGTAGGCTGAACACAATCCGGATATCGTCGTCCAGAGTGTATGAGAGTGCGTTGTTCTCGAGCCGAACACCATAAGCTTGTAGCAGGCGACCCTCGCGATTCATCTCGTGCCACAGCTCCTGCGCAAAGATAGTGTTCCGGGCTTCAAGAACCCTCTCCTCCAATGGCGCATCTTGTGGAAGCGGTCTTGGAAGCGAAGACCGCCCAACTATGCGGCGATTCTTCTCCAAGGTAACGAGTAGACGCTGGGACTCGCCAAGCATTCTTCCGCAGTCAAGGTCGACGGTGCCGTCATATCCCCGTCTCATCGGCGCCAGACTCGTGCTTCGGAAGCCAGGCGCAGCCTCCGAGAAGCCATATCTGACACCAAGTGTCTCTGGCTCGTTGGGAACGCGCGCAACAGACCAGCCTTTCTCACTGACTGCGAGCACCTCGGCCCAATATTTGGTCTCAACACTAATTTCTTTCTGCAACCGAGAGGCTGATGTGAGCACCGAGTTTACCGTCCTGTCGATGTCCGCAAACTTCCAGCCCGTGGCTACCAACTTGTTATCCAGCAGGCGCTGTGGCGTGACGTTTGAAGCAGCTAGTTTGTCCGCGCCGAGGCTGCCGATTCCGACGCGATCCCGAAGGTCTGGAGAAACGGTGTCTTGGGCTGGTCTTGGGTTTTCCTTGGTGATCAGCAAGGAGACGAAGTCAAGGGCGAGTAATGCATTCTGGTGCGCCTTCCTGGGGAAATATTAGCAACTTCCAACTGCTCTGGGTGAAACGAGAGGGTTTCGTACTCTGCTTGGAGTCGCACGTCTCCGATCGCCTGGTGCAAGTCCTCGATTCCAACTTGATCTGCGTCCTGGTCGTCCTCGCCATTGTCTCCATTCCTGTCATCAGCCCCAGCTGCACCTTGTTCCTTGATCATGTCGACCTCTTTCGATTCCAGTACATCATTTGCCTCTGCCTCTGCCTCCAGCTCTTTGCGCAGGCTTTCCTCGGTGACATTTCGAAAGCCTCGGTCGGCGTTTACTCGTGCGATAAATTCACCGAGGTTTTTTGGCCTGCGATCACTCTGAGGCACCGGCCTCAGGACGAAAGACTGGGCTGAGTTCGAGGCCATGTTGGCGGGGAGGGAGAGTAGGCAAATGCAGCACAGAGATATCGTCGAATTTGTGCCCTCGAAAGTCGTGGCGCAGCGCTAGACAAGGAAAAGGCGAGACGACATCCGCGGCTCGATCAGTGGAAACCCGTGCGAATAATTGCGCATGAGCGAGTGGGAGGGTTTTAGGCGACGGTTTCTGAGGTAGGCGAGCTGGTCGAGGTGCACCGTCGCGGAGATCCAGACAAGGAAGCTTAAAGGATTGAAGATGGTTGTAAGATGGCGGAGAGGGCCAAGTCCCCAACGTTCCTCCGATGGTCTCAGTCGTGATCGTGGAAACGGAAGATTTTTGGGGTTCCTGTCTGTTGCAACACTCAGACGTAAGCCATCAGCATTGGACAGCAACACCGACCGAGGTTGAAGCTGTCGCGAGAATGTATGTGGTGGCAGGGCTGGAATGTAGCTCCAACGCGAAATACTAAAGCCCCCCCCATGCAGTCGCGATTGACGGGCCAATGGGGGAAAGTAAGCTCCCGCAGACAGGGGAGGAAAATCCGCGGCCGCTAAGGTTAGCGGGCTGCCAGGCTCGGTAGCAGGTTGCGTAGGTGCAAAGTGCAAGGTAGGCAGATAGATACTCCGTACAGCTACAGAAACGGTCAGATTGAGGCAAGACGCCGCATCACACCGTTCGTGATTTTGTGGGCATAATCTACGTCTAGTGTACTGTTTGCGTGCATGTACAAAGCAGTCTGAACGTCTAGTGATCTTCGAACACGGGCTTCATGTTGAGTATTCAACAGGCTCACTGTTTAGTCTACTGGTGATCTGACACATGATCTCTCATAGCCCATTGTAACTAACATCCAACGTGCAGGGTGCTTTTGTCATCGGAAGGTGCCTAGGTATCTACCTAGGTACTTACCTAGGTACCTACTTAATTTGCTGTGAGGCTGCACACCCTACATGCGTCTCTCGGCAATCACGCCAGGACGGAAATCAGCCAGACCCCACGTTCCCGAGATTGCTCACCCCATTTGCGAGCGTAGGCCCTGTGCGAGGCTGGGATCGTCCATATCAGGCATGCGTGGCTGGAAACCCGGCCTGGGCCTCCAGGCTGCTGTAGCGATGGAGAGACGCAGACTTTCGCATGAGGAGAGAGTCTGGGCATGTGGGTTGACGCCCACGACGTATGACTTACATCAAAGTTTTCCACTCAGTGAGGCCACCGTCTCAAGACGCTGCTGGGTCCGGTCCCACTTGTCAAACTCTGTGTTACAGCGGCATTTCAGCGAGACTGCGCCGTGCTACAAGGAACATCAAGGAAAGTCGTATGAGGGATTAAGCCCCAAAGGTATGAAGTCACTCCAAGAGTTTTTCGCTCGGTCGTCTTGGTGGGGTTCTCGTTGACAGCCCACCCACTGCAGCTCTTGCTCTGCGCCCCCCAGGTGCCCCCCCCCCAAAGATAAGATAAGAGCTATGATGTCCCCTCCACCCTCCCACCTTCGTGCGCTCACCTGAGCTCAGCTTGCTTTGCTACTTTGCCCAGCCTTCCTCCCACCTTGACGCAGCTATTTCCTTGTTTCTCTCGGCGCATCCTGTCGAGTCGAGTTGTTTGCTGCTGCTCACTCTTGAAATCCCTACTTTCTGATCTCTCATCTCCCTACAGTCCCTCGGCCCTGAAGGTTGTGGTGACTCTACTCAAAGTACATACATCAAACGCTTGACTTGCCCCGCCAGCTGACAGCCAAGCTTGTGGTGGGCTGCAAGTGCAACTGCGTGGTTTCATTCCGGTAAGTCAGTCAGACACTCGGTCAGGCAGCATTTTGTCCTCGGGAATTGAGAAGGGGGCTGAGAAGGGACGGGACGGGACGAGACATCCAAAGGGGTGGTGCTCAGGCAGGTCTGAGGCGCCTGGGCACTCGCCAATCAAGTCCCATGCCATTTCACTTTCTCTCAGTCTCAAGTCTCCTTCTCGTCCTCCCTCCTCCATCCCGCCCCCCGCGACATCCGAACAGCGCCTGACCACCACCTAGGGCTCGATTGCATATCTATCTATCCGTTGAGACCCATCAAGCCAGGCACGATACGAAAATTACTAGGCGAACGTTGTCGGGAAGAAACCTAAATCACCCACCACTTGTTTTGCCCTCCGATTGGGGAACATGGCGCCTGTCAAGAAGAAGATCGCCATTATGACCTCGGGAGGCGACTCCCCAGGCATGAACGGCGTGGTCCGCGCCTGCGTCCGTATGGCATTGCACATGGGCTGTGACGCCTACTGTGTCTATGAGGGCTACGAGGGCCTTGTCCAAGGAGGCAACTACATTCGAAAGATGGCCTGGGACGACGTCCGTGGCTGGCTCTCTGAAGGCGGCACTCTTATTGGCACCGCGCGGTGCATGGAATTCTATGAGCGACCCGGCCGTCTCACTGGCGCCAAGAACATGATCCTCAACGGCATCGATGCTCTCATCATCTGCGGCGGTGACGGCTCCCTTACCGGCGCAGACAAGTTCCGGGCCGAGTGGCCCTCGCTCCTGGATGAGCTCATCGAGAAGAAGGAGCTCACCAAGGAGCAGGTCGCCCCCTTCCGGCACCTCAACATTGTGGGCACGGTTGGCTCCATCGACAACGACATGTCTGGAACTGATGCCACCATTGGTGCCTACTCCGCACTCTCAAGAATCTGTGAGATGGTCGACTACATCGAGGCCACCGCCTCATCACACTCCCGTGCCTTCGTCGTGGAGGTCATGGGCCGGCATTGCGGTTGGCTGGCACTCATGACCGGTGTTGCAACTGGCGCTGACTTCGTCTTCATCCCCGAGAAGCCCAGAGAGGACAACTGGAGGGAGGAGATGTGTGCCATCGTCAAGAAGCACCGCAGCCTGGGCAAGAGGAAGACGATCGTCATCATTGCCGAGGGTGCTCACGACAAGTACGGCAACAAGATCTCCCCCGACATGGTCAAGGACCTATTGGCGGACCCCAAAGGCCTCCACCTCGACACTCGAATCACTACCCTGGGACACGTCCAGAGAGGTGGCACAGCAGTCGCCTACGACAGAATGCTTGCCACCCTCCAGGGAGTCGAGGCTGTCAAGGCTGTCCTCGAGGCTACGCCCGAGACCGAGACTTGCTTCATCGCTATTACCGAGAACCAGATCGTCCGAAGGCCACTCATGCAGGCCGTGCAGGACACAAAAGCTGTAGCCAAGGCTATCGAAGCCCAGGACTTCGACAGGGCCATGGCATTGCGGGACACCGAGTTTGCGGACCAGTACAAGTCGTACATGTTGACAACAACAGCCAACCTCAGCCAGGACAATATACTCCCCGAGAACAAGCGCATGAGAATCGGATTTATCAACGTCGGAGCACCAGCTGGTGGCATGAACGCAGCCATTCGAGGCGGCGTGGCTTACTGTATCTCCCGTGGACACGAGCCACTCGCGATTCACAACGGATTTGCCGGCTTCGCGAGACATCACGGCGACCATCCCCTCGGTGCTGTCCGTCCTTTCGACTGGCTCGAGGTCGACGGCTGGGCGAGCAAGGGTGGTTCTGAAATCGGAACCAACAGAGAGCTGCCCAAGGAGTCTGGGATGGAACATATCGCCGATCTCATCAAGCAATACAAGTTCGATGCCCTCTTCCTCATTGGCGGATTTGAGGCCTTCCACGCCGTCTCGCAGCTTCGCATCGCCCAAAAGGATTTCCCCTCACTGCGGATCCCTATGGTTGTCCTGCCTGCCACTATCTCCAACAACGTACCGGGAACAGAGTACTCCATCGGCTCTGACACCTGTTTGAATGAGCTGGTCAGTTATTGCGACAAGATCAAGCAATCTGCCTCTGCCGCTCGGCGTCGTGTCTTCGTGATCGAGACACAGGGTGGCCGTTCCGGCTATGTCGCGACGCTTGCCGGTCTCGGTGTTGGCGCTGTCGCCGTGTATACTCCCGAAGAAGGAGTCAGCCTGGGCATGCTCGAGGCTGATGTTAGGCACTTGAAGGATGTCTTCGCCAAGGACAAGGGCCAGTCGCGTGCTGGTCGGCTGATTCTCATCAACGAGAAGGCTTCAAAGGTGTACAACGCTAGGCTTGTGGCGGACATCATTCGCGAGGAAGCCCACGACAGATTCGAGTCCCGTGACAGCATCCCCGGCCACGTGCAGCAAGGTGGTGTCCCCTCTCCTATGGACCGATCCAGAGCTGTGAGACTTGCGATCAAGTGTATGCAGCACTTGGAGAACTTTGGCAAGAACGCCTCAGAACGTGTCATGTCCGACCCGATGGGCATGTCCGTGATTGGAATCAAGGGTGCGGACGTGGTCTTCACACCGATGCAGGAGGTGGAGGAGCAAGAGACCGACTGGGCAAACCGACGGCCAACGAAGGGCTACTGGTGGTACATGAAGGAGACCGTCGACATCCTCGGCGGCAGGCCAGACTACCCCAGGCCCGAGAAGAGGCTGTCTGGTATAGCGGCGAAGGATGCAAAGCGCGGTATATAAGGCACGGTGGTTTACGATGGAAAATTCAAGGAACCGGGTTTACAGGACAGGAGTTATCAAGAACTGTTTTGCTCACGTACCTAAATAGGTAGCACCCACCTCAATGAACATGACGTTACGCTTAGTCCCTCCCGGTGGGAACAAATCTATATTCTGAAGAGAATCTCGAGCCTTGTCCAAACTAAATTAGTGTTCCCTTCTCAGGGGTAGACAGCTGGGCAGGGAGCCGGCTTTGAGACTGACTCGCCCCGCGATCTCAAGAGACATGGCGCGTCGATCCCTGAAGCTTATCCGTCCGTTCTAGTCGGCATTTACCACAAGGCAAACTTGCGGACGCTGGCTACCATGGGTACTATTCTTCGAGGTCTGTGATATATGGAACGCAGCCCGTGAAAGAGACAGCTTCCCGATCAATCCGGATTCCCGGGTCGAACAGGGGTCCCGAAAGAGGCACATTAGCAGCGACGAGAAAGAAGATTTCGGGAAACTTTATTTGATTTCGCCAAGGGGTGGGGCCCAGCGGTGGGCACCTATTTATAAGGGCGTCGCCGACTCACCTCTTCTCCGCGCCCTCTCACCACGAGCGAATGTCTTCAGCTCAGAACAGTCACTCATTCAACAGCCTCAAGTGCTCAGCGTCTAATCACGTTTACCCAACTTGAACTTGAAACACGGGCCTGTGGTAGAATTCCTCACTCCTTCACTATAAACTTTACTCCGAGACACCTGGCCATCATGCGCACAGCCCTTGTGTCCAGCCTCGCGCTCGTACCCCTTGCGCTTGCCCAGACCATCAACATCACGAAGACGGACCACGTCATCCTGGAAACTAAGACCGGCCAGCTGGGCTGGGGCGCCGGCAACCTCGCGTTCGGGTACTCAGCGGGCGCAGGGCTCAACTTCTCCAGCGGCATGTCTGCCCCTTCCCCTCCCCCCTCTGGGCATGAAATTAGTTGAAGAACATGTTGCTGACTATAACTCAAATGCAGACTTCGTCGGGGGCGGTTTCACTGCTGGTATCCCGGGACAGTCCGATGGCGGACTCGGGGGTGGGTGGACCTTGACAAACTCGACGATCGAGTTTGGCCTTGGCGGAATATTCAACAACAAGAGCTTCAACGTTGCGGTCACCGGTGACAAGGAGACGGGGCAGCTCACGTTGACGTTCAATGGCAAGACGACTCCGCTATGAGCAGACTTGAACCAGCGAGTGCCTAGGGGGTCCCAGAACCTCAAGAGCCTAGAGGAAAGGGACAGGATCGTTTTTTTCAGCGGCGTTTGACTCAGGCAATGCGTACTTGTAATTGTCGAAAGCTAGTATGTGGCGCACGCCTTGCTGCTATAGACCGCTGCCTCCCTTGTCGATAAGGGTGGTCACTCTTTTTCGGCGTGTATAGTGCAGTTGGTTACGACATAGTATCGACTTTGGGTTCACACTTGTCTGTGGCCAATGAGCCAGATATTCTAGCGTTCCGACCCTCGTGATGGTTTCAAACACAGTGGCAGCCGTCAGCTGGGGCGCTCTCATGGGGACGGCGGCAACGAAGTAAAGCCTGACCATTGACATGGCTTAAAGTTCAAGCCAGCCTTTGATTTCAAGGCGAGATCCCATTCATATACAGTTGGGCTGAAAGTGAAACTCTGACACATGAAATGGCCTTCGAAGACGGATTTTTGATTAACTCAAGCACGTTATCAAAAGTTTTACAGCCAGAACAAACAGATGATCAGTTGACAACACACAATCACCATATAAAAGACTCGAACATAGACCTGTGCTCCATGCTCTAGTTCTTCACCTCTCCCCCCCCTGGCATATCCCATTCACTCCGAACCTCTGTGCCAGGAATGTACCTAGGTGATTAGTGGGAACCTTCGTAGATATTGAATCCATCAAAAAAGTGTTGGGCGTTGTCTGTCTTTGTTGTTTTGGATTAGAGCATCCAGTGTTGGAAGCAATCTTGTGGTTCGCTTTGTCCCTTCTATATCGTTTCCGGCCACTTCAAGCTACCTAAGTGCCTTGTCCTTTGTCGCCTTGTTTGTCCATTTTCGTAACTCATGGATATTGAGACCTCCGTCTATGATGAAAACCAGGTTGTTACATGTGCTCATGATCAAGCTCCGCAGCCATGCCATTTGCGCAATTCATGAAATCGGTTCCCGGTGTTGGGTTTCAAGGCCACACACGGAATAATTACCTCCAAAGAGCTTAAAAGACATTTGGTCGTTCAGTGTTACTCGGAGACCAGGGAAAACAAGAGCGGTGATAAGATCGCTAACGTCGAGAAAGACTAGCAAAATGCCACCACGAAGGCGTCGAAGACGCAGTGTCGCATCTCCACAAAGGCCCGCAAGAAGGAGGCGAACCGCTTCTGCACTCGCACGTCAGTCTCAATCATCTGTTCAGAATCTCGCCCCCTTGGCGGCTCCTAATTCTGGGTCTCAACCTGCGCCCGCGCCCGTGCCGGAGTCGGGCCCAGGGCCTGAGAACACCCCACGGCCTCCGTTGCAAAACAACATGCAGCTGCATAATAGGCTCCGAGAATTGTTCGCTACCTTTCGCCAGATCAGAGCCAACTGGCAACCGTGCAACTGCCCGATCGACTGCCATGGCCCAGACAGCCTAGTTCACAACCCTGCACCCCACATGCAGATTCCTCGGACCCCGGCCGGGGCAGGGAACGCTCGCTATCCCAGGGTCAATATCAGATCTCATGCTCGGTCTCTGTCGGATGTAATAGCAGAGGCGTGGGGGACGTCGGATATTCAGTTGCCGCGTCTCGGTGCTACAGAAGGAGGAACCCTACGAATGTCGGTCCAGGTTCACCCATGCCCTGAAGGCTATGTTACTCGAATGGGTGTAAGTAATATTTCCCAATATCTTTTGCCGCTGCCGTGCTGTCTAAAGGGCTTGCTCGTCTATGCTCAAGAGCTGAGGCGCCCAGAGTCCTGACGACCAGTCAATATTTTTGTTCTGTACTTTCTATCCGTGGAGGATCTAACCTTATATGTGACAGTATTATGGGGAGCTGTACCTCACAAGGCCTGGACAGCAGGAAGAGCATATAGGGATCATAGAGTCCTGGCGGATAAGCAAGCCTTGTGCTGATTTCCCAGGGATAACGAGAGACTGGATTACAGAGTGGCTTGATCCAAACCGCGATTTCCGTTATTCATCTACTCAAGAGATTGCATTGGAGTTGCGCAAAGTTTTCGATCCAGATGGCACTCCAAGCTCCGCAATCAATGACTTCGGCGGAAACGCCCACATTAGTCATGATCTGGGAGACCAAGGAACGGAAATCGTCTTCATCGCGTTGGCATGGGTGAGCCACGACGTGAGTGCAAGGAAAAAACTCAAAAGCTTTCTACGATTGTCTAACACGGTGACAGTATTCTGGCAATAGGATACTTGGCCATGCCCTCGACTTGTTCTACAGGTTTGTGCTTCATCATTCCACATCCCGAGGCTCGCTTGACCAGGCCTTGACTTTTCTACTTTCTGGAGATAATTGAATAACAACATAGTAGGCTTTTGACTGGTGGGACTCTTCTACACTACAATATTGGAGGCCGTGTTACCTTTCTCCTCGAACCAGGGATAACGAATAATGATGAGATAGTAAGTGATAATGAAGATCAATAAGCTTTTGCCTACCCTGGTTATGAAGACGAAACATTGCAAAAGCTTACCAAGCTTTCTGAGGCATCTCATGCATCTTTGAGTGGTAGTACCTAGGTAGAATCGGTAAAAGCAGTCTACTGACAAAATCCATAGTCCAGGATGTGGCCAGCTATAATGCCTCGAGGCAACGACGAAGACAACCCACACTGGCAGCGGAGGGTCACGGAGAGACTGAGGCGTATTTACGAAACGTACGGTTTCATGAGATACATGTATATGGGAATGATGATGGGGCTCGCCATTGATCCACGGCCCCGAGGAGCCGGAGACAGGTTGTTGGAGAGGCCCGATCCTCCACCACTTGCACCTGGGGGCGACACACCGTCTTCCAGGCTTTCTCGAGACGAGTCCCACGGCGCGCCTGAGACCCCGTCGGCTGGAGCGTAGACTGGTGCAGACGGCCACGACGATCTGGGGCCACTCCAGTACACGGGAGACTACATTCCTTTCCCATCGTGATCGGTCCTGGTAATCTCATATTTCAAATTCTTGGTTGAACACAGACTCCGGGGGTATGGGCAAGGCTTTGTCTGAGCCTGTAAATGTGGTATGACATATGCATTGTTTCCTTCTGCTGCTTCGGTATCTACATGTAATCAATCTTGTATATCGTTTGCGATCTTCCCTGTATAATACAGGACAACGTGGTCGTGAGCGCCGTGGCCTTTCCATTTCTAGTTCTGAACCAACTGCGCACCCTCGAAAGGCTTCTCCCAACTCCACAAGTACTTGCAATAAATTTCAATTTTTGGGGCCCCGAGGCTATTCAAGAAGTCAATGTCATCGATGAGACCGATCTTGAGAATGAAATTGTTCGGGTCTTTCTCAGCGACCGCGAACATGGTATTCCCGCACTATTTCCTTGTCAGCCTGTGCTTGGAAAAGCAGATTTCGCGTCGCTCGACCTACATTCTGACATTGATGATATGTCAAGTCTTTACCGCTGTCGGCCTTTCTGGAGACCAATTTGTCCGTTCCTGAAGTGATGGTCACCTCATCCTTCTGCACCATCAGATTGAGAGATCGGTCAGCGCCGCTGACCTTGCGGCAGGGTATACACCGGCAAGCGACCTACAGCAAAGAAGTCAGATATACTTGAGTCAGCTGCATGGGCCCTGATATCTCAACACTCACGAAGGCGTGATACTTCCCCGTGAATTCGTACACAGAACTCCCGCAGACGCAGCTTGCTTTGACCATTTCGGCTTTGGAGTTGCGTATGACATGCAGCTTGAGTTAGATGTGTGGAATGAAGAGGATTTGACACAAAGTGAGATGGTGGTCAAAGTGCCGAAGCCTTCATATAATTTAGGATACTGTCTCGGGCAGGTCAAACGTATCCCCTCTGCGATCAAGTATGGCGACGTCACAGCCGAGGTGGATTTAAAACTGCAGTGTCTCACAGAAACGCACTAAATACGCGCGAACGACCCATCTGTCGGGACCTTGGAAGTGGAGGCTCCCGAAGTCCCGAGATCCAGAGAGCCTACTCGGGATTGCGGACTTTTTTCGCGCTGCCATGTGGTTCAGCACAACTCATTTACTAAAAAAAAGGTCATGAGCAATCATCTCATGAGAAATATCTCATGGCTTTCAAGATTCTGCGGGTCTTGTCAAACTAATCCAGGTTTGTCATGCTCGCCTGCTCGCATGCGTCTTGTTGTTAAGAGCGTTGAAAGACCACATGTGCAAACTGGGGTTGGGGCGAATGCAAAATATACCTGGAATCGTGTGGGAGGGCCACAAATAACCAACAGTGTCTGTAATAATATGAGAAAATCAGCAATTATTCATCACTATTCTTCGGTTGTAATTCATCGGATAGCTGATACAGAAAAGGCAAGCCGACGCCACCGGTGGGCTTGTTCAAGTTGAGTAGTGACGCCTGATACATACCTGTATAATTAGTATTGAATTGATTGCATATTAGCCCTGCCAACCATATCAAAGTGCAGCTTGACTTATTCTAATACACATGAATCCGTAGAAACCTGCCATTTACTGTTTGATCTTAGCGCTTTTAGGTATATTTTGATTGGTGGGAAAATTCCACGATGGAATGGCTCCAAACGTGTTAAATGGGCTGCCTGTGACGGTCCAAAAGAGGACAAGGAATCTATCCCTCGAGTCAAACATATGGAAGGCAGGTCCTCATATCTTGGTGCTTGTGAGTGCTGTGATTTCTTCATCCGGTTGGCGCAGATCACGCAACACTATAATTGTCAAGACCATCGACACGTTCAGGACCAACACCAAACATTTGTATTTAAAGGTCCATCGCTGGCTTCACTGAGTATCCGACAGCTGACAGACTTACGATGGGAGACGAGCCACCTATTTTGCACAAAGCCCCACCTCTTGACCCAGCATGGCTTCAATACGAGCAAGAAGCCAACCTCTTGGCCTCAAAGCCAATCATGGAGCCCCTCATCAGGCAGCAAGTCTACGCAACACAGTGCCGTGAACGCAACGGGGCGATCACAGCCCCCGGCGCGAGGGACCACCGCCTCACGCAAGGGATCAAGACGCAGATTACCCACGCGCCCTCGACCCTGGACGGGTACGCCATCCCGATGCTGCAGTACGACCGAATCCCGGAGGCCGAGCCCAGGTGGGTAGCCGTCTACTACCACGGAGGGGGGCTGGTCGTCGGCGAGGCCGACAGCGAGGACCTGTCCTGCCGGCGCATCGTCAAGGACTCGGAGCCGTTCCTCCCCGGCCTGCGGCTGTACTCTGTCGGGTATCGGCTCCAACCCGTCCACACGGCTTCTACTATCGTGCAGGACTGCGTCGATGCGTTCGACTTTGTCACAGAGACTCACCCGGACGCCAAGGTCCTCGTCGTGGGCTCCTCGAGCGGCGGCCAGCTCGCTGCGCTCGTGACGCAGCACGCACCCAAGACAAGCTTCCATGGGGTGGTACTGCGCTGCCCGGTCACCAGCGACGCGTTCAGTGGGCGCGAGTACGTGCCGGACAGGCTCCGAGACTTGCACACCAGTGCGTGGGATAGGAGCTTCGAGTCGAGCCTGTTAGGGTTCATGCACAGAGACTTGCCACGAGACGGCTTGGAAAGAATGCCGCTTGAGGCTGAGGAGCAGAGCTTGGAGGGAATACCGAGGACGTGGGTCCAGGTGTGCACGAACGATGTTTTGTACTCGGACGGAGCGTGTTATGTGAGGGCCTTGAGGGGCGCCCGGGTCGAGGTCAAGACAGATGTTATTTGGGGGTGGCCGCATACGTTTTGGCTGAAGGCTCCGCACTTGCCGAGAGCCCTGGAGGCGGATATGGCGATGCTGGAAGGGATGAGTTGGGTAGTGGGGCCGACGAATTGATGTCTCATTGACTGACGCTCATGAAAGACGTGTATCAATCTCCTGCGGCATACGCTCCAGTTTGTGGTAGTTGGGTTCGAGCGCTCGGGAACCTGTTGACATGTTAAAGCATTTCGAAGCCCCGGGCTTGGAACCATTGATCTCTTCAACGAGGATGAACAGTGTCATTGGAGAAGATGGATGCGTATTACGCGATATGAATGACCTGGATTCTTCGTTCATGCCGCCCATCTCACTTCTCCTGTCTCTTCGATCCCGATATCTACAATGCTAGCGTACACAAAGGGAAGGTGCAGTCCAACTCCTCTATAGCACGGAGAGGTCGCCGAATTTTTCCTGTGACCCACGTTAGCAAAAACTGTTCGCAGTGCGATGCAGCAGGTGGCCGTACCTTGTATCCGGGAACGCCCCAGCGGCCTCTGGAAACAAGCTTGGCGGTCTTCTCGTCGATCGAAGGCTCAGCGGCAGCAACATCATCCTGTAGAAAGCCATCAGCATCTTCAATTTTCTTAGACACTCCCTAATCCTGATCCCTGTCCATGTACATACAACAGTGAGCTCCTCAAAGGGCCGGGCCTGCTCGATGTTCTGCAGCGTCTTGTTGAGGTCCTGCAGCTCGAGGTCGACCTTCTCCTTGGTGGCCTGGGCGTTCCTGACGGCCTCGGCCTCGAACGTGTCGATAGCCTTGAGCTGGCGGGAGATGTCGTAGGTGGCGGGCTTGAAGGCCTTGAAGCGCTTCTCAATCTCGTCGACAACGGCCTGGTTCTTGAGGGTGGAGCGGTACTGGGCGAAGTCGACGGCGGTGGGGAGCTCGGACAGCTGCTGCACCTTGCGCTTCGCGTTGTCGTTGCGCGACTTGAAGGCCTGCAGGGACGCGACCGTCTGGCCGCGCAGGCCCAGCGAGGTCGTCACTTTGGCCCAGTCGAGCTTCAGGGCTGCGGATCGCTACGAGGGTGAGGCGGGAGAAATTAGCTCAGGATCTTTCCGTTTTGCGGCCTCCGGGGGAGCTCGGTGATGGCGGGCGGAGAGACAGTCACCGATCGACAAGGCATCTGTACATGTCAATTGAGGGCGGAATGACTTACTGCGGCCATCTTTGCGGTTGATATGTGGAATCAAGGGAGTGGAGAGTTTGAAGTCCGCGGTTCAGGACGGACCAAGGTTGACGATGACGGTTTCGGTCCGGCAAACTCGCAGCGGGTCACGTGATTCTTCCCCAGCGGATGAAACCGGGGGACTCGACAGACTGCGGGCAACACGTTGGGAGACGCGTCGGTGACAAGAATCTTGACAAAAGGGATAAACTGAGTCGACGCTCTTCTTCTACGATGCTGGATATCAATTATCCGCATGCTTCGTACTCGAAATGAATTGGCCCTTCCTCTGTGGAGCATAAGCTTTTGTTCCTCACCAAACCCGCCGGGATGCCCAACTAAGACAGACATATGGGCAGATCCAGCAAGCAAGTATCAAATGGACACAACAGTCTCAAGATGAATTGGTCAAGTACATGGTGCTTTCATTTTTGAGTCCATCAACCCTGGGAATCAACTCCTGCTAATCTGATGTACTCCGAACCGACCCCTTCAAGCCCGAGTCCACGCAGAAGGGGGTGGGTGTACCAAACGACAAGACCCTATGCCATTCCATGCATCTCGTTCAATAACAAAGAGACTAGAGGGTGTGGAGTGACGGTGGACAGTATTAGATGCTCAGTGCCATGATGGAGTTGACAATATCATTGTCATTCTCCTTCAGGGCCTTGATGGCCTTCTTGCGCGACACGTTCGCCTGAGTCATCACAAGCTCAATGTCCTTGTCCTCAATACCTTCAGCATCCACCTCCTCACCGTCGTCCTCTTCCTCTTCCTCCTTCTTTGCCTCACCTCCCTCAACGGCCTTGCTCGACTCGCCGTGGTCATGTCCGGAGTGGTCGTGCTCAGCCTGGGCGAGCTGCTGGGCAGCCGCGGCCTGGGCGGAAGCGTTGAGGTCCTCAATCTTGGCCTCACCAAAGACGCTGCGAGGAATTGGGATCAGTCCTTTCGAGGCTGCGTGTGTATGTGTGTGTGTGTGGTTTTGTGGGGCACTCACATGTACGTGTTGCTGTTAGGAGACTTGTACACCTCGGGGTTGTTGATCACGAAGAGGATCTGTAACAGTGACGGTCAGCTCACCGTCCATGCTCTTCGAATCTCCTGTGGCTGCTGGCAGCTCGTTTCCAATGACATATATGCACCACTGTTTTAACCCCACAGCATGTTCCCATTTCCTGCCAAATGCCTCCTCAACTGCAAGTTCAGATGTAGACTCACGTTCTTTGGTCGGCGGAGGGTGACACGGGTAATGCCCTGGATGCGGGTCAGGTGCAGCTTCTCCATCGCCTTGCGAGCCTTCTTCTCGTTGCGGGAGTGGATGACTGCGGTAGAGCCGGCGGGCAGGTTGGAGTCGCCAGCCTCGATCTCGGAGTCGGAGCTGTCATCGTCGTTGCCCTCCTCGACGGACACGTTCTTGGTCGGCTCGTCGTCCGGAAGCTCCTCGACTCTAGGGTTGGCCATTTTCGCGACTGTCTTCTGCTTCTGCAAGGTTGGGTAGAGTTGGTCAGCTCAGTCAAAAGCTCGCTCAAGCTGCCGGGTCGAGTGAACGCGGGCGCCAAAGCGTCGCCTTCCACAAAATTCAATCCGGCAGACCCCACACAATGCAGAAAGCTGCTGGCCAGACGGCGATTTCCAGTCGATGATTCCTGGGTCCCGCCTGGTCCTACAAGCTCCAAAATTGCATGACAGAGAATTGAGATTCCAAAAACTCACCTGCAACGATATCTGCCCCAAAAGGTCAAGGTGGCTCGTCTTTAAAGTGGCGGGAAGGTAATGAATTGACTGACTGAGGGGGGCTGCCTGGGTTGTTGCAGAGCTCTCAAAATGTCCCTGCTTTCTGCCCACGAAGCCCTAGCCGCGCTAACCCGATTCAGCATCCGACCTTTTTGGTCGGGCTTGTGTACCGTACGGAGCACTACGGCAGACAACGACCGGACTCGCAGTTGCCCAGCCAGACAGACAGCCAGACAGACAGACTACAGACTGCAGACACTCAGGCACTCAGGCACTTAGGCACTCATACAGAAAGAACGTGTAACCCCGCTCACATCACATCGTAACTCACCAGATGTCTACAATTTCTTTGTGACCCGGAGAGAGCGTTTAAAGCAGGCTACCGGTCGCAGTTCCTTGTGACAACGTCAGAGAAACGAAAAATAGCCAAAGTTAGCACTCCGAGAGACTGGATGCCCTGCTGCACAAATTGCCCAGGACTTCTGGGTCCGACGTGTTCTTCACTCTGATTACAGACCTTTAAAAGGTTGGTTGGTATCACAATAATTTGGTTTGGACCATGACGAGTGGTCTTGATTCTCGGTTTCTGAATTTCCCTATCATTGACGCCGGCCACCCTTGCCTTTTTGGAGGTGATATGTTCCGTTAAACGCAGCAAAGAAAACCCAGCGGCCCAAAATGCTGTCGTGCTGGTTGTTGTGTTCATGCAGTGCCGTCCAGAATACCGTCACCCTCTAGTAGAACACCATCCACCATCGTCCAGCCGGCCGAGCAATAGACGCAGCCGTCATCGTCGCCGATCCGATCCCTCACTTGCCTGCCCTGACGCGCGAAACCCGAACTCTTCGATGTCTGTCGTTTGCCGAGGGGGGGTTCACTTATGCGGAGGCCTTGACCTTGGCGACGGCCTTGCGCTCCTCGAATCGTCGCTGCTTCTTGAGGCGCAGGACCTTGAAGCGGTCGAAGTCGGTCAGGGCCGATCGCTTGGCCTGCTGGGCCTTGGTCTTGGCCCAGTTGGAAGCCTTCCACTTGCTGTCGATCTCGGCCTTCTCCCAGAACTTCTTGACGGTTGGCGTCCGGGCGCCCCGGGGCAGGTTAGAAACCACGAGGTCGGAAAGCAGGACGTTAGAGAAGGAGACGGCTTGTCGGGGAACAGCGAGGGCGGCATCGGAGGCGGGACCATCAACCAGGGCCTGTGATATCATTCAAAGTCAATCAATTTGTCCTCCTTGCACAGCCAGATTCTCGATTGCGGAAGCGTCAACGTACGCGCTTGTGGTCGATGATCTCGACAATGGTGGCCAGGCGGCCGGCGTCAGGACCCTCCTGGATCAAGACGACACGGCCAACCTCAACGAGGCGCCACTTGGGAGCAGAGATGGTCGCGTCACCCATTTTTCGACGAAGTTCTATGTGCGGGGGTATATTGATTAGAAGAACAGTTCGCTTGAGTCGTCGGTTACAAAGAAGAGAAAGCAATGTCACGTACTGTTGTCGAGTGCTGGAGGTTGTGAGGTGAGTTGGTCGTATCAAAATTCCCCAGTCGGCGTTGGCGATCCCCTGTTAGCAGTGGGTGGATTGATTTTGCGAGAGAGGCGGCGCGATTTGTGCTGGCGGGTCCGTGCACCACGGCGAAAAGTTTTCGCTCCTTCCGAAAGCTGGCGGCTGGCGGCTTGCATTTCTGACAGCGCAGTATTGGCAGTTAGCCAGACCCCCGGAAAGAAGTCTTGGGTGCCTGTACCCTGCCGCCTGCTGCTGGCGCTGCCCAGCGACCTTTGTCATTTACAGGCCGACCATTTGTTTACTTGCTTCCCACAGGATCAGGCCAAAACTCCGCAATGTCTCAGCAGGAGTCTTCATTTATTGCAGTAGTCTATTATATTTATCGTACACAAATTTGCCACAGGAAATCTCCCGTCTTGACTGCAACGTTGTTGTTCCCTCCTTATTTCTTCAACGAGGAAATGCAGATGCACCAGCCCCTTCCGCCACGCTGCAGGTGATTCTTATGCGGAAGGCGGAGAGAAGTAGGAATCTCACCTTTCCCAGTGTCCCACTGTAGCGCCTTCAAGTATCATGAGACGTCATTCCACTATCCAGGTCCTGAATCGTCTCGCTAACTTTTCTACCTGTTGGTCCTGTTCCCTTTTCGCTCTCTTTGCATCGTCAAACACTGCACGAGACTCTGTATCTATGCAGGGCCTAACCCCAGAAATTCGATCCACGGCCCCATATAAGCACGACTAGATGGGATCTGAATGAGTATATCTTGCAGTCAATTTCTCTGCCAAGTCCGGCCCCATGTGCCCTGCGAGAACATTCCCAAGCCTCCCAAACTCAAGCGGATATCAAACAGCAAAAGTACAGCCTGCAGATGAAGAGATGCATAAGGCTCTGCCTGGCCAGACCACCCATACGTGCCAGATCCTGCAAGCACAACTTGATATGCTCCAAGCACTGCACAGACACGGGAAGCTCGCCGCCGGCCAAGGTTCCTTTGTAGCAATGTGGGTGCAGCACTCAATCCCACTCGGAGCCAAGGTCCTTTCAAAGTCAGAGGGTGGCACAGCACGGCCCAGCTAACGATTACCTCGGCAGCTGGCTTTCCTGCTGCAGAGGCAGAGAGACTGGCTGAAGATGGCCCGCCCGCTTTCTGGGCGCGAGCCCTCCCTCTTCGCGGCTTCTGCCCAGGCTCCCGATGGCGATTGCCTTTCGATCCAGATCCTGACGTACATACCTCGAGGTTTTCTTGGCGTCTTGTGGACATCAGTTCACTCACACAACACAGCTTGAACTGCTCGCGAGATTTCAATTTCAGCGAAGACATCTGATAACCCACAATTCCCGGCTTACACGCTGGGTCTGTGTCAACTCTCTTCTCTTTTTTTTTCCCCCTTACAGCTGTATATAAAGGGGCTAGGGTTGCGCGCACCGCCGACACCCACGGCCTCTATCAAACCCCTCCTTGATTCTACCTCACTTATCAAAATATTTACCCATCACACACTGCGGGAGGATATCAATCCGCGAATATGGGAGACCCCTTCCTTGATGACCAAAACATCACTACCGACGATGTTGTTTTCACCAAAGCCGACGGGGAGCTCCAAACGCTCGCATGGCGTCTGAACGGCAAGGCTTGGGCTGCGCCCATGAGCATCGACGACTATGTAGCCCGGGAGACACACTTGTCACAGCAGGCGCTGTCCAGAGACGGGCATTGCATCTATTGGGTCTTATCCCACAAGGACGACCCTACTCACATCGTCGCGTCGTGCGAGTCCGTCCAGAAGACCGTCTTCATTGCTGGACACGGCACAGGGATCAATGACGGCTTCGTGGAAGCAAACGCTTATGCCATCGCCAGCGTCTATACTAATCCGAAGTACCGACGTATGGGTATGGCCGCATACATGATGGAGAAGCTTCAGGAGCACATTGACACCGACAGCGAGTGCAGTGCGCTGTACAGCGACATTGGCAAAATCTACTACGCCAACCTTGGCTGGAGCGCGTTTCCCTCAGATCAGGCGACCATATACCTGAAATCAGCAGACTTTCAGCTTCCAGAGCACCCGGCGACGAGATATCTCACGCTTGAGGAGCTCGAGCCATTGTGTGACAAAGATGTGGCTGCAGTCAAGGCCAAATTCCAGACACTCGCCGCTGACCACAAGAAGACGCATGTGGCCTTCTCGCCTAGCTATCCGCAGATAGCATGGCAGCTGGCTCGAGAACAGTTCATGGCCGAAGTTCTTCACAAGCGGAAGATCGAGCGTCGTGGCGCCATCACTACCAGTGGCAAGGCCTGGATGTACTGGGACCATGATTGGCGCGAGGGCAAGCTGAAGATTATGCGGATTGTGACGTTGGACCACGACCCGGAGACCGGTCTGAAGGTCATGGAGGAGCACAAGATTGTTGATATATTGGAACTGCTGCGGGCGGCAGCTGCGGAGGCAAAGGAATGGAAACTGCGGAAGATCTTGGTCTGGAACCCTGACCCGACTGTTACCCGTGGGATCAAGGGCTTTCACAACTACCATGAGGACGACGTCGATGTCATATTTGATGAGAGATATGAAGGCTCGATCCCGAGCCTCAGGTGGAAAGGCGGAAGGAGCACAGAGAATACAGTCTGGGAGGACAATCATTATTATTGCTGGTGTTGAGTATTCATGAGGCGGGCAATCCTTGGGCCGAGCAGGCGTTTTGGAACTCGGGAAGCTTAAGATTTGCTGGTTGGCTAGCCGGTTCTGCATTACAAGCTCTTGATATCAAGCATATTACTTGCGCCTGGCTTCCAAGTCTACCCGTGTCCACGAGCAGTGTCTAAATACCGACCTCGGCGATTATTGCATCTAGGACATCGCCAAAACCCCTGTCTATTGCTGTGACCATGCTCTCAAGGATCGGGCCCTGCTCATCCAAGAACTCTGTCTTCCACGTCTTATTCCAACCAAACACGCCCCTCATCAGCTCCTTGACCGGTCTCCTTGCGTCGCTCTCCCTTCCTGGAGGATCATCTAGATACCCTTCAAGTTCACTCCGCATCAGCACTCTGACAGATGCGTTATACGTATCTATCGTAGCTGGTTGAATAGCGTCCTGTATCCTCTGCCATATCGCGTTCCTCTCCTCATCGTCCAACGGCTTCGGATCACCTTGCCGCAGCTCTTTCGTCAGCCTCCTCTTCTCCCTTGCGCTTAGCCGCGAGACAGCAGCTGAGCTGACCATCCTCTCCAGCCTCGTCCGCACCGGGTGCGGCAGATGGATATCCACCACGTTCAGGTGTCGCTGGATCTGCTCTCTCCGACCGATTATTCTTTGTCCATTTCGTCACCGTCGACACCCAGAGACTTGCCACGTCCTCGCCACACGTCCGTTCCTCAACGAGTTCTCTGGCGCACGTTTTGATCTCTTCTACTGTCTGAGTGACTGCGATTCCCATCACTGCGTGTCGGACCTCTCTCCACAGAGCCTCCCACAGGACCAACTGCTTCGTCTCGCTCAGAGATTCTTGGGCCCCTAACTCCAGGAGGACTACGTGATAGAGTGCGTCGCTAGTGGCCAGGGAAGTATGCACGTCGTACTTGTCATCCAAGTCGATGCAGTCCTCGACATGCACGAAGTTCTCGTTAAAGGGATGAGATGATCACCACATTGAGCGGTGGACCTGACCACTTCTGGCACAGGTCTACGAACTAGGCGACGATGCCAAACTCCTCCTGCCCGACCGAGCCGATCGAGATATACGCCATCAGCCCGCCCAGGTGCTGCACGAGGATGCAGAACAGATCCCAAGGCTTGGGCAGCGACGCGTTGGCCGCGGAAAAGGACTTTATCCCCGGCCCGGCCCTCTGCAGGACCTTGGGCCGCTGCTGAACCATCTGGAATACGATGGACGCAATGGCGCTCCGTGCCGTCATGCCTCGGGCCCAGAGCAGGAACACGGACACTATGTATGCGAGGAGACTCGGCGCGCACCTGAGTGACCCACTGCAGGCAGGTTGCGGCGTCGGGGGCGTCGCATTCGGCCTGGACCATGGTGGTCTTGTGTGAGAACTTGCATGAGCAAGACAAACTTGAGACTGCCCCAGATCAGCGTCATATATCCGAAAGCACATTGTGACAGGACGTCGAAGACTCCCGAGTAGTGGCAGAGTGTGTCGACGAATCTTCCGATCTGGCGTTGTTCGAACATATTCGCCTGAGCATTGTGAATGTAGATTGCGAACTTATGCAAGTCTGTGACTGTCGAGGAAGGCGAGAGAACATCATCGGGATCACCAGTGTTGGAGTACCTGCTTTAGCTGTACAACGGCATTGTGGTACTGTAGGCATCGACGGCATGTCTACAAGCTGGAGTTAGAAACGCCTTGTACGGGCTATCACAAATGGCTGGCGCATTTGATAATCTTGTCCGTTTTTTTCTTCTCTGGATTTGGGGCAGAGTCTGAGCATCTCCGGATAATGTCGTCTCTTGTAGCCCAACTATTTGCCCTTGAAGATAGTGTAGAAGGAAGGGAAGGATCCAATATGAGGAAAAGGCCGGGGGGCAGGCAGCCGGGCCGCTACCAAGGGGCTGGAGACCATCTCAAAACAATGCCCGGATGTCTCATGGAGTGCCTTTATTCATAAAGGCATGGCGAGTTGCTTGCGAACGCTGCGCCAGAGGAAAAGCAAGAGTCTTTGGTGAAGCTTTCGCATCATGCGATAGACACGTTCACTAGAAGACTGCGGCCAGAAGATGCGGGAATATCCTCTGGACCCCATTCGAGCCATCTGTCCAGCTTGAAGCCTCCAGAATTGAAAGAACGCCAAGGGATCAATACTGCATCTTGTACGACTCGAGGTACTCCCAGATCCCTGGGTCCAGGGCGCGTTGGCGCTCAGTCATGCCTTCACCGGGAGAGGAAAGCCTGGAGAAAGCTGGCAGCCACCTCGAGGCCCGTACCCATAGAGGGCGTCCCATGCTATCCGAGATGAGACATCGTGACCGCATGTTGCCCAATAAAGAAGTCGTGTTGACCCCCGCAATCCCATCTTACAGTTCAGCTCAACTTATTCCTCCCATGGCCGTGCGACTGCAGGAGGCCGGGCCCACTCCTGTCAAGGCTGCCAACTGGCGATGCAGTTGACAATTATTCGCAAAAGGTTTGTTTTAGCGTTAGGGAATGGCACGACCCACTTCACGACCCAAGCGTCCGGTAGACAGGCTGGCACATAAACCTCGAACGACAGCTTGACATGGGAGGGCTGACGGGGGGAGACGATTGGACCTCATCTCCATAGCGAATACCGGAGTTCAAGAAATGAATCCGAACTCTCCCAGCGTTGGTGTCGCCACACTGGACTTCGCCAATTCGACGAAATGCAGCGATGCAGTGCCGAGTATATATGGCTGACCTGTCAAACCGGATCGGCAAAAAGCTTCCTCAAAGTTATTGCTAGAAATAGCGAGCAGCAGCCCTGTGAAGCACGGATTGTCAGGCGTCCTGTCGCTTTGTTTCGAGCGTATGCACAGCGAGCCGGGCGTCATAGCCCACCCCTGGCATATCCAGCGTCGCGTCAAACGCCAAGCTCCTTAGGTCCCGCAGACCCACCGCTGAACCTTCTGCAATGCGCCTATTGTCAGGAGATTTGGGAAAGGGGCAAAGCGTCTTTGACAGTAACGACCATCAAACGTCAGAAGCTTTTGTCGCAACGACATATCAACCCCAATGAGTATCTTAACCTTCTAAGTCTCTCCTTTGCATTGCTGGCGACGTCCACGCACGATAGACGCCCACGATGCCTCTTCTTCATCCCTTGGCCCGACCCAAGTCGCCCAACAGCTCCCTGCTGTCCGCAAAGAGCTACGATCCCGATGCTTCCTCGATTCGCAGCGACCAGGAGAGCGACTCCGAAGATGACGAGCGCCAGGCCAGAGCTCGCAACAGCCGCGAGCTGCGCGCACACGATCGCATAGTTCTTATGGAGGAGGAGGAGATGGACCAGCTGGTCATCGAGGCTCGCCGACGCCAAGAGCGCCAGCGCGAACGCAGCGGGTCTGGCCAGCGGAGAGGCTCGAATCTATCGTTGCCACTACCCATGCGCCTGTTTTCGAGGACGAGGAGCGACAAGAGTCGATCCAGCAGCCCAGCGGACAGAGCAGTCATTGAAGAAGAGTCCATGGAGGATCTGAGGGGCGAGGCGAGGAAGCAAAGACGCCAGAGGAGGAGGCAGAAGAAAGAGAGGCTGTTGGAGAAGGCACAAGAGGGCGAAGACGGCGAGTTGATGCACGAGATGGAAGAAGGCCACATGAAGGAGACCAGCTCGACAGGTAGCAGTGACCGCGAGGACAGCGATGAGCTCGACCGGCGGGGCCTCCTACAATTAGCGGACGCCAAGACGCAACGGAAGAGGAACCGTCGCCGATGGACAGCGGTATACGCCTTGATTGCAATGGCTTTCGCAGTACTGTCTGTCGTTGCATGGAGGCTGTCAATTAAGACGCCCGCAGTATTCAAGCAACAGGCCCTTGTCAGCAACGGTACCGCCCTGTTCGCGCCGACCACGATTATCATCAGCCTGGATGGTTTCCGAGCAGACTTCCTCCAACGGAACCTTACGCCCAGGCTCAACGCCTTCGTCCAGGAGGGTGTTTCGCCACTTTACATGAACCCATCCTTCCCAAGCGTTACATTCCCCAACCACTTCACCTTGGCTACGGGTCTCTACCCTGAGGCGCACGGTGTGGTTGGAAACAGCTTTTGGGATCCAAATTTCAAGGAGGACTTCTTTTACACTAATACTGATGTTTCGATGCAGCCGAAATGGTGGAATGGCGAGCCCTTCTGGGTCACCGCTGAGAAACAGGGAGTGCGCAGCGCTATTCACATGTGGCCAGGGAGTGAGGCACACCTCGGTGACGTCGAGCCCGCTTTCATTGATAAATACAACGGAAAGGAGACCCTTCCCAACAAGGTTTCTAGAGTTTTCGAATTCCTCGACAGGCCCGGAATGGAGGACCCAGACGTGGGCCCAGCCGACTTGCGGCCGCAACTTATCGCGGCGTATGTCCCTGATGTTGACGGTGACGGCCACAGGTTCGGGCCCAATAGCACAGAGATTCGCTCCACCATTCAACGTGCGGACAAGATGCTGGACGGCATTTTCCTGGGACTCGAGGCCAGGAATCTGACGAATATTGTCAACGTCATTGTCGTATCTGATCACGGCATGGCCACCACGGACGTCTCCCGGATGATCCAGATTGACGACCTCGTTGACCTCAGCAAGGTTGACCACATCGACGGCTGGCCACTTGTTGGCTTGCGACCAAAGACTGCGGTCGATATTCAAGAAATGTATGATGTCCTGGTGGAAAAGGCCAAAACAAACCCAAACTTCGACGTCTACTTGCGGGACGTCAACATGCCAGAACGGTATCATTTCTCTCAAAATGACCGCATTGCGCCGCTTTGGATCATTCCCAAGACCGGGTGGGCGATTGTGACGAAGGAAGAATTCGACATAGAGGAGGCGAAAGCAAGCAATCTCGAATACCACCCCAAGGGCCTGCACGGGTACGACCATGAGCACCCCCTTATGCGGGCTATTTTCATCGCACGAGGCCCCGCTTTTCCTCATTCACCTGGCAGCAAGCTTGAGCCCTTCCAGAACACCGAAGTGTACAACATTCTATGCGATTCTTTGGGCCTCGAGCCCTCACCCAACAACGGCACTCTACGCCTGCCTCTGAAACCAGTTGGCGTCCATGATGAGGTCCCGGCCATCGAAATACCATCTGATCCCGTCACCAGCTACACCGTTGCGCCAACAAGTACTCCGACACCGCCAGCCTCGTCTTCGTCAAAGTCTCTAGGCGTTGATCCAGTCGTGACCGGCGAGGTGTCTGCTCCAATCGGAGTGGACGTCCCTGAAGGATCTGTCGATGACGGGGGCAAGGACGCGCATGAGTCGGTCGGAGACTCGGCGAAAGACTTCTGGGAATGGGCCACTGACGAGTTTGGCAAGGCCTGGACGTGGACAACCGGGAAGGCTGGGGAAGCCTGGGAGAAGATTCACGGGACAGGTGGAAGCGAAGCGGCCGAGGATGCCTGAGAAGTCTTGTGCCTGTAATTAATTATACTTCTTGTTTCTTCCTTGTGGCTATCATAGCAAGCTCGTGTGTTTGGATAGGTTTCACGTGTGCCCCAGGGCAGGTGCAAGGCGTTCAGGGCTGAGGGCTCAGGGGGGCGTCCATTTCCGCAGATAGATATCTTGGTTTGAGTTTTGGTCTTTCACTCCAGGAGGCGTAGGATCCGGATTGGAGTACTTTCGAATCAACTGAATTGATGCCACAGCGTGGTTTTGCATACTGTCGAGCCCAATTCTTGGAATCCTCCGTCTGACTCTGCGATAATCAAATCTGAAACTTGCATTTCTGCCCAGGACGTCCTTGATTGACATTTTCGAGGGCTTGGCCAATTTGAATTGAATACAGATTCATGAAATATCCCTGTGTGAGGCAGACAAAGAAGACTTGCGAGAGCAGCCCACTGGTATGATATATCCAGATGGTAGAGGGCAATATCAGCCGCTGCGTGTGGAATGCTGCGATTGTTTCTGCATTCTTCAAAAGTCTGTATTTGGGTTGCACATCAGCTCAGCTTCTCACAGCTACGCGGCCGTGGTTTGGGCTCCATCGACCAATATCAGTTGCAGGATGACTGACATGAGGGTCAGCGGAACTGAAACTCTGGCGTTCTTCTATTCTGAGTGCAGTATGTACGAAGGAACGCCGCCTCCCAAGGCTTGATTGGGGAGAAGGACACGAGCCCACGCGTCGCCAAGTGTATTCCCCTTGAGATTTTGAATTACTAGAGTTCTATTCTGGCGGAGCTGAAAAGGCTTGACCGGTTGACACAACATGCATCTTCACAGAACCGACCGCCCACGCTCCCTTGGTTCAACTGGATGATGTTCACGCTGTGATATCCGAGGCCTCAGATTGGATTACCCTGAGTTGATACTGGTGACTGCGATGCCGAGGCCCCGTTTAAATGACCCCTTGCAGCGGATTTGCCCCTTATGCCGTCCTCTGGGATTCCGCGAAGGCCACGAGACTATCCACAATCAGTAACGGAAATAGTGGATCGGCTGTAGTGAATGATTGCTTATAGGCTATGAATTCGATTCTGATGTCGACATTGGGACGGCAAAAATCGAGGATTCAACAAGGTGATCTGATCTATGGCCAAATACATACGATCCCAGACGTATAGCCTTCAAGCTGTCTGTCGAGATCCCCCTTAGAACCAACAGCTTAGATCTTATAGATCGTCAAGGTTGACAAATGTATACTCCCAAAAAGAGCACCACACAAAAGGTACCACCGGCGAACACGGAGAAGACGACATAGAGTATGACAATCTGGATTGGCGGCAAATCCAGCGCTCGTCGATGATCGTGGCTACCGCTAGATATAGGAAGTAGTCAAAGTCACAGCCGGACAAAGAACAGAAAGCGCTCTTACACACCTTTCAGCTGTCATCATACTCACGGCCGTCATAAAGCGGCGTGAGCACACATATCTTCAAGCCAATGACGAAGCCGACCTGCGAGCAGGAAAGGAGCATCATGGGCGCCTGCCACGTGAACACCATGTTCCAGCGCACCCGGACCTGGATGGGCGTCTTGCTCGCTTGCAACCTGCTTCCTGAGGTCCGGGTGCTGCGCCAAGTCTCTGGTGGCGGCATAGAAGGAGTGCTCGGAGATGACAGGAGAACTCTGCAGAAGGACATGATGAGTGACGCGTACCATGACGCACGGGACCTGGCCAGTGGATGGTGTCTGGAATCGGCCATGAGAAAGAGCCTATCACCGATTCACCGCGGCTGCGATAAGGCCTCCCGACGCAATTGTCAGGAGATGGGCGGCTTTTATTAGGCAAGAACATGCTGAGGGTTCTCATACTGAGAGCTGCACAAATTTGTACTCATCTAGCTTCCGGGTCTGCCACTGGTGCAGGCGTTGGGAAATCGAGTCGGCGGTGGCTTCAAATTCCACGCTCTTGACTGAGCGGTAGATAGGGACGAGAGTGTTTTGCCGATAGAATCTGTAGTAGGGAAAGGTGACGACATTTGAAATAGCCAAAACTGAGGTCCTCGTGAGCCTCGAGACTCTTCCCCATTCACAGCAATAAAAGCCCTGCATATCAGCTTCGGATTGCCCAGACTTCTCAGATCGACACAGGAAGGTACATACGGGTCTATCTTTCTTTTGAGCATCGACTGGCGCCGCCATCGTGTCTGAGGGACTTTAGTCGACAATACTGTCAGGAGAGTAATTCCAACACATAGTGGTGGTCTATTGACCCATGTTGTCAAACAATCTGAGCACATACAAGTTACGTATAAGCAGATACTGGAAGACCTGCGCGGTGACCCAACATGCATTTCTGCGTCATCTAGCCACATGTAGCTCTAGACATAGGTGATTGGCGAGAAATTGAGGCAACATGCGCACTTGTAATCCTTCGGCTATCTGGAGCGGGTGATAGTGCAGCGGGAAGTTGCAATAGCCACCTTTCCGATGTTGTCAGATCATACAAGCCCTTAGGGAAGGAAAAACGAGAAGTTGCTGGTCATAAACTTCGTAGACTTCATACGCAAAATAAACCTCTGTACATGAACGCCTAGATGAAGAGAGCCAGTCCATCTCTTGCTCAATTGTTCCCTCTTCGCTGACATGACTCTCCGAACTTTTCCTTGATCATGAAATTTCGAATGATCGTGGTAAAAGGGTGGTGCACGTGGAGACTACTCCGCGTGCACCATGCAAAGAAACATAACAAAACTAGCACTGTAGCATAAAATGAGATGCCATCGTCTCTTCATCATTTCTCGTTTCCCGTATCAGCCTCCATCCGTCTTTTCCACTCTCACTCATATTCCATGCCGTCACGTCGTCATGCCTCGCACGCAGTAAATCAATCAACAAGCGTGTACTGTTGATCCAACAGGTAGACGAACAGAGTCCTTCTGTTCTGTAGTGAAGACAATCTGCAAATGGAAAAGTACCGACGTCAGGGTATCCAGGCTGAAGGGACCAAAACCACGAGAACGGCAAAATAGATCGCAGCCGTCAGGATTCCACCGCTGTCTAAATGGTATGCAAATTTTTGAGATCTCTGGTATGTCCGGAATGATTGTGTCCAAAAGTAGGGATGATTATCTGTCCAAAGTGTTCCGGTCATCAGATTGACAGATATGTGACAGTCTTTGGAAGATGCTAAACTTGCTGGCGGACACCTTGCGGCAAGGACGGCATCCATTTGTTGTCGCCGCCTAATATCTCCTTGGACGGCTGGTGTCGTACACGACCTCTCGCTCAACAACCCTCTCACGCTCATCATCCCATCTGGGTCGGTGGCGGTGATGGCGGCGGTCGCGCTCCCAGTCGTCGCGACTTTCGCGCTCGTACTGGATCTCTCGAATGCGGTCCTTTCTCCGGGCTCGGATGCGGTCCGATATCTCGACCAATTCAAGGACGTCCTCCTAGAAGAGGATTCAAAGTCAGCGACCAGCCTCAACACCGGGTGGCAACCAGAAGGACGCGACTTACATATTTCAGATATTGCATTACGTAGAAGAATTGTTCGGTCTCCTCGTAGTCATAACCAAGCTCATCAATAGCTTCTCGGACGACCAGATCCTTGGTCACCTCGGTCCACATATCTCGACTCTTAGGCATCGGCGCAGGCGGCGGAGGTGTAGGCCTCAGGCTGATACGTCTATCAGTCACCTTCTCGACCTCAACGTCTCGTTCGCGCTCCTTGTCATAGATCTGAACGCTCAATCGATCACGCTCCCTGTCACCACGGGGAGGAGCGTACGCGTCACGGTCAGAGATGACTGTTGTAGACGATGACGTAGGGGGCGATAGGGGCACCAGAGCACTCTCGCTGGCACGCTCAGGGATGAACTTGGATCGGCGGGCACCATTGTACCGCTGCCAGGTCAGCTCAGCCGCACCACCGCCAACACCATCCATGCGCACTCTCTCGGTGCCTGGTGGGACATCGACAACCACCCAGTCCTTGGTTGCTCCTCCCCAAGCCTCTCCCATGCGGCCGCGAGAGTCGATTCTGCCCCTGATCATTTCCGCCTCATCATCGTAGCCCGGTGCGGCGGAGTGTGAGCGAGGCCGAGCCGACGAGCTCCGGTGCTCATGTTCAATGTCGACCTTCAACTTGTCGCGTCCACTGGAGATCACGATATCGTCCTCATGGTAATATGAGTGATCGCGGGCTGGAGGCGGCTCATATGCCACCCTGTGCCGATCCCGGGACACCGACCGGGCACGCGAGCGTGATTGGGACCGAGTTTTAGTGATATCAATCTCGGTCTCATTGCGACCGGTGTAGATATCGATGTCTGTCTCTCGCTTCTCGACTCGGCGGGGTGGTGGAGGTGGAGAAGGTGGCCGTGCGACGACCAAGCCTGTGTATGTCGTGTTAGTCACGATTCTTCTTCGTTTGATGGCGGATAACACTGGCAAAACTAAGGCAACAGAACTGCAAGGCTATGTATGTACTTACCATGATCGATATCTCTGTAGTGTGTAATAACTTCCCTTTCAATAGTGGGACCCCTGATCACCTGCGGCTCAGGTGGAGGGGGAGAGGGGCTCGGACTAGGCGTGGGAGCCCGCTCGCGTTCCCGCTCGATGATCCTCAGCCTACTTCTCTCGATTTCAGGTGGAGGTGGGGGCGGTGGCCTGGGAGACGGCGACCTTTCTCTTTCGATAATTCGCGTGCGCGTGCGCTCCATAATCGGAGGCGGGCTGGGAGAACGATCAGGACGCTCGATGATCCGTGTGCCGAGGCGCACCCTGTCCATAGCCGGTCCCCGGCTAGGGCTCCGTACCCGCTCCCGAGATTGATCGACAATCCGCGTACGGATCTCCTCCCTCTCACGAATCTCTGGCGGCGGCGGCGGCGGCGGCCCGGGGCTCACACTCCTCGCCCTTGTCTTGGTGATAATGCGCTCTCTCACGACGGGAGAAGGAGACCTTGGCCGAGGCCTAGCCCGCTCCACCGTCTCGACATCTCGTTGGCGCAGGACCAAAGGCCCTGCTTCGGGTGGCCGACGGGATTCGTCGCGCATGAAATGGGGCACCCTAGACTCGCGCTCCACCTCTTCACGGACGGCTACCTGGACATCGCTGCGCCGGGCCATGGGAGGAGGAGGGGTGCGTGACCGTCTTTCCTCTCTGCGCTCGTAGTAGATCTCTTCGTCGCGGGGAGGAGGCGGCCTCCGCATGGGAGGGCCTCTTGGAGGCTCATCATCGTAGTAGGTGTCACGCTCCTCGTAGCGGCGGTAGGTCTCAGGCATGGTGACGCCTGTTTCTGGGCCGCGGGCTGGGTGCTTGGTTGCAAACGGGAGATCGACACAGGTAAGACGGGTTCGGATGGGGGGCTGAGACTTGGAGACCGTCGCTTGGGGAGAGGTCAGTGCCCTGTCGCTTTACAATGGAAGCTATTGTTGGCCGGGAAGCCTACCTTACGAGGTTGCTCTATACGGCGGGCGGAGGTATGACCTTGGTCATGCAGGGCCAGACGCCAGGCCAGGGCAAGGGCAAGCACAGCAGGTCACGGGGAGGTCTGGTCTCCCGTCCCTGGGAAGTGGTGTATCGCTTCGAAGGAGGAGGAGGAGGAGGATGGACAGGTGAGGAAAAGGAATAGGTGAGAGAGAGAGGAGGTAGGGTAGGGTATATGGCAGAAGGCACTAGACAGCGACCGTGCCGCCTGAGTTACCGGTCTCCCGCGTGGCCTCAGAGCGATCCTGGTTGTTCTCGTTCGGGTAGCTGGCCAGGTTGTGCTGGCCAGGTCTGGCGTCGAGGAGGCTGGCCCAAGGGCGGGGGGTGGGGTCGGTTGCGATGTGCAGGGTAGGGTAGGGTAGGGCAGGGCAGGGCAGGGCAGGGCAGGGCAGTGTTGATATGAAATGCTTGCCTGCTTCAGTTTCCCCGCCGGGACGGTTGAGGTAGCAGCCAGAGATGATGTATGACGGTATGCAGAGGCTAGACCACCTGGACAGGGTAGTCTAATAATGGCTGGGTCCTCTGTGTCCACTTGCACAATGGATTGTAAGTTCCGGGGAAACGGTCGGAATATTGCAAACACAGAACACAAGGCACAGGAATTGATGAGCTGGCCAACAACCTTGGATTGATGATGGGCCCAAAGTAAAAATAAAGTGAGGCAGATGAGGAACAAGGGATCCAAGGGCAAGGATGGGAGGGATGAAGACGGGGGGGGGATTGGGATGGGGATTGGGTTGGGATGGGAGTGGTTTGCCAGCAGCAGGCCTGTGTCTGCGCCTGCGCCTGTGTCTGTGTGACTGTGTCACCCGTGGAGCTCCCACAGGGTTGGTCTGGACGGGCTTGCCAATCCGGGACTTGTGGCTGGCGCCCTGTGTCCTGTCAGACAGGCAACCTAGTGAGCGTGGTGGTATTTTATTAACCTAGCCGAGCCTCGGTGTTGCTGATCTGATTGATCTGATCTGTCCTGGCCTAGTGTGGTCTGCTGCGGGATATCCTCCTGCGTGGATTATTGCTGGTCCGTTATATCCTTGACCAAGCAGAGTGAGTGGACAAAACGAAGGAAGCTGAATTGATCGCACCCGACAGGTGCCGTGCAAGTGAGGGCAGTTGAGTGGGCGGGCTGGGAGGAGAAATGGGATGCACCAGGCTGCGTGAGATGGTGGGCGAGGAGGCACGGGACAGGCATCCGTTTTCACCCCTCGGGGGTCCCTCAGAAGATGGATGGAAGGTGCGCTTGCTTCGCGAACAGGCGAAGACGGTACGGTATCACGTACGCACAGTTTGATACGGCATGAGAGGGGTTCTGTCGAAGAACTTTCTGGCTGCAACCACTCATTCCCTGCGTCGCTCCTGCTCGAATGCGTCTTGCCCCTCTCTGCCTCTCTGTCGGGCAGTGACTGGGCATACAGTGCAGAGCCAACGTCGTCATCTTATAGCTGGACCGCGAGTGCCACTGCAGGCTCCTCGCTTCTACCAGGAAGTAGGCTGCCAGACTGCCCACTCAGCCGTCACGCTCCAAAATCTCATCCCGTCTGGTTCGTCCGTCTTGAATGTTGGACGGCGGTCTAGTCTGGTCTCATGCAGAGTGCACAGGGAAAGGTCTCTCGAGCTTCTGCCCTCGGGAAGCGGGAAGGCCAAACCTTGGAACCCCCCGGCTTGGCTGCCATGCTCTGCTACGCTGCACGCTGCCATGCTCTGCTGGCCAGGGTCGGCTTGCCTCGTGTCATCGACAGCTAACCGGCGGGAGCGAACAGTCTGACAGGTTTTGTCGAGTCGCGCCCGACAAAAAAATTGGTGTGGGTGGGCGGGTTCGGTGGCGGGCTGAGCACTTGATCGCAGGCTGACGGCGGATGGTGTGCGAGCATTTGACAGCTGATCCTGCCCGCAGCGCAGCGTGCTGCCGTGCTGGTGCAGACTGGATCTGACGTGAATTGGCTGATCCGTCTTGTGTGCGTTGTACAGCAAAATCCTCGAGCCCCCAAGAAAAGTTGTGCTCGCTATGGGTGTGTGTTTCAGGTCCCATGTGCCTTGTTCACGTCGAGTCAACGGCAGGATCTGGAATTGGTCTTGTCTATGGAGGCCAGGCCCGAAACCAGGCCTGTCCGTCGCCATCCAGCGGCACATTCTGCTGTATTTAGAGCTGACAGCCCACATTTCACATTCCGCAACCAAGCGGCTCTGGGTTCCTCTTTTCTTTTCAAGAAGGAAGGAGAAAAACGTGCAGAATAGCACACCAGGCCCCAGCCTGACGGGCACAGCAACTGTGACACTGTGTTTGTAGCCACAGCTGCTAAGGTACTTAAGTAGGCATGGGAGATGTTGCACTGCTTGTTGGAACCCAGAGTGGGGCGCCCTCTCAGGTCGGTCGGTCCAACCTCACTGATAAGCCCCGCGCTGCCTGCTTTTAGACGCGAAGAAGATCATCCCAATGATGCCCAACGCAAGCCTTATCAGGCGCGGTGAGCAATGCAGATGTTCGAGCCGGCCGCTTCCGGGTCCCGCAGGATCTTCGTCCACATTCGTTTCAATGAACACCAACTCCTCTCAAGCCAGCGGCGCGTGGGCGAGCCGATCCCATCGCGGGGCATCTGTGTGACGTAATCGTGCAGAACCAGAGACCATGGCCGCTGGCATTGTCCGGAATGTGGCTGGGCCACTAACGGCGGGCAGCGTCTCACTTCCTGATCCCACGCATCTCAAGAAATCAGGGCTCGACTGCCACGATACAACCTCGATTCCGGATTATGGGGACCTCTCGGCTCAATAGCGTCTAGGGAGCTATAATAGTTCCCGGTTCCTAAGGCAGTCGTCACCATTTTGGGAGCCGCAAGCTGGCAGGCTCACAAGTGACTGCCCTGCCCGGAAGACCCCCTGGGTTGGACCGGTGTGCTCCAAACCAAGGTCTGATGGTCAGACTGTCTAATCGGAATGCTCTGCAGACTTTTCAGTATTGTTGACCGGCGCGAACGGTGCGCTAAGCGCTGGCCTCATTGTTGGCAGCCTCGAGGCAATTGTTGGTGGACAGTCTATCCTGCCGTGCAGCTGATGGAACAACGTAGAGTTGTCCCCGAACTTCCTACTAGCGCCTCGCGGCTCAGAAATAAGACCTGGCAACACCCATATCCAAGAAATCGAGGCTTGCCAGGTTTGAGTCCATGAATCTCCTGAAAATCCATCCTTCTCAAGCGGATTTTCAGTCTCCAGAAACCCCAAATGCCAGGAGTGCTTGGCTGCTTCACAATACAGCCACCTAACTGGAATTCTTGGAGCTACAGATTGGCCGACCATTCAGAAGAGGCAGTCCACCAATGGCCCACCGACATAGGCTACCTAGTTAGTATTTGAGAAAGAACTCTCATTGATGTCTAGACGCCTCCATTTACCCTGTGACTCAGTTGCAACGCTTGAATTCAAGCACCGCACTCCTCTCCACTCCTAGCACGAATGCTAACCGACTGTTGATAGACAATATGACCGGTCACAAGCGGCCGCAATCTTTCTCTAGTTGGCATTGACGTGGGACTAATTGAGTAAAGAGCATGGACAGAAAAAAACACGCTTCAGCCGTGTCCAAGAGCATTGATGACTCTGTGAATGAATTGAAGGCTATGTCTCAATTGTCAATTTGGCCGTGCCGCCGTCGGATGGTCCAGGACGCTCTGCAGAGATCCGAGTGAACTGTCTCCGCAGCGGATCCCCAAGGTAACCGTGGCCCATGTGCACTGCCGCTGCGGCTTGAATGTAAGGGTGAGCCACCAGGGCAAAAAGTGATGTGTATTCGAGAGAAAACTGCCACTGAATCTGGCTGCCAAGAAACTCGCTTTAGTACCCCACCCGTTGGTCTATCGCTCCTGCCCCCTACACGTTTTGGGTTCGAGTCCCAGTCTCATCACCATGAATGGTAAGGTTGAGCCACCGGGGCAAAAAGTGATGTGTATTCGAGAGAAAACTGCCACTGAATCTGGCTGCCAAGAAACTCGCTTTAGTACCCCACCCGTTGGTCTATCGCTCCTGCCCCCTACAGGCTCCTCAAGCCGAAGACCTCTTCTCACAGTTTGGAGAACTTAGCCTTTTGCACGTGGTCAATTGGCCAAACTGCCAAGCAACTTACCTACTGCTCATAACTTCTCTAGTCCGCTCGGGCAGTACGAAGCCGTGAGGGGTTCACTTATATAAGTGGTAGCGTTCAATCATTGTGACACTGGGCAACCCCTTGACTACACCACTTGACTTTCCCCTGGATGTGCCAACTGTCTGATTGGCTTTTGTTTATCCAAACCGAGGAGCGCGTAAGACCTGTTCAGATCTTCAAATTCGTGACCACTGCGGCGAGCCCCAATACCTGAGGCCGAACGGAACTAGTGCATGTGTCTCAGAAATCAAAGACCCCTCACTTGAAATACCAGCAAAAACATGGGCTCTCTTCTGGACACCGGCAGAAGTTTCGACTTCATCGTTTGTGGGTGAGTTGTCGACTGAACATGCTTCTATGTAAATCTGCAACTGACGTGCAATCAGCGGAGGCACCGCCGGATGTGTGGTTGCAGCGAGGCTGGCAGAGGACCCCAGCGTCAGATTGCTCGTACTCGAGGCTGGTCAGGACAACGAAAACTTGGAGAATACCCATATGGCGGGAGGGTAAGTTTCCCAGACTTGCTGTACGCTCTCCAATCGCCTTGGAATTTATATGCTGAAGCCTACACCACATAGATGGGCCAATAACCTCGACGGACCTGCGGATTGGAACATCATATCGGAAAAGGGTTCTGGCATCAATAATCGACAAGTAAAGTTGAGCAGAGGCAAATTCCTCGGCGGCTCCTCTGGATTAAACGGTACTCTTTGCATCAAAGGCTCCAAACAGGACTACGATGACTGGGATCTTGAAGGGTGGAGCGGCGAGGAATTCTTTAGTTATATGGAAAAGGTTAGCATTTCTTTCTCAGACGCTCCATTGAGTCAATTGTTTTGATTTGCTTCGACTGACATTGGCGATTTTGAAAGGCCGAGACATTCCACAACAAGCCTTGGTTCAAAGCTCACAGCAAATCTCACGGATACCATGGACCGCTTCATACCGAGCCCCACGACCTAGCACCTATTTCCAAACTCGTACTCGAGTCCATGATTTCGAAAGGGCTTCCGCTAGATGACGATATGTTCTCCCATGGAGAGAACCCTCATGGCTGCGGACATGCCCCGCGCACAGTTCACGAGGGTATTCGCACCACCGGGGCCGACTTCATCACCAAGAATCAGCGCAGAGACAACATCACCATCCTCACAGAGACTCATGTTGACAAGGTCTTGATCCAAGATGTAAATGGTGAGCTCATGGCCACCGGCGTCCGCGTAGTGAATACAGACGGCTCCTTTGATCTGACGGCAACGAAGGAGGTCATCATCAGCGGCGGTGCATACTGCACTCCAAACATCCTGCAAAGATCTGGGGTCGGAGCCAAGGATGAGTTAGCTGCTCTGGGCATCCCGAGCCTCGTGGATCTCCCCGGGGTGGGCAAGAATCTGATGGATCACCTCATCGTCTTCATGTTCTACGAGGTTTCCAAGCCAGGCCTGACCACTGACCACCTGGCGCACCACGACGGTGCCCTCGCGAAGTCGTACAAGCTCTGGAAGGATAGCAAGGCTGGCTTCCTCTCCAGCTTCCCTTTTGGCTCTTTTGCGTTCGCCCGGCTGGACGACAGACTGGCCGACTCTCAGCTGTGGAACTCCGCCGAAAGGGCGCCGGGCCGAGATCCAATGGGATTAACACAAAAGCAGCCGAACATTGAGTTCTTCCACACAGAGTGTTATGGTGGCCCCAAACAGTTCGACAAGTACCCCGTCGACAACAAGTCAGCTTTCGGCATGATAGCGGAGCTCTTTTCGCCCCGGTCCAGGGGAACGGTGGAATTACAAAGTATGAACCCCTTGGACGGACCCAAGGTAGATTGCGGATTTCTCCAGGATCCGTTGGATGTCGAGGTTCTCGCGGAAGCTTGCCGGTTTGGGAACGAGATCATAGTAGGAGGGAAAGGGACCAAAGATGTCATCAAAGGGTCCTGGCCACCGGACTTGACGCACCACACCCACACCACCAGGGAGGACTGGGTTCCCTATGTGAAAGAAAATGCTACCACTTGTAAGACCCTCTTTTCCTTCTTGTCCTCTATGTCCAAAAAGATTTGTGGCTGGAGTGTAACATATATGTCATAATAGGTTACCACGCGGCGGGAACCTGCGCCATGGGCAAACGCGATGACAGGGATTCAGTGGTCGACGAGAAGCTCAAGGTCAAGGGCGTGACAAATCTGCGGGTTGCAGATGTCAGCATAATGCCCACTTTACATGGGGGTCATACTCAGATGCCAGCATACGGAATCGGCGAGAAGGCTGCAGACCTCATCAAGGAGAAATGGGGACTAAAGAGTGCTGCATAGACCAGGAGAACGAGCTGTCGTGGCCTACTCTGTTTCTGTGTACGATGGGTATCAAGTAACAAGGAACTTACTTGTCTCAAACAACATTCTTTCTAGCGTAAATTCAGGGGATGACGGGATGTAGTTTACAACCACCACTCGCTCAAATTCACTTTCACGCTTGATATTTATATATCTTTACTCTGTACTAGTACTTTAGGATATCACCCTTTCTACAATCTTGCCGACTCGTTTTACTTGGAGGTTGTGTGCTGTATTTGCGTGACGTTTGACCAATGACCTTGGAGACGGTTTCATCCATGGAAGTTTTGCTCGTGTGACACTCGCCTTTTTCGGCAAGTTGCAAAGGTGTTACTGGGAGCAAACAACTGAATCGACCGAGATTACCTAGGTAGTCTTGGTCAATCAGTCTTCATGGGGCGTCATTGCTTACAATAGGCGTAGAATTTGTCAGTCACTCCAAGGGTTGGTATCACAATTCAGGGCCGTTCACCTATAAAAGGTAGTTTCCGTCCGTTCAATTCTTTGTCCAAACGCAGGCTTCTGTCTTATCAACACCAAATACCATAACACAGACTCACGGAAACACACCACAGCAATTGATCCTATGCACACAAATAAAACTTGTCAGACCAAAGTTCACGTCTACATCGAGACCCGCAAAATGACCACCCCACAGACAACAGACCCCAATGCGATAGAATGCTCCATCCACGGTTTGGTCCAGGCCACCAACACAACATTCGGGAGGCATTGCATTTTCTGCGTCGAACCACAGACGACTCATGCATGTGGATGGCGTATCTACTGTCAAGTCCACGGACTGACCAAGGCTACCCAGTCAATGCAGTGCTCTTCTTGTGTCAACCCACAGACGACACATCAGTTACGTATCTACTGCCGAGTACATGGCCTGACCAAGGCTACTCAATCGATGCAGTGCTCTGCTTGTGTCATGAACCAGAGGTGAAGGGTACCCAGGACGCGAGACCTTCCCATACCGTGCGGGGGGCATCTATAAGAGCGGTCACTGGGGCCATCGCTTACCTCATTTGGCCACTTCTTCTGTGAAGAGTTCCTCGGGGCGGCGCTTTCGTTTTCGGATTCCTCAACTGTTAGGCTTCCAATTGCCATTTGGCTGTATTTTCAAACAAAAGGTCGCGGAGCGAAAATGATCACGGAGTAGAAAAGCGGTTACGGAGCAGAAAAGTGATCGCGAAGAGGTTGGGTAGGCACGTACTAGGCCAAGGGAAGGGAAGGGAAGGGAAGGGAAGGGAAGGGAAGGGAAGGAGGGACAGCGCCTTCCTTCAAGATCATTTCAGATTCAGAAGTTTAAATTCAAATTCAAGTAGTCTATTCCAGAGGTCAGAAACTTAAAAAGAAGAGTAGTGGGAAGAGAATGGAAGGGTTTCTTTTCGGCCAGCTTTCGTCCCGAAGCGATATACTCCGAAGGAAGGAGCCTCCTTGCCAGAAGCCAATTTCGCTGCGAATCCATCCTCAATTCGTGACTATATTGGTCCTCCGTGATAATTTTTAACTTTAAAGTCAAGTTGGCCACAGAGATCCGCACCTTCCAGACACGTATTTGCATGCCCCAAAGCCGATGCGGAGGAACGAGCGCAGGCTCTTTTCGAAAACTCATTCACATGTGCAGGTATCAGACCTGTGCCTGGAAGATAATAAACCCCATGCCTGGCGAGACACGGGAATGCGCCTTTGGTGGCGCTCGACCGTTGACGCCAAATCAGTGGTTCCAACATATCTACAGACATTTGCAAAAAGTGGAACCGCTCACCTGTTAGTTCGTCGATTGTACCTGGCTGAGTGAGGCCGAAATTCTCATGGGCACCACCACGTTCGCCTCCGCTGCTCAGTTCGAGGACCACATCTCAAAGGTCCAGTCCAAACGGGCCGGCACCACGAAAGCGTTAGCAGAATTTTGCTACTACTGCAACGTCTGGATCATCAACGCCGGGGGATTCGATGCCCATATGGCCGGACATTTGGCCGATGGACAATCAAATGTCGCTCAATTTGGTCATGAGGGATTGAGACAGGGGACCGGGTAATCGTACCGCCTGTCTGCCCATTCCATCTCCACGACGAGACGTTGCCGGCAAGTGAGCGTAAACGAGTACCAGTACTCCGCGTGGCTGCTCTCGGGACATCTGGAGACATACACAGTAGCTTCAGCGGCCACATCCTGAAGCAGAAGAAGGAGAACTTCTCGCGTGGTCTGTCCCAAGGTACCCATCGATGTGCACCAAGGCCGATCTTATGAATGCGGATGAGATGAAGCAGCATCTCATTGAGGTCCATGGCTTCAGACAACTTCGAAATGAGAAGGACCGATCAGAGGAACATGCTACAAGCAAGTAGAGAAAACAGGAGGCTAAAGAGGTCGGGGAGGTCGAGGAGGCTGATGAGAGGCAGCCTCTGAAAGAGGTATCAGGCAATAGCAAAATCCGGTCCAACAAGAAGGTCGCAAAGGGGGGCATCTAGATTTCATTTGCTTCGCAGGACGGATCGCTTCAACTTATCTTCTTGGCAGCCCTATTGAAAGGCTAGAATTGTCTTTAATGAGAGATTTCCCTGAGATCTCCCTGGTGGTTAGATTTCCCTAACATTTCCCTAATACTTAAGATTCCTGATCTTTGAGCACCCTACACCAAGAAGGAAGAAGACAAGCATCAGCCTGCATGTGATATTGTAGTATAGACAATAAGATTCTTGTCTTAATTTGTCTACAGTTCCTGAGTGACTCCACCTGTCTCGATGGCGGACTTTTCTGCTTTCTTTCTGTCACGTCTAGATAGCCACCAGACCGTCCAAGTAATGAGAGCCTGGGCTACAAACGCAGCAGTTGTATAGATGAATCCCTTCTTAAATCTGGGGGCATCCACAGTTGGATAGGTCAGGAGCGGAAGCCAAGCGTTGAAAGCGTAGCCCGAGGCGTTCATGATCCCTAGCACCACCGCTCTCTCCTCGGCATCAGCACCGCAGATTTCGTTGGCCCACGTCATTGACAAAGGTCCATAGGCAACGGAAACTCTCCCTGCAAAGAAGGAAAACCACTTGAGACCGGTTGGGATCGTCCAGATGGCGAGCAATAGTGACGTGAAGAATCCGAAGAACGTCGATATCGACATCACCGCCGGTCTGGATCGTAGGTAATCTGACAATATGGAAAAGCTGACAGTCGAGACGAGTTGAACAGCATACTGTGCTGTAGGTATGATGTTCTGCAAAGCTGTGGTCAGCATCGGTGCTTTTGGTGCGCGGCACGTTGCTTAGGCAAAATAGGTACTTACGATAGACGTCACTGGCCACTTGTGGGCCTTCATCCACAGAGGCAGAGGGTTGACACTTGACGAGGGCCCCGTGTTGATGAAGATGATGTAGAGAAGTGTTAAAGCCCAGACATGCCAGCGCGTGAAGACTCGCTTCAGAATGGACCAGCCTAGCTTCCGGCGCGGAGCGCGGCCTATCGAATCCATCCGCTTCCGGGCGAGCGCAGCATCGTCCTCTGTCAGGTAAAACGCACGAGTGTTCTCCGGCAGGTCTGGAATCATGAAAAACCCAGCAAGACAGATGGGCAGGCTGATGACACCTAGAGTCCAGGACTGTTAGTAGAATGTTCAGTGTAATGCTGACAGCACGAATGAGACCCACCATCCATAATAAAAAGCCACTGCCAGCCAGCCTTTCCCAGAGTACCGTTCAAACCAGTGTATACCGCGGCTTGAAGGTATCCGGAAAACATCCCTGCCGCCGCTGATGATGCGTGGAAAATGCAAGCCCGCTTCCCTAGCTCGCTTGGCTTGTACCAACTTCCTATCAGAAAGTGGGCGGCGGGATAAAAGATACTCTCAACGAGCCCGACGAAGAAGCGAATGACGATGACTTGAGTGCTGCTGTTCGTGGCGGCGAGACAGAACGTCAAGACCGTCCATACCAGCTCGCAGCTTGGAATCCAAACCGACGGCCGGACTTTTGTGAGGATGAATTGAGACGGCAGTTGTCCAACGACATATCCAGTGGTCCAGGCCACATCTATCAGATTCAGCTGGTTCGAATCCATTGCCAGGTCCTCCTTCATCCCAGACACATATGCATTGGATATGTTTGTTTGATCCAGGTTCTTTATAAAGTATCCGAAGCAAAGGATGGTCAAGAGCGAGACGTCGAGTTTCTGGACGAATCTCCTCTCTTCCAGAGTCCTCGTCGGTTCATAATCCTGCGAAAGCGGTTAGGTCTGATCTTTCGGAAATGTCGCTGAGAGATGTCAGCCTCACCCAAAAGTAGGACCACCATGGGGCCTTCTTCCCTGCCGGGTCGCCGGTGAAGCTGGAGCCCCCTAGACGAGGAGAATCTGCTGGAGATGCGCGCACATCGTGCTGGGGTTTGTCTTCGGTGGCCATTGTCCCTGGAAGTAGTGGCACGTAGATGTCTGGGGAATCATCCAGGTACAGCGATGGGCTAGCACCCTTAAATGAGCGGCCTGACATCTCGCCCTGTTATCTCTCGGCGATCGAGGAGAGAGCGGAGCCGGCCTGTAAGGGTTATGGCAAACTCTTCTCCGGCTAGTCAAGTATGTGCATGGAGTTGATGTAGCTGTACTCCGTTGTATGGATTCAGGCTCACGGGGCTAGTGCAAGCCAAGTATAGTACAGCCGTCCTCGAGATTCGCAATCGCAAGCATGTATGGCGCGTACAATGTTGAGATGTGGGGGGGCATCCGGCAGCAAGGGGGACGAGCTTGAACACCACGTAACACTCAAAAGGGACTCCAACCTGCCGTTGGATCTCTGATACATCCGTAGGGGCAGCTGAAAAAGGATCTTCAAGAGAACCCATACGTCGTCATGTAGCAAGCCGGGCGAGCTATGGCGAATATGTTGTGATGCACGAAGCCAGCAAATGGTCTCTGACGCTGACCAGCCCCAGATAGCCGCAACTGACACGATTGGGGCCGAGACCGAGACATTGGTGGGTTTGCAGGGTGATTCAGTCATGAGGATCTTGCGGGTGAGCGGTTCTCCAATTTTGATGCACCGTGGATTTGAAATCGAGATGGCGCAATCCGTCTCTCGTCTCACACCACGAGCTCGTGCTCGTTGCCGCTGCGCATTGAAACTTGAGCAGCGGGAGCCACCTCAATTCACCAAATGCGTATCCACAAAGTATGTCGTATCTCTCACTCTATTTGAATCAATTGCATAGATTGAAATCTATTCTTGGTGTATAAACAGCACAAACTACTGGCAAGTCTCAAGCAACGTCACAGCCTTGCGAGCGCCGCTGGGGGATGTATTTTCATTTGGACTGTTGGAAAAAAGAAGAAGAAGAAACAAGGACAATGGGCTTCACAACTACCCGGATCTGGTGGAAATTGAGGATAGACCCCGAGTGACCAGAGAGAATATGTTCAATTGGTTCCTGGCACTTGATGCGCGCGAAACAAACCAAGGTAGAATTCACATGCAATCTGAGGAACAGGCGAGGCTTGAAGACTGACATGGTTGTAAACACTCAAACCAGAAAACAATGAATGTTGCAGCCCTACTCACTACGTCACAAACCACGAGAGTCTTTGCTGACGAGGAACCCTTATAAATGAATACGATTTTAAATATAATATAATTTCATACCTAACCACTGGCACCGTATGGCGCGCGATGTCTCACGCTACCGTCACCTGGTTCCGGGGTTCCTACTAATTATCTGGGCCTTTAATAGTTGATTAGCATTCAAAATTGGTTTTCCAATGCCAGGACTCTATATTTAAATATGATGTTCTTCGTCGGAGCCGTAGTGGGCTTCTAACTTCTCACAGGAATCACCACGATTCCATGATGCGCAACGTCTTGTCATCACGAACTCCACCCCAGTACTTTATGATTGAACGGAGGAAGAGCTCATCTGAAGTTCCCTGGCAGACCTGCGCGAAGAGAGTCATAGACGATTTGAACATTGACGCCTCTTCAGAATTGCCGAAGAGCTTCCTCAGATCGTCTTCTCCACTTCCAAGGACAGCTTCGGTTGCCGCGTGTAGCCTTGGGCCGAGAACTGGGTGCGCGAGGTATGCCTTGGCTTCCTTCATCGTGCCTATTCCGTAGAAAACGCTATTGATATGCTTGCCCAGCCCGTAGACTCGCGGGAAGATAAACAGCACCCATTCGTTTTGCTTCTTACCTTCTTGGATTTCACGGATCGCACTCTCGTACTCGGTCTCTGCCTGTTGTTGCTCTGTGTCAACCTTGCGATCTTGGACACGGACGAAACGCTCAATGTCCAAGTCCCCGGAAAGCCGAGGAGGCCCAGCCTCAGACTTTGGCGCCATGTTGAGTGAATTGCTGCAGCAGTGCAATGTTGGTGACTCGCCAACGCTCTTTACAGTCTTCCGAAACGGGTTGTTCAGTTTCAAGGCAGGCTGTTGGATGTAAGACGCGAAAATAAGTGCCACCTATGTGACTTGCAGACAAAATATAGGTATCGCAGAGTAAGTTTGACATTGGCAAGATTATTTAATGGCTTGAAATAATAATTTACAAACGTTATTAGTGCTTGAAGGACAACCTGTTTCTTTGACACTTGATAATAACACCAGTGGCCAAAATAGATACATTGTAGGTATTGTTGCAAGGAGCGTTTCCGCTCGAAACAAAAGACGGTCAATGTTTACTGAACAGAGACCTTGGCTTAGCTTTGTCACCTTAAGGCTTACTGGCCGTTCCATGCCTCCTTGAGACAATGGCTGGTACATATTGCATTCCTTTGTTGTTGCTGTAACTCCGTCTAGACCCAAAATTTAGATTGAAGTCTCATCAGTCGTCTGTTTCAGTGATGCCATCTGCCTGTTTCTCAACCACAAATGCGCGAAAATGCAAATATTGTGCTTAGCGGTGACAATAAAACCTCAACCGGGCGCTTCAAAGTCCGTTCAAGAAAAAAAATATAGTCAGAACTGACAGTAGAAGGGCTTGATCTTTTGCAAGAACGGCAATGATCTGGAATACTACTAATTATGTTGTGAGGGCTGCTCTATGAGTCCCTAGGTAGTTCAATCAGTTGCATATGTAGGTGCCCATTCACTCTATTATTCCAAAATACTTCCAAGTAGACCAAAATAGTCTTTTCGAAATAATCCATAGCAAGAAGACCTACATAATCGCACAACATGAGCACTTTGCAACTGGAGCATGCTGCCTAGCCGCTTACATGAGTATCAGCTGTAAAATCAGGCAGCGGAAGGACACAAAACTTGAAGGCTGCCTGACGGTGGCGGAGCTTGAACCACTACAAGTTACTGGTAACGACCTAAACGAAGGCGATGAGTTGGGTAGTCCTCCAACGAATTAATGGGTAGTTTGCCTACAGACCTCATCAACCTCGAGCGTCATGCTAGATATGGCACCTGGATACGGCAGTGATGGTCTGAGAGGAAAGATAGAGGTCGTGGCCTTGAATCAGCGGTATACCGACGAAACGCTGCGGGCGTTTTCATCCGCACCAACAAAGTCGTTGAAGATTGAGCAAATCCTGGCTCGTATTTGTGACAAGGGAAGGCACAAACTCGTCTTTCATCTGTCATGGGAAGGATGCCGCTACTGTGTATCCGTGTGGATGGTCGACTGGGAGGAGCTGTAGCTTGTTGTATCTGGGAGTGCCAATTCGGTGAAGGAGGCATTGACGAAGTACTGGGTCACTCCGGAGGGGTCACAGCCGAGAGAAATGAATGAAGGGATATTGAGAGAATAAAACTACTCTTGGAGGAGTTATAAGCAGGTTGTAGCAGGATGTTACAGGCTCTTTTGCAAAAGACGAGCCAAGCCTTAAGTTGACGCTAGCTAGCCTTATGAAAGAGACGTGAGTATCGGACTCATGAATTACTTTGTCATTGTAAACGTGCATAGGACTCTATCTATGGTTGCGGGATCATTGTGCCACAAATGGGAGTTTTCAATACCTGGACACATAGATCTGAATCTTCGAAGTCGCTTGCTGTTTGACTTCTTAGCTCAAGAAAGATCGGCGAAGCCAAATCTAATCATATTCGCTCCAGCCAAATTCCAATGATGGTGGTTTGGTCCAAACTTACTCATATTCCATCATTGTCACGGGCTTTGCAGGTGTTCTAATGGTGAATACTTATGTAGGTGTCGAGTCTACTAACCGCCAGGTAATGTCTTCTTTCTCAAGTGCTATCTTTCTTCAGGTCGGCAACCCCAGTGCATCAGTGCAAACGCATGATGGTGCATATATCAGAGGTGAAGTGGCCAGACAATGATTGGACTGTTGGGAATGCATGCGCAGATTAACATTTGATGAATAGCCTTAAAGTATAATTATCCGAGACGATATGGTCATGAAGCCTCACATTTGTCCCTCACCCACGCCTACTGCGTGCTTGTACTATTCACAACGACGTTTGCCTTGACGCCATGGAGACTCGCTCCACATTCTGACCTGAAGCTTCCATCTGAGTTTGTGGGATCCCGGCCGATCGTCTTGCCCCAGTCCGAGATTGTCACCCACCCGCCGCCGTTGCTGCCGCACTTGTCGTTGATGAGATCGTCGGCCCGCCAGTACTCATTTACCGAGCAAGGGTTCGGCGTGAAGCCGTGGTTACAATAATACACCTGAACCAGGCCGCTCTTCCACGCCAGGTTGCCGCTGCCGTCGACCTCTGAGCCGTCCGCGTCGCACGTCCCGTATATGCCGTCGGTCGTGGTTGCGGTGACGGCCGTGGTCAGGTCTGTGCTCCAGTTGGTGTTGTCGTCGTCCAACGCGCGCCCCGAGCAGTGGACCTCCGGGTCAGGAAAGTAGTTGATGGTATCGAACTGCTTCGTGCTGTTGGAGAGACTGTTTATTTTGGGGATATGCGACGCGTTCAGGAGCGCGCCGCCAGATATGAGGTTCCCCGTCGACGGCACTGTTGTTGGCAAGGCGAGTCCCAAGACGGGGATGACAGAAAATGAAAGGATCAACGAGTGGTACATCTTGGGAGCCGGCCCGCGTCTGAGAAGCGAATGAATCAAATGAGTGGGTTGAAGAATGACAGGCGGGATCTGCGGACAGAGATCGTCAACGAACCGTGACGCGGGAGGGGAAAGAGCAGCACGCGAAATGGCCAGGCGAAGGAGGAAATACAACCAGTAATAAATTAAACACAGCGCTAGATACAAACATGGGACCGTTGTCTAAACAAGGAGGCAACTTCATTGGCGTCGGCTTGAAACGTTGAAACACGGACAGAGATCCCAACATGGATTTTCTGGCAACGTCGGAACGTGCCGAGAAATTAAGGCCCTGCTCAGAGATCCGCATGAATCCACTTTCTAGAGCTTCACCGGTGGCCGTACCAAACAATCTTTTCGTCAAGAGGCCTCTTTTGGGTATAGCGCGTTGGCTCTTGTATCCAGGACTTCTCGTAAAAGATTCATTCTCGTTACAGGGTGATGATCCTTTTAAGCTGGGCCGCGGATTTCAGGTGTGCGGACGACTGCCGAATCTGGCACCGGGCGCGTGGACCGAGTCTCTTGCAAGACGCCGGTAGCCGGAAATAATCCATGGATAATCAGCCAACCATCAGCAAGCAAGGGGAGGGTCGCGAAGCTTGTCCGTCCTGCGGCCGTCATTCCCGAATCTGCTAAGTCCAAAAATTCTAGGTGACTCGGCACATGAAACGAGGATGGCTACCAGTCCGTATGTTGTTTCCCCTGCCAACACAACATTGGCAACGCTGCGCCTCGCTAGAAGCTGCCACAAAGACTGTTACGAGATTGCAGGTGACGAGTTCAAATATTGCCTGGAGGAAGAAAGAATGCAAGCTCTAAAGTTGCCAGTGGCTCAACGCTTGAGGCTTCCTGAACATTGCACAGCCTCATTCGGGCCTTGATCGCTTATGCTTTCTTGGTGCTAACACTGCTCATAGCAAGGGGCTTCAACCGCATAATTCAATCTGGCTGGTGGCCCGAGGTCTAGCTTGGCAGATTACTAGCAAAAGTCTCAGGCCCAAAAGTTGGCTTGGCCTTGGAATAAATACCTAGGTTTTACATGTGTATTTGTGGCCAACATATGGGGTTGAAGATAAGTGTCTCTCAAACATGAATAGCTTAGACTAGAGGTTCATGAAGAGGTGGGTTTGAGTGGTGGTTACAATTCAAAGTGGTCAAGCGCACAATCACTGCTTTTCCAGGACCTCCAATTGCCTGTGATTCTGACAAAAGAGAAATGACGGGGATAGATTGCATCCACGAAGTCCGACGTGGACTTCTCCTCCCATCCGCCGGCATTTACATGGAAGATACCGTTGACCAGTCACGGTCCAATTCCAGCTGCACTGACTCAACAGTGCCTGTTCAATCAAGTATGTGCACCGATCCTTAGCAGCACGAAGTCAGTGAGCTAGTACCTAGGTAGGGTACAGCGGAGGCCAATCGGTAGCATGATGCTGGTTCTCGCTTCCGAAATGCATTACAGATACAGATGAGTTGCCATGTATTAGCCTCGAGGCAGTTTTGATGTGGCAAAGCGTGTCTAAATGTAGCAACCCCCGAATTCCCAGAAATGCAGCATGGTCTCGTGGCGCAATACACATGAAGCCTGTCTTGCCCATCTCAGCCCCAGACGCCTTGCTTGAATTCATTTCCCCGGCCCACCGCCAGGATAAGACTTTTCCCTCCGGAAAACAATAACATCATCAGTGCATGCATGCAGCCGACCCTGGAAGACCACTAACAAGGCCCAGCAAAGTGAACCAACCTAACCACCTAGCGGACCATCAAAGCCTCATATAAGAAAAAAGACATTATAGACAGGGTGGCATCATTCTTCCCATGCCCGGTTTCGGTAGAGCAGCAAAACAAAGAAAACAGCGAGGAGTATCGGTAAGTAACTCCCCGTCGTGTAGAAGAACTCACAAAAGAAGCCATGGAAAAGGGAAAACAGGAAGGTGTTGGTGAAACCAGGGTAAATGGGCCGTTGGCGTTTAGTCTCCGTTGAAGAGGCGCTGCAGATCGCGAGTGGATAGTCTGCCCAAGTTCTTGCTTTCGCCCTCGTCAAGGGCAGCGTCGACAAATTTTCGCTTCTGCTCCTGGAGGTCGGCGATTCGGTCCTCGACAGTTCCCTCGACAAGGAGGCGATGGACCTTCACAGGCTTCTGTTGACCTATGCGGTAGGCCCGATCTACAGCCTGCATCTCGATGTACGGATTCCAGAAGGGGTCCATGACGATAACATGATTCGCAGCGGTCAGATTGAGGCCCGCGTTTCCTGCCTTCAGAGACACCAGCATCACCTTCGTGCGAGAGTTCGGGTCCTGGAAGTCCTGGGCAGCAGCGTCTCGATGGGCACGCGACATGCCACCATCGTATCTGCAGTATCTCAGTTCAAGTTCATACTTGATGGGGATCTCGAGCAGGTCGAGCAGGAAGGTGAACTGCGAGAAGACAATGGTCTTGTCCCCGCTCTCTCGGATGTCCTGCAAGATCTTGCAGCATTCTGAGACTTTGGCAGAAGGCATCCAGTTCTTATGCAGGTACTTCATGTACCGCTTGTACTCGGATTTGTTCTTCTTGGCCTCGGTCCGCAGGCTCTTGAGCATGTGAGGTTTGATATCCTCCTTCTTTTCTTTACCCTTGCCTTTGCTCTTGCGCTTGGACTTCTTGTTCTTCTTGCCCTTCTTCGACACATTCTTGGCACGTCGGCTGATGGACAGATCGTCGTCATCGCTATTTTCGGCAGGTTCCTCCTCGTCGTCGTTATCAACAATGAAGCCCTTCAAATTGCCATTGCGGTCAAGATCATCGTCATCAACGTCCGAGTCATCCGAGTCTGAGTCAGATTCAGAGGATGAGTCGTCTTCTGTAGCACTTGCCTCTGAGGCAGTGTCGATTTCATCTGCAGGCGACAGTTTAGCAGCGGTAGACAAACCATGGCCGAAAGGTAGCATACCTTCATTCACAGCTGTAGGATCACGCATGTGAACTTCCTTGAACGAGGTCAGGTTGATGACCTTTTTCGGGTCAACAGATCCGCGGCATTCTGGACATCTGAATGTGCTTCCTTCCTCGCCAGCTCGAAGATTATTGTCTACAGCCCTCTCGGCAAGCGTGGTGAAGCACTCAGCACAGGTATTGTGCCCACATGGCAGGACAATTGTCGGATCAATGACCGCGTCAAGGCAGATAGGGCACTTAAAGCCTTCCTCATTCTGTGCCTTGAGGCGGGCCACCACGTCAGGAGCCAGGGTCTTGGCTAGGGCATTCATATCCTGTTCGGAGACCTCACTGTTGCCGACATATTCTACATCCAGATTCAGATGTGGATGACAGCAAGCCTGGCGAAGACGGAGAAGCAGCACCAAGATGTTGCTGTAGTTCTTTCCGACGGTACCGGCTCGAAGGTATTTGTTGAAAGTGATCCTGGTCTTTGATTCCAAGTCATTGTAGAATTGTCGCTCATCATCGGAAAATTCCACGTGGGAGATTGCCTCGGTCTTGGGGGGCAGCGTCACAAGCGGCTTGCCGTCAAGCGTGGAAGTCTTCATTCGCCGGAGCATGATAGCTTTGAGTAGGACCCGTAGGGCATCCATGGCCTTCGTCTTCGTGTACTCTCCAGCAGAACGACCTCTACTTGTCCTAGGCGTGAGACTGCCAAAGGTTTTGTTGAACTCCTTTTGTTCGTGGTAAGGCTTGATCTTTAGGAACTTGATTAGAGAGAACAGTTCATGAATACCGTTCATCATAGGAGTTCCGGTCAGACACCAACGGTAGGTGGCTCTCAGCGCGCATGATCCTTTTGCCTGCAGGGTCTTATCGTTCTTGATGCACTGCGCCTCGTCGAGGATCACTCGATAGAATCTGCTGTTCGGGTGCAGGAGCGGACAACTCTTCGCCAAGCCTGCATCACGTTCAGGTCGGGCCCCGGGGTGTTGCGCTACCCATTTCTCAAAGCGCTTCTGCTCGGCGCCTACTTTGCCGTAAGACGTCAGGACTACGTCGTAGTTTCGAATGTCTTCATATTTGGCCGCCTTGTTGTGAAGTAGCAGGACGCTTAGACGGTGGGCCGGCTTGAGCTTCTGTAGAGGTAGGTCAGCACAAATCCAACTAGCTGCCCGCCTTTTCAAATAGGATTTTTTTTTTGGAGGGGGAGGGGGCAAAACACGCTAGAGACCAGATGTAGGAGATGAGAGGGTAGCTTATGAGGAAAACAGATTAGGGGTCATGTGGGAATGACTGATTGTTACCTTCTTGATCTCGATTTCCCACTGCTTGAGCAGGGCGACAGGCCCGACAATAAGATTCGTCTTGATTCTCTCAGACGAGGGGCGTGATACTATCAAAGCAAGGGCACTCAAGGTCTTTCCCAGGCCCATGTCGTCAGCCAGAATGCCGCCCTGGTTCTTGCCGGTCTCACTATCCATCATCCACTGGAGAGCAAGTTGCTGGTGTGCATACAAGGCATATCTGAGCTCCTCGGGGGTGCCGATACGGTCTTCCTCGGGGATGTCCTCGTCAGGCCGGATATTGGCAAGAAGATCTTTGATCTCCTCAGCTGTCTTTCTGGGGTCGTCGTGAAGATCTTCATAGTAAGACCTCAGATTGGCACTAAGGGGGTTGCCCAAAGCATCAAGGCCATTGTCCCAGTCAATGTTGTTGGTCAGGTCGATAAGATCAGGCAAATAACCTCCACTAGGAACCCGTGTTGACGGGGCAGCTGGATAGGGATTGCTGTTAGCACCCCAGGTCGGCAAGTGAGCATAGGCGCCTGAATGTAGGGTTCCTGGACGATTACCCAGTGATGCCATTGGGGAAACATCACTAGCGTAACCTGCGAACCCATTAGCAGAATGGAAACCAGGCAGACTAACACCATTGGCCGTGGTTCCATATCCGCTAGAAGGGAGGTAGCCTTGGTGGCGGGCAAAAGCGGCCTGTCTTGCCAGCTCTGGCGCTGGAGCACTTGGTGCATAATTGATGCCGGGCAGGGGACTGGAGAAAGGAGACACACCCATGGTCGAAAATCCTGTACTCGGCGGACCCATAGTCGGCAGAACTGTGTTCGATGAACCATAACTTGGTGAGTCGTACGCACCAACGGACTGGGAAGGTAGACTAAATGGAGGATCGAAATAGTCGTCTTCGTCATCAAAATCGAACGAGCCCGGCATGCGTGGCTGCCTTGGCTGACTTGGTCCAGCTGGATACGTGTTGTTCGGACCAAAGGAATCATGTTCCTGGGAAGGCGGAAGTTGGGGATGACCTTGCGATGACTGTGAGGGACGACCTAGGATCCTGTCGAAAGCAGTAGGCCCAGTAGGTGCCGGGGACGCAGGTGAAGAATTCGAGTAAGAGTCATTCTGCAGATTATTCTGGAGTGTTCTAGCCAACCTCTCATCTGCCCTGGCCTGCTCGACTTGCGCAAAAGCGGCCTTTTGTTGCTCAAAAAGCTGCTCGATGTCGGCATCGTCACTATAGGGGCGTCAGCTACTGTCTTGGCCCTCACAACCTCTGACTTGTTTCAAACGCTCAACATACCCAGTCAGGTCAATGATTGAGGCATCGTCGGCCCAGAAGTCGTCTCCCACAGACGGAGTGGTAATCGCGGTGTGCTGAGGACTTGGAGTGGTCCTTCGAGACTTGACACGGGAGCCAGAGGAAGCATCGTCATCGAGGTGGGCGCCGAAGCCCCGCTTCTTTTGACCAAAGCCAGACGGCGAGGCGCCTGAGGTGGAGGCGCTGGCAGGTGTGAGGTTCCCAGAGTTCGAGTGTGGACTTGGGCCTGCAATAAGGCAAGGCATTTAGCTTAGTTCAGGATCACATGGAGATGGTAGCCAAAAGTGTTGGCCATGTAAAGAAGGCAACTTTGCTCGACAAACACGGACAGGGTTACTCACCAGCAAAATCATCTGGCCGATAGCGCTGCATGACGCCCTTAGAGTTGGGTGCTCTCTTAGGACCTGTTTCGAGGTCAGCAAAGGCGGGTGACGAGAGCGGTGACGGGCATGTGCGACCTTGGGTGTTGCCTCGAGCCCTGCTGATGTCTCTCTGCAACCTGGCTACCTCGTTCTTGGTGTCTGCGATCTGTCGCCGGGTATTGCTGTCTTGGAGCCCTTCTTGGAGGGAGGCGAGGATGGTTCTCGAGATTGCCAGGTCATCTAGAAGTCCATCCAAGTCGGGAGGAGTAGCTCCAGCAGAGCTGGATGAGGCTCTGTCCATATTTGTATTTGCAGGATGCGACCAGAGACCAATACGCAGCCGGCTGTGGTTTGTGTGCGACTACCCCCCGATGGGAAGGCCGTGGTGGAGGGTTGCCTGCGTCGCACAAGGCCCGTAAGCATTCTTTTGCCGCACTTGTCTCAAAGCAAGCAGGCTACAGCCGATTGAGCCCGAGTTGCAGGGAGAACTTACTTGTTCTGCAGCGACCCGGATGGTCACCTCGGTGCTGGCTCTCGCAGCCGCAGTCACGGTCACGGTCGCAGTTGCAGCTTGTTCAGTGATGGCGCTGCATGTGGTTCGCAGGACTGGAGTGGCGGATGAATCATCAAAGTTTGCCCCAAGCCGGTCGCTTAGGCAAATTCACCAGATAAAAGAAAATAGACTCCGACCACATATGAGGTTTCGGGGAGATGTCAGCGAGTGTACCTGCTCAGTGGGCAGAACTGTTTGGGAGAGATTGTTGCTGTAGTGGTGGTGGTTCCTTCCCTACGACGCGCCTATGGGTCGCGGTTGAATAATTAAAGTGCCGAGGCGGCAGGCAGGCAGGCAGTCAGGTTGGTCAGGCTAAGCACCACCCCACTACCACCTAGGTATCCACTACAGCTCACCAGCACGCACCTGGGTGGCTCCTTTCAACCCCTGACTGCACCAGGCTTGGTACCTAAGTAGACTACATAATTATGACAGCTCTTCCCAAGCAAAAACACAGCTACCTTCACCACAATGTTTGTAGCATGTGCTTTAGACCAGTCCCACATCCTATCATAGCTGTAAATGTAGCCCCTTGACCAACAAAGGGCACCAAAAAATCCCACACAAACCCTTACAACCATGTCAATAACATCATTACTCTAGAACCATCTTTAAAAGACTTTTCAGATCCAGTGATCATAGCAAGAAGGGCAGCGGCTCTCGCCAATGATTGGAGGAGTCACAATAGGACTAAGCTGACTGCCTCCGGGGCTGGTCCAGGGCTGCTGTGAAGCTCCATCCTCTGTTCCCAGCGTACCTGCCTACCTGCCCTAGGTAGGTAGGTACAGCAGGCTCGGCCTCTGACATGCGGGCTCCAGCCCGATGACACCACTACTGGGGGGAATATTAATGGTTGGATACTGCTCGTGAATACTTTAACAGGTGGGCAATCTTAGATATTTTTTGTAACGCCTGGCTCAACTTGCTCCAGGATAACCATCAGCTCTTCGTAAAGGCGGCGCTGCATCTTTTGCCCCTCCTCACTGCGCACATACGCACTGGGCTCCCTGATTTCAAAGGTGTCGAGCCATTTGCCATGCGTTTCGGGTCCAGCCGCCGCAGCATCCACCATAACCCTTGATCCTGCCTCAGCTGACCTGCCGATCAGTCTGCTCATCACCGCCAAGACAGTGGCCGCAGGAAACTTGTTGTCACGAAAAAGTGATGTCCTGCAGAATCCTGGGTTGAGGGTGTTGAAGATGACGCCTCTGCTGTTACTGGTGGGCTTCGCCATGTCTTGGGCAAGCTGCCTGACCAGGAAGATCTCCAGCAGCTTGGAGGTCTGATACCTGTCAGGTGCCACTGTCGTTGACTTGAACGCGTCAAATAGCTTGGGTGCCATGCGTTCCTCGAAGTTTGCCTAAGAGAGGGGTTATCAGGGAGAACTCACTCTGGTACAACTGAGGCGAGATATGGGAAGTACGTGGGGCTACCGCATACCACAAAGTGTGCATCCGAAGACACAACCACCAAATTTGGCTGAACGTTGAATTCTGTCGCCGTTCGCTTCAGCGTAGGCAGAAGCAGCAAGGCCATCAGGAACGTAGAGACCACATTGACTGTGATTGTGCTCTCAAAGCCCTCCGCCAGAGCGCCCTGAGGTCCCACCATTGCCACCGCCGCGTTCTCTACAACCACATCCAAGCGTTGCAGCTGGTCTGCGCGCCGGCAGAACTGTTTGACGCTTTCGAAGCTGCACAGGTCTAGCGGCCACACCTCCACCGCACCACTCCTCACCGTCGAATGCTCGATGTCGGCCTTGGCCCGCTCGCCCTTCTCTGTGTCACGGCATGCTAGGATAACCTTTGCAGCATCAAGCCGGACGAAATGCCGCGCTGCCTCGAGGCCGAGGCCGACATTGGCGCCTGTCACAATCACCGTCTTTCCGCTGAATTTCTTCGAGACAGACGGTAGGCGCCGGAACTGGTTATAGAAGAAGGTTATGATGAAATTGCTATGGCCAATAGTCAGCGTGTGCAAACTAGCATGTCCACATGCATTTGCGAGGCCTCATGGGATGCCGGACTCACAGGTCGAGTGCCATTATAATTGTCGACAGCCAAATAAATGGACTATTGCTTGACTCCGCGGTGGTGTCCATTCTGCGATAGAATGAACAATTGAGTTGTCCCGGGGGGGGGGGCGTAAGGGCTAAATATAAATCTGGGCTCTCATTTGGAAACCTTGTAGTTTTCGGAGAACGTTGAAGGCTAATGAACTCTGCGAATGGCGGGGATGGTCTAGATAAACTCCAGGGCTCCAAGGTGATACATCGGACACTTGTTCTCCCTCGCCGAATACACCAGTACTACCCAAAGCTAGTATCCATTTACACTGTATCCCTTTCGAAGTAATGTTTATATACCTGTTTGGCAACCAGCTCGACAGGTTAATTCGAGATAATCCCAAACAGGATACAGCTTTACACAGAGAAGCTGATCTGAGGCGAAATTCGACGAAATATAAGAAAGACGAAATGTTGAATTCCTGTGCAGATTGGTTTGCAGTACAAATCAATTCATTTGGCAACATTATCTATATTGTCTATACAATTTGTCGATTCTAAGTTTTGCAACCTAGTCCAGGTATCTCATTCGGTCCACCATCCAGGACCACCCATCTATAATTGTGGTAAATGCTAATAAATACAGAAAATATAATATATCTAATTATTTAACGTAAGGTTAAGCCTAAGAAATTATAGGGTGGCAGAAGCGATAAATTAACGGGTGGGGTATTAAAGCGAGTTTCTTAACAGCTAAATTTAATAGCACCTTTTTCTTAAATATATAACACTTTTCTCTTAAATATATAGCACTTTTCTTTTAAATATATATCACTTTCTACCTTAATAGTTAAAGTATTAAAAATATAAATAATATAAAATATAAAATATAAAGAAATATTAATATATTATAATTAAAGTTATAATATATATTATTATATTTATATTATTATAATATAAAATATAAATAATATAGCAATATAAATATAAATATAGTAATATAAATATATATATTTATATTTATATTTATCGATTATTTTATTTATTTAAGTTTCTTTATTAAGCTAGAATAATAATAAGTATCTAAAAAGGATAAGATATAATATATCTTTTAAATTAATATAGTAGGTTTTACTATATAGAACTTTTTATAATAACTTATTAATCTGCTTTTATAAGCCTATCTATAATTAAAAGCCGCTATTCTACGCTAATAGCTATAGCATTAGGCCGCGCCTATTTATACCGGTGCTTTTAATAAGCTATTAGCCTATCGAGGTTAAAGCTATTACGGGCCGCAAGCTAGTTTAATACTATTAAGCATTACTAGTATATAAAAGTGCTATCGCTATATAACTTAGGCCTTTATAAATTACTCGAAATAAGCGATATTAAAAAGCCGCTATTGCTCTAATTAAGGTTCTGGCTCTGCTTAAATATATACCTATTATAACCTTATTCTGTAAGACCACTTAAAAGCAATTATTTAGCCCACCGAAACCGAGATAACAGTTAAGCTTAAACCACCACTTATATACGCTTAAGACCCTTAAATTAAGTAAGGCTATTATATTCCATTATCTGGATATATAGATTTAACAGCTTTATAGCTATAGAAATAGACTTTAAATATAATAAATAAATCTTTACCTAAGTAAAAAGTTTTCTTATTAAGGTAAAGAAGCGTAAAGATAAGAAACCCTTCCTATTTAAATAAATAAATATATTTATTATTACCTTAGAGATATATAATTTAAAGATTTATTTTAAAGAAATAAAGGAATTTATTGCTTATAAGTTAAGGATTAATAATAAGCCGAAGAAAGAATAAAAGGTTATAAGTTTAATATACTTCTTTAAGAAGGTTTACCTTTTATCTAAATAGATAAAGCCTAATTATAGAAATGTAATATAGTTAAATAAAATTTAATTTAAAAAATATATAATTATAGGTCTTTTAACCTTATACCTAAAAGGGATATTTATATTTATATTATTATATTTTATATTTTATATTTATATTTATATTTATATTTATATTTATATTTATATTTATATTATTATATTACTATATTTTATATTTTTATATTATAAATACACTATAATATAAATATAAATCTATAAATAGAACTATATAACCTTAAAAGTAAAATAATACATTATATAGATTATATTCGGCCCTTTAAAATAGCTTATTTAATTTTTTACTATTTAATCTTTATATAAAGATATAAATACTATTATTAAGCTTAAGGCTGGGCTAGCTAGCTTAGCCGCTTAGCCGAGTAGCTTAATAGTTTTAAGCCGTATATTAGTATTTATATGTTTATATAGGAATTAAATGAAGGAAATTTAAATGGGCCATTTTGAAGGGCTAGTTTTACTTTATATTACTAGCTATTTAAACTTTAAAAGTTATTTAAATTTACTTTTAGAATGTATTTATATTTATATTTATATTATAATATATAATACTATATTTATATTTATATTATTTATATTATTTATATTTATATTTATATTTATATTTATATTTATATTTATATTTATATTTATATTTATATTTATATTTATATTATTAAAATTTTATATATTTATATTTATATTTATATTTATATTACTATATTATTTATATTTTTAATACTTTAATTATAATATAAATCTTATATTTTATAAATAAATTTATATTAAAATAATAATACCTATAACACTATATCGTATTAGTTAAGCGTTAAAATACTTTTTTACGCTAATAATATAAAGGGTATAGGTTTAAATCCCGCTAATATCTTCTTTTTAACCTACTTTCCCTTTAGCGCGCCCCTTTAACGCTAAAGGGCGAGACTATTTACCCCTTAGCTAAATTTACCCTATAATTAAAAGCCCTTATACTATTAGTTACTATATCTTTAATTAAAAGGTTTTTTCTTATAATATAGTTTTTCCCTTTTAAGCGCCTATAAAACTTTTCGGAAAATATTTAATAATATAATAAATACTTTTTATTATATTAAGTTACTTATAATAACGCTTAAATATAAAGTAAATTAAGGTTTATATAAGATAAAGGGCTATAAATTCTTTTATTATAGTTACCTTTCCCTTACTTTATAAAATTCTTAACTTTAATAAATAAAATTTTAAATAAAGAGTAATCTATAATAACACTTATAATTAAGCTTATAGCGTGTAAATTATTTTTAAAAATAAAGCTTAAATTAATAATTTAACATTAAATATAATAGTAATTAAATTTAATAAAAGCTAAGTATATTATATTTCTTCCTTTTAGTTTAAGCTTAAATAAAGTTATAATATTACCTTACTTAATTTAAGCCACTTTTAGTTTCGGGTCACCTCTTTTTTAATATAAATATATTATAAAACACTTAAGTTTTAACTCTTTATTATTAATTTTAATTAGATTTTAAAAGTAATAACACTTTTTTCTTAAATAAAAAATTTATTATATAATATAATAATATAATTAATTAAGTATAAAGAAAGTTAAATTATTAAAAAATATTAAAAAATATTAAAAAATATTAAAAAATATTAAAAAATATTAAGAAATATTAAAAAATATTAAAAAATATTAATAATTTTTAAACTTATATAAAATAATTAAAATCTTTCTTTTTTAATTTTTAAATAATATAATATAATATTACTTTAATTTTAAATATATTTTTTTTTCTATATTTATTTATAATAAAGAATATTAATAAAAATTAATAAACTTTATATATATAAATATATAAAGATTTATAACTATTAAAAAATATATTAATTATTTTATTTATTTAAATTTCTTTATTAAGCTAGAATAATAGTAAATATTTAAAAAAGATAAAATATAATATATCTTTTAAGATTAATATAATAGGTTTTGCTATATAAAACTTTTTATAATAATTTATTAATCTTTTATAAGCTTATTTATAGTTAAAAGCCGCTATTTTATATTAGTAGCTATAATGTTAAGCCGCGCCTAATTTATTTATACTAGTGTTATTAATAAGTTATTAGCCTATTAAGGTTAAAGCTATTATAAGCTATAAGCTAATTTAATGCCGTTAAGCACTATATAAAACTGCTATTACTATATAGCTTAAGCCTTTATAAATTGCTCGAAATAAGCGATATTAAAAAGCCGTTATTACTCTAATTTTATAAGATATATATAGGTTTTAGCTCTATTTAAATATATATTTATCTATTATAACCTTATTCCGCTATATTATAAGACCACTTAAAAGTAATTATTTAGCCGAAACTAAAATAACTGCTAATTAAACTTAAACTACCACTTATATATACTTAAAACTTAACTAGGTAAGGCTACTATATTTTATTATTTAGATATATAGATCTAATAGCTTATAAATAGCTATAGAAATAAACTTTAATTATAATAAGTAAATCTTTATTTAAATAAAAAGTTTTCTTATTAAGATAAAAAAGTATAAATATAAGAAATCTTCTTTATTTAAGTAAATAAATATATTTATTATTACTTTAAAGATATATAAGATCTATTTTAAAAGAATAGAGGAATTTATTGCCTATAAATTAAGGATTAATAATAAGCCGAGAAAAGGATAAAAAGTTATAAATTTAATACGCTTTTTTAAAAAGGTTTACTTTTTATTTAAATAAATAAAGCTTAATTATAGAAATATAATATAGTTAAATAAAATTTAATTTAAAA